>CM063255.1:19358212-19801017 GCA_032158295.1 Pycnopodia helianthoides | reverse complement strand
CAGTATATTGCGGCTGTTTTACTACGCAGCCATTCTTGCTTAGTTCTATTGTACTAGCCCTACTCTCTGGCCACTTGCGTCGCTTACAAAATCGTCAAAGCCACATATTTAAATTTGAAATCTAGAGCCCTTGACACGGCTTTCCAATGGTACAAACTTGTAAATATCCAGCATTGTTTCCGAGGGTTTGATTTGACCGTGCATACTTTTTGTTTCTCTTTCGAACAGCACGTGTACAAAAATCCCATTAGACATGCGTTTGAGGAACATTCGAGGTTGTCACTCCCTTTTTATTTCCGGTATAAGATGGACGAAAGTAGCCAATTGAAATCAATATTCGGATGCAGGATATGCAAGGAAGATTCAGGTACAAATTTGTCTCTCTAGCATGCTTAGTTCATGAGTTATACTCAAGCTTAGCTAAAAATTTGTTTCCAGCCAAATTTTTGGCAGAAATATTTCTGCTGGTTTTACTACGCAGCCATTCTTGGCTTAGTTGCTATTGTACTAGCCCTACTCTCTGGCCACTTGCGTCGCTTACAAATCGTCAAAGCCACATATTTATATTTGAATCTAGAGCCCTTGACACGGGCTTTCCAATGGTATCAAACTTGTAAATATCCAGCATTGATTCGAGGGTGATTTGACCGTGCATACTTTTTGTTTCTCTTTCGAACAGCACTGTGTACAAAAATCCCATTAGACATGCGTTTGAGGAACATTCGAGGTATCGTCACTGCTTGTATTTCCGTATGAAGATGGACAAAGTAGCCAATTGAATCAATATTCGATGCAGGAGTATGCAAGGAAGATTCAGGTACAAATTTCGTCTCTCTAGCATGCTTAGTTCATGAGTTATACTCAGCTTAGCTCCGAATTTGTTTCCAGCCAATTTTCGGCAGTATATTGCTGGCTGGTTTTACTACGCAGCCATTCTTGGCTTAGTTGCTATTGTACTAGCCCTACTCTCTGGCCTTTGCGTCGCTTACAAAATCGTCAAAGCCACATATTTATATTTGAATCTAGAGCCCTTGACACGGGCTTTCCAATGGTATCAAACTTGTAAATATCCAGCATTGATTCGAGGGTGATTTGACCGTGCATACTTTTGTTTCTCTTTCGAACAGCACTGTGTACAAAAAATCCCATTAGACATGCGTTTGAGGAACATTCGAGGTATCGTCACTTGCTTGTATTTCCGGTATGAAAGATGGACGAAAGTAGCCAATTGAAATCAATATTCGATGCAGGAGTATGCAAGGAAGATTCAGGTACAAATTTCGTCTCTCTAGCATGCTTAGTTCATGAGTTATACTCAAGCTTAGCTCCGAATTTGTTTCCAGCCATTTTGGCAGTATATTGCTGCTGGTTTTACTACGCAGCCATTCTTGGCTTAGTTGCTATTGTACTAGCCCTACTCTCTGGCCACTTGCGTCGCTTACAAAATCGTCAAAGCCACATATTTATATTTGAATCTGAGCCCTTGACACGGGCTTTCCAATGGTATCAAACTTGTAAATATCCAGATTGATTCGAGGGTGATTTGACCGTGCATACTTTATGTTTCTCTTTCGAACAGCACTGTGTACAAAAATCCCATTAGACATGCGTTTGAGGAACATTCGAGGTATCGTCACTTGCTTGTATTTCCGGTATGAAGATGGACGAAAGTAGCCAATTGAAATCAATATTCGGATGCAGGATATGCAAGGAAGATTCAGGTACAAATTTCGTCTCTCTTAGCATGCTTAGTTCATGAGTTATACTCAAGCTTAGCTCCGAATTTGTTTCCAGCCAATTTTGGCAGTATATTCCTTGCGGTTTTACTACGCAGCCATTCTTGGCTTAGTTGCTATTGTACTAGCCCTACTCTCTGGCCGCTTGCGTCGCCTACAAAATCGTCAAAGCCACATATTTATATTTGAATCTAGAGCCTTGACACGGCTTTCCAATGGTATCAAACTTGTAAATATCCAGCATTGATTCGAGGGTGATTTGACCGTGCATACTTTTGTTTCTCTTTCGAACAGCACTGTGTACAAATCCCATTAGACATGCGTTGAGGAACATTCGAGTGTCACTGCTTGTTTCGGTTGAAATGGACGAAAGTACAATTGAAATCAATATTCGGATGCAGGAGTATGCAAGGAAGATTCAGGTACAAATTTCGTCTCTCTAGCATGCTTAGTTCATGAGTTATACTCAAGCTTAGCTCCGAATTTGTTTCCAGCCAATTTTCGGCAGTATATTGCTGGCTGGTTTTACTACGCAGCCATTCTTGGCTTAGTTGCTATTGTACTAGCCCTACTCTCTGGCCCTTGCGTCGCTTACAAAATCGTCAAAGCCACATATTTATATTTGAATCTAGAGCCCTTGACACGGGCTTTCCAATGGTATCAAACTTGTAAATATCCAGCATTGATTCGAGGGTGATTTGACCGTGCATACTTTTGTTTCTCTTTCGAACAGCACTGTGTACAAAAATCCCATTAGACATGCGTTTGAGGAACATTCGAGGTATCGTCACTTGCTTGTATTTCCGGTATGAAGATGGACGAAAGTAGCCAATTGAAATCAATATTCGGATGCAGGAGTATGCAAGGAAGATTCAGGTACAAATTTCGTCTCTCTAGCATGCTTAGTTCATGAGTTATACTCAAGCTTAGCTCCGAATTTGTTTCCAGCCAATTTTCGGCAGTATATTGCTGGCTGGTTTTACTACGCAGCCATTCTTGGCTTAGTTGCTATTGTACTAGCCCTACTCTCTGGCCACTTGCGTCGCTTACAAAATCGTCAAAGCCACATATTTATATTTGAATCTAGAGCCTTGACACGGGCTTTCCAATGGTATCAACTTGTAAATATCCAGCATTGATTCGAGGGTGATTTGACCGTGCATACTTTATGTTTCTCTTTCGAACAGCACTGTGTACAAAAATCCCATTAGACATGCGTTTGAGGAACATTCGAGGTATCGTCACTGCTTGTTATTTCCGGTTGAAGATGGACGAAAGTAGCCAATTGAAATCAATATTCGGATGCAGGAGTATGCAAGGAAGATTCAGGTACAAATTTCGTCTCTCTAGCATGCTTAGTTCATGAGTTATACTCAAGCTTAGCTCCGAATTTGTTTCCAGCCAATTTTCGGCAGTATATTGCTGCTGGTTTTACTACGCAGCCATTCTTGGCTTAGTTGCTATTGTACTAGCCCTACTCTCTGGCCGCTTGCGTCGCCTTACAAAATCGTCAAAGCCACATATTTATATTTGAATCTAGAGCCCTTGACACGGGCTTTCCAATGGTATCAAACTTGTAAATATCCAGCATTGATTCGAGGGTGATTTGACCGTGCATACTTTTTGTTTCTCTTTCGAACAGCACTGTGTACAAAAATCCCATTAGACATGCGTTTGAGGAACATTCGAGGTATCGTCACTTGCTTGTAATTTCCGGTATGAAGATGGACGAAAGTAGCCAATTGAAATCAATATTCGGATGCAGAGTATGCAAGGAAGATTCAGGTACAAATTTCGTCTCTCTAGCATGCTTAGTTCATGAGTTATACTCAAGCTTAGCTCCGAATTTGTTTCCAGCCAATTTTCGGCAGTATATTGCTGGCTGGTTTTACTACGCAGCCATTCTTGGCTTAGTTGCTATTGTACTAGCCCTACTCTCTGGCCACTTGCGTCGCTACAAAATCGTCAAAGCCACATATTTATATTTGAATCTGAGCCCTTGACACGGGCTTTCCAATGGTATCAAACTTGTAAATATCCAGCATTGATTCGAGGGTGATTTGACCGTGCATACTTTTTGTTTCTCTTTCGAACAGCACTGTGTACAAAAATCCCATTAGACATGCGTTTGAGGAACATTCGAGGTATCGTCACTTGCTTGTAATTTCCGGTATGAAGATGGACGAAAGTAGCCAATTGAAATCAATATTCGGATGCAGGAGTATGCAAGGAAGATTCAGGTACAAATTTCGTCTCTCTAGCATGCTTAGTTCATGAGTTATACTCAAGCTTAGCTCCGAATTTGTTTCCAGCCAATTTTCGGCAGTATATTGCTGCTGGTTTTACTACGCAGCCATTCTTGGCTTAGTTGCTATTGTACTAGCCCTACTCTCTGGCCACTTGCGTCGCTTACAAAATCGTCAAAGCCAC
Organism: Pycnopodia helianthoides; assembly: GCA_032158295.1. Taxonomy (NCBI): domain Eukaryota; kingdom Metazoa; phylum Echinodermata; class Asteroidea; order Forcipulatida; family Asteriidae; genus Pycnopodia; species Pycnopodia helianthoides. Next base: position 19,796,851 of record CM063255.1, on the reverse strand, counting down.
ATATTTATATTTGAATCTAGAGCCCTTGACACGGGCTTTCCAATGGTATCAAACTTGTAAATATCCAGTATTGATTCGAGGGTGATTTGACCGTGCATACTTTTTTTTCTCTTTCGAACAGCACTGTGTACAAAAATCCCATTAGACATGCGTTTGAGGAACATTCGAGGTATCGTCACTTGCTTGTAATTTCCGGTATGAAGATGGACGAAAGTAGCCAATTGAAATCAATATTCGGATGCAGGAGTATGCAAGGAAGATTCAGGTACAAATTTCGTCTCTCTAGCATGCTTAGTTCATGAGTTATACTCAAGCTTAGCTCCGAATTTGTTTCCAGCCATTATTTGGCAGTATATTCTTGCAGGTTTTACTACGCAGCCATTCTTGGCTTAGTTGCTATTGTACTAGCCCTACTCTCTGGCCGACTTGCGTCGCTTACAAAATCGTCAAAGCCACATATTTATATTTGAATCTAGAGCCCTTGACACGGGCTTTCCAATGGTATCAAACTTGTAAATATCCAGCATTGATTCGAGGGTGATTTGACGTGCATACTTTTTGTTTCTCTTTCGAACAGCACTGTGTACAAAAATCCCATTAGACATGCGTTTGAGGAACATTCGAGGTATCGTCACTTGCTTGTAATTTCCGTATGAAGATGGACGAAAGTAGCCAATTGAAATCAATATTCGATGCAGGAGTATGCAAGGAAGATTCAGGTACAAATTTCGTCTCTCTAGCATGCTTAGTTATGAGTTATACTCAAGCTTAGCTCCGAATTTGTTTCCAGCCAATTTTCGGCAGTATATTGCTGCTGGTTTTACTACGCAGCCATTCTTGGCTTAGTTGCTATTGTACTAGCCCTACTCTCTGGCCCTTGCGTCGCTTACAAAATCGTCAAAGCCACATATTTATATTTGAATCTAGAGCCTTGACACGGGCTTTCCAATGTATCAAACTTGTAAATATCCAGTATTGATTCGAGGTGATTTGACCGTGCATACTTTTTGTTTCTCTTTCGAACAGCACTGTGTACAAAAATCCCATTAGACATGCGTTTGAGGAACATTCGAGGTATCGTCACTTGCTTGTAATTTCCGGTATGAAGATGGACGAAAGTAGCCAATTGAAATCAATATTCGGATGCAGGATATGCAAGGAAGATTCAGGTACAAATTTCGTCTCTCTAGCATGCTTAGTTCATGAGTTATACTCAAGCTTAGCTCCGAATTTGTTTCCAGCCAATTTGCAGTATATTCCTGCGGTTTTACTACGCAGCCATTCTTGGCTTAGTTGCTATTGTACTAGCCCTACTCTCTGGCCCTTGCGTCGCTACAAAATCGTCAAAGCCACATATTTATATTTGAATCTAGAGCCTTGACACGGGCTTTCCAATGGTATCAAACTTGTAAAATCCAGCATTGATTCGAGGGTGATTTGACCGTGCATACTTTTGTTTCTCTTTCGAACAGCACTGTGTACAAAAATCCCATTAGACATGCGTTTGAGGAACATTCGAGGTATCGTCACTTGCTTGTATTTCCGGTATGAAGATGGACGAAAGTAGCCAATTGAAATCAATATTCGGATGCAGGAGTATGCAAGGAAGATTCAGTACAAATTTCGTCTCTCTAGCATGCTTAGTTCATGAGTTATACTCAAGCTTAGCTCCGAATTTGTTTCCAGCCAATTTTCGGCAGTATATTGCTGGCTGGTTTTACTACGCAGCCATTCTTGGCTTAGTTGCTATTGTACTAGCCCTACTCTCTGGCCACTTGCGTCGCTTACAAATCGTCAAAGCCACATATTTATATTTGAATCTAGAGCCCTTGACACGGGCTTTCCAATGGTATCAAACTTGTAAATATCCAGTATTGATTCGAGGGTGATTTGACCGTGCATACTTTTGTTTCTCTTTCGAACAGCACTGTGTACAAAAATCCCATTAGACATGCGTTTGAGGAACATTCGAGGTATCGTCACTTGCTTTGTAATTTCCGGTATGAAGATGGACGAAAGTAGCCAATTGAAATCAATATTCGGATGCAGGAGTATGCAAGGAAGATTCAGGTACAAATTTCGTCTCTCTAGCATGCTTAGTTATGAGTTATACTCAAGCTTAGCTCCGAATTTGTTTCCAGCCAATTTTCGGCAGTATATTGCTGGCTGGTTTTACTACGCAGCCATTCTTGGCTTAGTTGCTATTGTACTAGCCCTACTCTCTGGCCGCTTGCGTCGCTTACAAAATCGTCAAAGCCACATATTTATATTTGAATCTAGAGCCTTGACACGGGCTTTCCAATGGTATCAAACTTGTAAATATCCAGTATTGATTCGAGGGTGATTTGACCGTGCATACTTTTTGTTTCTCTTTCGAACAGCACTGTGTACAAAAATCCCATTAGACATGCGTTTGAGGAACATTCGAGGTATCGTCCACTTGCTTGTAATTTCCGGTATGAAGATGGACGAAAGTAGCCAATTGAAATCAATATTCGGATGCAGGAGTATGCAAGGAAGATTCAGGTACAAATTTCGTCTCTCTAGCATGCTTAGTTCATGAGTTATACTCAAGCTTAGCTCCGAATTTGTTTCCAGCCAATTTTGGCAGTATTACTTGCTAGCCATTCTTGCTTAGTGCTATTGTACTAGCCTACTCTCTGGCCCTTGCGTCGCTACAAAATCGTCAAAGCACATATTTATATTTGAATCTAGAGCCCTTGACACGGCTTTCAATGGTATCAACTTGTAAATATCCAGCATTGATTCGAGGTGATTGACGTGCATACTTTTGTTTCTCTTTCGAACAGCACTGTGTACAAAAATCCATTAGACATGCGTTTGAGGAACATTCGAGGTATCGTCACTTGTTGTAATTTCCGTATGAAGATGGACGAAAGTAGCCAATTGAAATCAATATTCGGATGCAGGAGTATGAAGAAGATTCAGGTACAAATTTCGTCTTCTAGCATGCTTAGTTCATGAGTTATACTCAAGCTTAGCTCCGAATTTGTTTCCAGCAATTTTCGGCAGTATATTGGCGGTTTTACTACGCAGCCATTCTTGCTTAGTTGCTATTGTACTAGCCCTACTCTCTGGCCCTTGCGTCGCTACAAAATCGTCAAAGCCACATATTTATATTTGAATCTAGAGCCTTGACACGGGCTTTCCAATGTATCAAACTTGTAAATCCAGCATTGATTCGAGGGTGATTTGACCGTGCATACTTTTGTTTCTCTTTCGAACAGCACTGTGTACAAAATCCCATTAGACATGCGTTGAGGAACATTCGAGGTATCGTCACTTGCTGTAATTCCGGTATGAAGATGGACAAAGTAGCCAATTGAAATAATATTCGGATGCAGGATATGCAAGGAAGATTCAGGTACAAATTTCGTCTCTCTAGCATGCTTAGTTCATGATTATACTCAAGCTTAGCTCCAATTTGTTTCCAGCCATTTTGGCAGTATATTCTGCGGTTTTACTACGCAGCCATTCTTGGCTTAGTTGCTATTGTACTAGCCTACTCTCTGGCCCTTGCGTCGCTTACAAAATCGTCAAAGCCACATATTTATATTGAATCTAGAGCCCTTGACACGGGCTTTCCAATGGTATCAAACTTGTAAAATCCAGCATTGATTCGAGGGTGATTTGACCGTGCATACTTTTGTTTCTCTTTCGAACAGCACTGTGTACAAAAATCCCGTTAGACATGCGTTTGAGGAACATTCGAGGTTTCGTCACTTGCTTGTAATTTCTTGCCTGTATTTCGGTATAAGATGGACGAAAGTAGCCAATTGAATCATATTCGATGCAGAGTATGCAAGGAAGATTCAGGTACAAATTTCGTTTCTCTAGCATGCTTAGTTCATGAGTTATACTCAAGCTTAGCTCGAATTGTTCCAGCCAATTTTCGGCAGTATATGCTGGCTGGTTTTACTACGCAGCCATTTTGGCTAGTTGCTATTGTACTAGCCCTACTCTTGGCCGCTTGCGTCGCTACAAAATCGTCAAAGCCATATTTATATTTGAATCTAAGCCTTGACACGGGCTTTCAATGGTATTAAATTGTAAATATCCAGTTGATTCGAGGGTGATTTGACCGTGCATACTTTTGTTTCTCCTTCGAATAGCACTGTGTACAAAATCCATTAGACATGCGTTTGAGGAACATTCGAGGTATCGTCACTTGCTTGTATTTCCGGTTGAAGATGGACGAAAGTAGCCAATTGAATAATATTCGGATGCAGGAGTATGCAAGGAAGATTCAGGTACAAATTTCGTCTCTCTAGCATGCTTAGTTCATGAGTTATACTCAAGCTTAGCTCCAAATTTGTTTCCAGCCAATTTTCGGCAGTATATTGCTGGCTGGTTTTACTACGCAGCCATTCTTGGCTCAGTTGCTATTGTACTAGCCCTACTCTCTGGCCGCTTGCGTCGCCTACAAAATCGTCAAAGCCACATATTTACATTTGAATCTAGAGCCCTTGACACGGGCTTTCCAATGGTATCAAACTTGTAAATATATCCAGCCTTGATTCGTGGGTGATTTGACCGTGCATACTTTTTGTTTCTCTTCGAACAGCACTGTGTACAAAAATCCCATTAGAAATGCGTTTGAGGAACATTCGAGGTATAGTCACGTGCTTGTTATTTCCGGTGTGAAGATGGAAGAAAGTAGCCTCTTGAAATTAACATTTAGATGCAGGAGTATGCAAGGAAGATTCAGGTACAAATTTCGTCTCTCTAGCATGCTTAGTTCATGAGTTATACTCAAGCTTAGCTCCGAATTTGTTTCCAGCCAATTTTCGGCAGTATATTGCTGGCTGGTTTTACTACGCAGCCATTCTTGGCTTAGTTGCTATTGTACTAGCCCTACTCTCTGGCCGCTTGCGTCTCCTACAAAATCGTCAAAGCCACATATTTATATTTGAATCTAGAGCCCTTGACACGGGCTTTCCAATGGTATCAAACTTGTAAAAATCCAGCATTGATTCGTGGGTGATTTGACCTTGCATACTTTATGTTTCTCTTTCGAATAGCACTGTGTACAAAAATCCCATTAGACTTGCGTTTGAGGAACATTCGAGGTATCGTCACTTGCCTGTCATTTCCGGTATAAAGATGGACGAAAGTAGCCAATTGAAATCAATATTCGGATGCAGGAGTATGCAAGGAAGATTCAGGTACAAATTTCGTCTCTCTAGCATGCTTAGTTCATGAGTTATACTCAAGCTTAGCTCCGAATTTGTTTCCAGCCAATTTTCGGCAGTATATTGCTGGCTGGTTTTACTACGCAGCCATTCTTGGCTTAGTTGCTATTGTACTAGCCCTACTCTCTGGCCGCTTGCGTCGCCTACAAAATCGTCAAAGCCACATATTTATATTTGAATCTAGAGCCCTTGACACGGGCTTTCCAATGGTATTAAACTTGTAAATATCCAGTATCGATTCGAGGGTGATTTGACCGTGCATACTTTATGTTTCTCCTTCGAATAGCACTGTGTACAAAAATCCATTAGACATGCGTTTGAGGAACATTCGAGGTATCGTCACTTGCTTGTACTTTCCGGTATGAAGATGGAAGAAAGTAGCCTCCTGAAGTTAATATTCGGATGCAGGAGTATGCAAGGAAGATTCAGGTACATATTTCGTCTCTCTAGCATGCTTAGTTCATGAGTTATACTCAAGCTTAGCTCCGAATTGGTTTCCAGCCCATTTTCGGCAGTATATTGCTGGCTGGTTTTACTACGCAGCCATTCTTGGCTTAGTTGCTATTGTACTAGCCCTACTCTCTGGCCGCTTGCGTCGCCTACAAAATCGTCAAAGCCACATATTTATATTTGAATCTAGAGCCCTTGACACGGGCTTTCCAATGGTATCAAACTTGTAAATATCCAGCCTTGATTCGAGGGTGATTTGACCGTGCATACTTTATGTTTCTCTTTCGAACAGCACTGTGTACAAAAATCCCATTAGACATGCGTTTGAGGAACATTCGAGGTATAGTCACGTGCTTGTTATTTCCGGTATGAAGATGGACGAAAGTAGCCAATTGAAATCAATATTCGGATGCAGGAGTATGCAAGGAAGATTCAGGTACAAATTTCGTCTCTCTAGCATGCTTAGTTCATGAGTAATACTCAAGCTTAGCTCCAAATTTGTTTCCAGCCATTATTTGGCAGTATATTACTTGCAGGTTTTACTACGCAGCCATTCTTGGCTTAGTTGCTATTGTACTAGCCCTACTCTCTGGCCGCTTGCGTCGCCTACAAAATCGTCAAAGCCAAATATTTATATTTGAATCTAGAGCCCTTGACACGGGCTTTCCAATGGTATCAAACTTGTAAATATCCAGCCTTGATTCGAGGGTGATTTGACCGTGCATACCTTTTGTTTCTCTTTCGAACAGCACTGTGTTCAAAAATCCCATTAGACATGCGTTTGAGGAACATTCGAGGTATCGTCACTTGCTTGTAATTTCCGGTATGAAGATCGAAGAAGAAGTCTCCTGAAGTTAATATTCGGATGCAGGAGTATGCAAGGAAGATTCAGGTACAAATTTCGTCTCTCTAGCATGCTTAGTTCATAAGTTATACTGAAGCTTAGCTCCGAATTTGTTTCCAGCCAATGTTCGGCAGTATATTGCTGGCTGGTTTTACTACGCAGCCATTCTTGGCTTAGTTGCTATTGTACTAGCCCTACTCTCTGGCCACTTGCGTCTCTTACAAAATCGTCAAAGCCACATATTTATATTTGAATCTAGAGCCCTTGACACGGGCTTTCCAATGGTATCAAACTTGTAAATATCCAGCATTGATTCGAGGTTGATTTGACCGTGCATACTTTATGTTTCTCTTTCGAACAGCACTGTGTACAAAAATCCCATTAGACATGCGTTTGAGGAACATTCGAGGTTACGTCACTTGCTTGGTAATTCCGGTATGAAGATGGACGAAAGTAGCCAATTGAAATCAATATTCGGATGCAGGAGTATGCAATGAAGATTCAGGTACAAATTTCGTCTCTCTAGCATGTTTAGTTCATGAGTTATACTCAAGCTTAGCTCCGAATTTGTTTCCAGCCATTATTCGGCAGTATATTCCGTGCAGGTTTTTACTACGCAGCCATTCTTGGCTTAGTTGCTATTGTACTAGCCCTACTCTCTGGCCACTTTCGTCCTCTACAAAATCGTCAAAGCCACATATTTATATTTGATTCTAGGGCCCTTGACACGGGCTTTCCAATGATATTAAACTTGTAAAATCCAGCATTGATTCGTGGGTGATTTGACCTTGCATACTTTATGTTTCTCTTTCAAATAGCACTGTGTACAAAACTCCCATTAGACATGCGTTTGAGGAACATTCGAGGTTTCGTCACTTGCTTGTAATTTCCGGTATGAAGATGGACGAAAGTAGCCAATTGAAATATATATTCGGATGCAGGAGTATGCAAGGAAGATTCAGGTACAAATTTCGTCTCTCTAGCATGCTTAGTTCATGAGTTATACTTAATCTTAGCTCCAAATTTGTTTCCAGCCAATTTTCGGCAGTATATTGCTGGCTGGTTTTACTACGCAGCCATTCTTGGCTTAGTTGCTATTGTACTAGCCCTACTCCTGGCCACTTGCGTCGCTTACAAAATCGTCAAAGCCACATATTTATATTTGAATCTAGAGCCCTTGACACGGGCTTTCCAATGGTATCAAACTTGTAAATATCCAGTATTGATTCGAGGGTGATTTGACCGTGCATACTTTATGTTTCTCTTTCGAACAGCACTGTGTACAAAAATCCCATTAGACATGCGTTTGAGGAACATTCGAGGTATCGTCACTTGCTTGTAATTTCCGGTATGAAGATGGACGAAAGTAGCCAATTGAAATCAATATTCGGATGCAGGAGTATGCAAGGAAGATTCAGGTACAAATTTCGTCTCTCTAGCATGCTTAGTTCATGAGTTATACTCAAGCTTAGCTCCGAATTTGTTTCCAGCCAATTTTCGGCAGTATATTGCTGGCTGGTTTTACTACGCAGCCATTCTTGGCTTAGTTGCTATTGTACTAGCCCTACTCTCTGGCCGCTTGCGTCGCCTACAAAATCGTCAAAGCCACATATTTTATGTTTGAATTTAGAGCCCTTGACACGGGCTTTCCAATGGTATCAAACTTGTAAATATCCAGCCTTGATTCGAGGGTGATTTGACCGTGCATACTTTATGTTTCTCTTTCGAACAGCACTGTGTACAAAAATCCCATTAGACATGCGTTTGAGGAACATTCGAGGTATAGCCACGTGCTTGTTATTTCCGGTGTGAAAATGGACAAAAGTAGCCGATCGAAATCAATATTCGGATGCAGAAGTATGCAAGTAAGATTCAGGTACAAATTTCGTCTCTCTAGCATGCTTAGTTCATGAGTTATACTCAAGCTTAGCTCCAAATTTGTTTCCAGCCATTATTTGGCAGTATATTCCTTGCAGGTTTTACTACGCAGCCATTCTTGGCTTAGTTGCTAATGTACTAGCCCTACTCTCTGGCCGCTTGCGTCGCCTACAAAATCGTCAAAGCCACATATTTATATTTGAATCTAGAGCCCTTGACACGGGCTTTCCAATGTATCAAACTTGAAAAAAAAATCCAGCATTGATTCGTGGTGATTTGACCTTGCATACTTTATGTTTCTCTTTCGAATAGCACTGTGTACAAAAATCCCATTAGACATGCGTTTGAGGAACATTCGAGGTTTCGTCACTTGCCTGTCATTTCCGGTATAAAGATGGACGAAAGTAGCCAATTGAATATATATTCAGATGCAGGAGTATGCAAGGAAGATTCAGGTACAAATTTCGTCTCTCTAGCATGCTTAGTTCATGAGTTATACTCAAGCTTAGCTCCGAATTTGTTTCCAGCCAATTTTCGGCAGTATATTGCTGGCTGGTTTTACTACGCAGCCATTCTTGGCTTAGTTGCTTTGTACTAGCCCTACTCTCTGGCCACTCGCGTCGCATACAAAATCGTCAAAGCCACATATTTATATTTGAATCTAGAGCCCTTGACACGGGCTTTCCAATGGTATCAAACTTAAAAAATCCAGTATTGATTCGAGGGTGATTTGACCGTGCATACTTTATGTTTCTCTTTCGAACAGCACTGTGTACAAAAATCCCATTAGACATGCGTTTGAGGAACATTCGAGGTATCGTCACTTGCTTGTAATTTCCGGTATGAAGATGGACGAAAGTAGCCAATTGAAATCAATATTCGGATGCAGGAGTATGCAAGGAAGATTCAGGTACAAATTTCGTCTCTCTAGCATGCTTAGTTCATGAGTTATACTCAAGCTTAGCTCCGAATTTGTTTCCAGCCAATTATCGGCAGTATATTGCTGGCTGGTTTTACTACGCAGCCATTCTTGGCTTAGTTGCTATTGTACTAGCCCTACTCTCTGGCCGCTTGCGTCGCCTACAAAATCGTCAAAGCCACATATTTATTTTGAATTTAGAGCCCTTGACACGGGCTTTCCAATGGTATCAAACTTGTAAATATCCAGCCTTGATTCGAGGGTGATTTGACCGTGCATACTTTATGTTTCTCTTTCGAACAGCACTGTGTACAAAAATCCCATTAGACATGCGTTTGAGGAACATTCGAGGTATAGCACGTGCTTGTTATTTCCGGTGTGAAAATGGACAAAAGTAGCCGATCGAAATCAATTCGGATGCAGAAGTATGCAAGTAAGATTCAGGTACAAATTTCGTCTCTCTAGCATGCTTAGTTCATGAGTTTACTCAAGCTTAGCTCCAAATTTGTTTCCAGCCATTATTTGGCAGTATATTCCTTGCAGGTTTTACTACGCAGCCATTCTTGGCTTAGTTGCTAATGTACTAGCCCTACTCTCTGGCCGCTTGCGTCGCCTACAAAATCGTCAAAGCCACATATTTATATTTGAATCTAGAGCCCTTGACACGGGCTTTCCAATAGTATCAAACTTGAAAAAAAAATCCAGCATTGATTCGTGTGTGATTTGACCTTGCATACTTTATGTTTCTCTTTCGAATAGCACTGTGTACAAAAATCCCATTAGACATGCGTTTGAGGAACATTCGAGGTTTCGTCACTTGCCTGTCATTTCCGGTATAAAGATGGACGAAAGTAGCCAATTGAAATATATATTCAGATGCAGGAGTATGCAAGGAAGATTCAGGTACAAATTTCGTCTCTCTAGCATGCTTAGTTCATGAGTTATACTCAAGCTTAGCTCCGAATTTGTTTCCAGCCAATTTTCGGCAGTATATTGCTGGCTGGTTTTACTACGCAGCCATTCTTGGCTTAGTTGCTTTTGTACTAGCCCTACTCTCTGGCCACTCGCGTCGCATACAAAATCGTCAAAGCCACATATTTATATTTGAATCTAGAGCCCTTGACACGGGCTTTCCAATGGTATCAAACTTAAAAAAATCCAGCATTGTTTCGTGGGTGATTTGACCCTGCATACTTTATGTTTCTCTTTCGAACAGCACTGTGTACAAAAATCCCATTAGACATGCGTTTGCGGAACATTCGAGGTATCGTCACTTGCTTGTAATTTCCGGTATGAAGATGGACGAAAGTAGCCAATTGAAATCATATTCGGATGCAGGAGTATGCAAGGAAGATTCAGGTACAAATTTCGTCTCTCTAGCATGCTTAGTTCATGAGTTATACTCAAGCTTAGCTCCAAATTTGTTTCCAGCCATTATTTGGCAGTATATTCCTTGCAGGTTTTACTACGCAGCCATTCTTGGCTTAGTTGCTATTGTACTAGCCCTACTCTCTGGCCGCTTGCGTCGCCTACAAATCGTCAAAGGCACATATTTATATTTGAATCTAGAGCCTTGACACGGGCTTTCCAATGGTATCAAACTTGTAAATATCCAGCCTTGATTCGAGGGTGATTTGACCGTGCATACCTTTTGTTTCTCTTTCGAACAGCACTGTGTTCAAAAATCCATTAGACATGCGTTTGAGGAACATTCGAGGTTACGTCACTTGCTTGGTAATTCCGGTATGAAGATGGACGAAAGTAGCCATTGAAATCAATATTCGGATGCAGGAGTATGTAAGAAAGATTCAGGTACAAATTTTCGTCTCTCTAGCATGCTTAGTTCATGAGTTATACTCAAGCTTAGCTCCGAATTTGTTTCCAGCCATTATTCGGCAGTATATTCCGTACAGGTTTTTACTACGCAGCCATTCTTGGCTTAGTTGCTATTGTACTAGCCCTACTCTCTGGCCACTTTCGTCCTCTACAAAATCGTCAAAGCCACATATTTATATTTGAATCTAGAGCCCTTGACACGGGCTTTCCAAAGGTATCAAACTTGTAAATATCCAGCATTGATTCGAGGGTGATTTGACCGTGCATACTTTTTGTTTCTTTTTCGAACAGCACTGTGTACAACAATCCCATTAGACATGCGTTTGAGGAACATTCGAGGTATCGTCACTTGCTTGTAATTTCCGGTATGAAGATGGACGAAAGTAGCCAATTGAAATCACTATTCGGATGCAGGAGTATGTAATGAAGATTCAGGTACAAATTTCGTCTCTCTAGCATGCTTAGTTCATGAGTTATACTCGAGCTTAGCTCCGAATTTGTTTCCAGCCAATTTTCGGCAGTATATTGCTGGCAGGTTTGACTACGCAGCCATTCTTGGCTTAGTTGCTATTGTACTAGCCCTACTCTCTGGCCACTCGCGTCGCATACAAAATCGTCAAAGCCACATATTTATATTTGAATCTAGAGCCCTTGACACGGGCTTTCCAATGGTATCAAACTTGTAAATATCCAGCATTGATTCGAGGTTGATTTGACCGTGCATACTTTATGTTTCTCTTTCGAATAGCACTGTGTACAAAAATCCCATTAGACATGCGTTTGAGGAACATTCGAGGTATCGTCACTTGCTTGTAATTTCCGGTATGAAGATGGACGAAAGTAGCCAATTGAAATCACTATTCGGATGCAGGAGTATGGAAGGAAGATTCAGGTACAAATTTCGTCTCTCTAGCATGCTTAGTTCATGAGTTATACTTAAGCTTAGCTCCGAATTTGTTTCCAGCCAATTTTTCGGCAGTATATTGCGGCTGGTTTTACTACTCAGCCATTCTAGCCTTAGTTGCTATTGTACTAGCCCTACCCTCTGGCCACTCGCGTCGCATACAAAATCGTCAAAGCCACATATTTATATTTGAATATAGAGCCCTTGACCCGGGTTTTCCAATCGTATCAAACTTGTAAAATTCCAGTATTGATTCGAGGGTGATTTGACCGTGCATACTTTATGTTTCTCTTTCGAACAGCACTGTGTACAAAAATCCCATTAGACATGCGTTTGAGGAACATTCGAGGTATAGTCACGTGCTTGTTATTTCCGGTATGAAGATGGACGAAAGTAGCCAATCGAAATCAATATTCGGATGCAGGAGTATGCAAGGAAGATTCAGGTACAAATTTCGTCTCTCTAGCATGCTTAGTTCATGAGTTATACTCGAGCTTAGTTCCGAATTTGTTTCCAGCCAATTTTCGGCAGTATATTGCTGGCAGGTTTTGACTACGCAGCCATTCTTGGCTTAGTTGCTATTGTACTAGCCCTACTCTCTGGCCACTCGCGTCGCATACAAAATCGTCAAAGCCACATATTTATATTTGAATCTAGAGCCCTTGACACGGGCTTTCCAATGGTATCAAACTTGTAAATATCCAGCATTGATTCGAGGTTGATTTGACCGTGCATACTTTATGTTTCTCTTTCGAATAGCACTGTGTACAAAAATCGCATTAGACATGCGTTTGAGGAACATTCGAGGTATCGTCACTTGCCTGTCATTTCCGGTATAAAGATGGACGAAAGTAGCCAATTGAAATATACATTCGGATGCAGGAGTATGCAAGGAAGATTCAGGTACAATTTTCGTCTCTCTAGCATGCTTAGTTCATGAGTTATACTCAAGCTTAGCTCCAAATTTGTTTCCAGCCAGTTATTCGGCAGTATAATCCTTGCTGGTTTTACTACGCAGCCATTCTTAGCTTAGTTGCTATTGTACTAGCCCTACTCTCTGGCCACTCGCGTCTCCTAAAAAATCGTCAAAGCCACTTATTCATATTTGAATCTAGAGCCCTTGACACGGGCTTTCCAATGGTATTAAACTTGTAAATATCCAGCCTTGATTCGAGGTTGATTTGACCGTGCATACTTTATGTTTTCTCTTTGAATAGCACTGTGTACAAAAATCCCATTAGACATGCGTTTGAGGAACATTCGAGGTATCGTCACTTGCTTGTAATTTCCGGTATGAAGATGGACGAAAGTAGCCAATTGAAATCACTATTCGGATGCAGGAGTATGGAAGGAAGATTCAGGTACAAATTTCGTCTCTCTAGCATGCTTAGTTCATGAGTTATACTTAAGCTTAGCTCCGAATTTGTTTCCAGCCAATTTTCGGCAGTATATTGCTGGCTGGTTTTACTACTCAGCCATTCTAGCCTTAGTTGCTATTGTACTAGCCCTACCCTCTGGCCACTCGCGTCGCATACAAAATCGTCAAAGCCACATATTTATATTTGAATATAGAGCCCTTGACCCGGGTTTTCCAATCGTATCAAACTTGTAAAATTCCAGTATTGATTCGAGGGTGATTTGACCGTGCATACTTTATGTTTCTCTTTCGAACAGCACTGTGTACAAAAATCCCATTAGACATGCGTTTGAGGAACATTCGAGGTATAGTCACGTGCTTGTTATTTCCGGTATGAAGATGGACGAAAGTAGCCAATCGAAATCAATTATTCGGATGCAGGAGTATGCAAGGAAGATTCAGGTACAAATTTCGTCTCTCTAGCATTCTTAGTTCATGAGTTATACTCAAGCTTAGCTCCAAATTTGTTTCCAGCCATTATTTGGCAGTATATTCCTTGCAGGTTTTACTACGCAGCCATTCTTGGCTTAGTTGCTATTGTACTAGCCCTACTCTCTGGCCGCTTGCGTCGTTACAAAATCGTAAAAGCCACACATTTATATTTGAATCTAGAGCCCTCGACACGGGCTTTCCAATGGTATCAAACTTGTAAAAATCCAGCATTGATTCGTGGGTGATTTGACCTTGCATGCTTTATGTTTCTCTTTCGAACAGCACTGTGTACAAAAATCCCATTAGACATGCGTTTGAGGAACATTCGAGGTTTCGTCACTTGCCTGTCATTTCCGGTATAAAGATGGAAGAAAGTAGCCAATTGAAATATATATTCGGATGCAGGAGTATGCAAGACAGATTCAGGTTCAAATTTCGTCTCTCTAGCATGCTTAGCTCATGAGCTATACTCAAGCTTAGCTCCGAATTTGTTTCCAGCCAGTATTCGGCAGTATAATCCTTGCTGGTTTTACTACGCAGCCTTTCTTAGCTAAGTTGCTATTGTACTAGCCCTACTCTCTGGCCACTCGCGTCGCATACAAAATCGTCAAAGCCACTTATTCATATTCGAATATAGAGCCCTTGACCCGGGTTTTCCAATGGTATCAAACTTGTGAAATTCCAGCATTGATTCGAGGGTGATTTGACCGTGCATACTTTATGTTTCTCTTTCGAACAGCACTGTGTACAAAAATCCCATTAGACATGCGTTTGAGGAACATTCGAGGTTTCGTCACTTGCTGTCATTTCCGGTATAAAGATGGAAGAATGTAGCCTCTTGAATTTAATATTCGAATGCATGAGTATGCAAGGAAGATTCAGGTACAAATGTCGTCTCTCTAGCATGCTTAGTTCATGAGTTATACTCATGCTTAGCTCCGAATTTGTTTCTAGCCAGTATTCGGCAGTATATTCCTTGCTGGTTTTACTACGCAGCCACTCTTGGCTTAGTTGCTATTGTACTAGCCCTACTCTCTGGCCACTTGCGTCGCTTACAAAATCGTCAAAGCCACATATTTATATTTGAATCTAGAGCCCTTGACACGGGCTTTCCAATGGTATAAAACTTGTAAATATCCAGCATTGATTAGAGGGTGATTTGACCGTGCATACTTTTTGTTTCTCTTTCGAACAGCACTGTGTACAAAAATCCCATTAGACATGCGTTTGAGGAACATTCGAGGTTTCTTCACTTGCCTGTCATTTCCGGTATAAAGATGGACGAAAGTAGCCAATTGAAATATATATTCGGATGCAGGAGTATGCAAGGAAGATTTAGGTACAAATTTCGTCTCTCTAGCATGCTTAGTTCATGAGCTATACTCAAGCTTAGCTCCGAATTTGTTTCCAGCCAGTATTCGGCACTATATTCCTTGCTGGTTTTACTACGCAGCCATTCTTAGCTTAGTTGCTATTGTACTAGCCCTACTCTCTGGCCACTCGCGTCTCCTACAAAATCGTCAAAGCCACATATTTATATTTGAATATAGAGCCCTTGACCCGGGTTTTCCAATGGTATCAAACTTGTAAAATTCCAGCATTGATTCGAGGGTGATTTGACCGTGCATATAATGTTTCTCTTTCGAACAGCACTGTGTACAAAAATCCGATTAGACATGCGTTTGAGGAACATTCGAGGTATCGTCACTTGCTTGTAATTTCCGGTATGAAGATGGAAGAAAGTAGCCTCTTGAAATTAAAATTTAGATGCAGGAGTATGCAAGGAAGATTCAGGTACAAATTTCGTCTCTCTAGCAAGCTTAGTTCATGAGCTATACTCAAGCTTAGCTCCGAATTTGTTTCCACTCATTATTTGGCAGTATATTCCGTGCAGGTTTTTACTACGCAGCCATTCTTGGCTTAGTTGCTATTGTACTAGCCCTACTCTCTGGCCACTCGCGTCGCATACAAAATCGTCAAAGCCACATATTTATATTTGAATCTAGAGCCCTTGACACGGGCTTTCCAATGGTATCAAACTTGTAAATATCCAGCATTGATTCGAGGTTGATTTGACCGTGCATACTTTATGTTTCTCTTTCGAATAGCACTGTGTACAAAAATCCCATTAGACATGCGTTTGAGGAACATTCGAGGTATCGTCACTTGCTTGTAATGTCCGGTATGAAGATGGACGAAAGTAGCCAATTGAAATCACTATGCGGATGCAGGAGTATGGAAGGAAGATTCAGGTACAAATTTTGTCTCTCTAGCATGCTTAGTTCATGAGTTATACTCAATCTTAGCTCCAAATTTGTTTCCAGCCATTATTTGGCAGTATATTCCTTGCAGGTTTTACTACGCAGCCATTTTTGGCTTAGTTGCTATTGTACTAGCCCTACTCTCTGGCCGCTTGCGTCGCCTACAAAATCGTCAAAGCCACATATTTATAATTGAATCTAGAGCCCTTGACACGGGCTTTCCAATGGTATCAAACTGGTAAATATCCAGCATTGATTCGAGGGTGATTTGACCGTGCATACTTTATGTTTCTCTTTCGAACAGCACTGTGTACAAAAATCCCATTAGACATGCGTTTGAGGAACATTCGAGGTATCGTCACTTGCCTGTAATTTCCTTAAAGTAGCCATAAGTAATTAATTTTCGGATGCAGGACTTTGCCGGAAAGATTCAGGTACAAATGTTGTCTCTCTATCCTCCTTAGTTCAAGATTTATACTCAATCTTAACTCCAAATTTATTTCCAGCAATTATTCGATAGGATATTTCTTTCTGGTGTTAATATGCAGCCATTCTTTGCTTAGTTGCTATTATAGAAGCCCCACTCTCTGGCCACTTGCGTAGCTAAAAAAATCGTCACAGCCACATAATTAATTTCAATCTAGAGCCCTTGAGACGGGCTTTCCAATGGTATAAAACTTTCTACAACTAAGCAATAATTTGACGGTGATTTTATCAATTATACTTTGTGTTTTTTTCTCTCGGACAGCACTGTGTACAAAAATATTGGTTTAAAAGTGTTTAACCAACATTGAGGCTTGTTTGTAACCTTTGTTCTGGGTAAGCTCAACCAAATTATTTGGTAATTGCAATAAGCTCAACCACGATGGTTAAAACTTCCCTAGTAATTGGTCATTTTGAAAAAAAACTTTTAATCATCCCTTGGTAAAAGATACTCGGTTTTACCTTTAGACCAACACATGGTCTCTTGTTCTACATCATACTGGTTTAAACGTATTTAACCAACACTTAATCTTGTTTTTAACCCTTTCTTTGAGTAAGCTGAACCTATTATTGGTTTAGCCCTTATAGGGCAAGTCCAAAAACCCAATCCAATGAGTAACCTTCCCCAACGATTGGTGAATCCTTGGACTTAACAGCTATCTTGGAGAAAATCATTGGTTCTTTAATATGACCAACAACATGCCACTTGGAAAAAATAAAAGTATCAACGACATGAACAGACCTATTTACTAGTAACACTTGATGGAGAAACTCGACATGGTTAGCCTATTGGATAATCCAAATGCCTAAAATTGAGCGTTTTAGTTTTGTTTGGTCAATCTTGGGTAAAACGACATTTTTCGTTGTACCCCTCACTTGTGTAAAACAAATACTCAAGGAAAATGTAACACAGTACCAAAAATTGGGTAGGAAATTAAATAGCATAACACAGAGGATCAAATCACTCATGAAGTGGGAAGTACAATTTTTTTTCGAAACCTCAAGCAGTGTAACTTTTGCACAACAAATGGTAAGAAGTAACTGAAAATTGGGTAAACTTCTCCTCGTGGAAACATTTTACCCATAATGCAACGTGTGCCATACATTTGGATACGGCAAGTCGAGTCGCAGGCACAAATCACAATCGAAGAACGATGGGGTGGACGTCATTCTGATGTTGCAGGTCGTTGATGTCTGATGTTCATGTAACCAAAATTGCCAAGAGAGAATGTTGGCCTTATGGGAGTTATTCTGTTCGAGAAACAACAGTCTGTTGAAGGGGGTAAGGCATTATCTACACAGGGAAGCCTTGGATTGCTATATACCTTCATTGACTTTGCAACACGAAGATTTCGTCACTGGCAGTTTGAACCATTAATAACAGGTCTGGCAAAACCAACCGGCTCTTTTCAGAGCCAAACACTGCTTCCAAGAAGAGATTGTTACATTGTCTGCTCGCAAGAATTGTGTTAATGTTCGTTTTCACCAACCAAACCCCATTTTTCGGTTACCTTTACCAGAAGTGTTTATGGCTAAACACAACTCCCAAATTGTTTTATGCAAGGTTATTATTGGGTTGTGACCATCATAGATTAGTCAGAAATAGTACGGTACAGTTCAAATTCTTCACACAAGAGTGTATCAGTTGAACAAAAATACACTGAGTGATATGAATGGGTAACGTTAGTGTTTATTTGCTGACTTATTCTCCCTCCCTATTCCCTTTCATGGTCTTGGTGTTGAAATAGAGTTGAAAAAAAGTGTTTTAACCTAATTTTTATAAGTCGGAACAGGTATTGTTTTCGTCGAGATTTTAATTTTTTTTCTTATTCTTTGTTTCCGCCCAAATCCCATAGCATTTGTACACGTTTTTTTCTTTAAGCCTAGTATTCTAAAGCGTAAATACGAAAGAATTAGATCATAATATCAAATTGAAGCTTAGGACATAAACTTAACTCTAAATGTAATAAATGTTAAAATTCGAAATTAATTAGCCTTGTTTCAGCAAAATAAATATTTAATTAGCCAACCTTGTTCGAACCATAACTCAAAAAGTATACCCCCGATCGTCAAACCTTTTTTCAGTTATACTCTCGTGGGATACTGTAGATTTAGTTTTTGGCCTAAAATGCCGAACGACGTCATCATGACATCATTTATTTCGCGTTTTCATCCGTGTACAAAACACATTGAATAAAGTGAAAACAAATCCGACTTCCAGAAACATAATTATTCGATTATGGTCAAATTACATGCCTTACATTGCAGAAATCTTTCTTAAAAACAGACAGACTTTATTGACAGTCAACTTAAAAGTATCAAAACTCATTCAAACATTGTTAGTAGAAAACAATCCGAATTCCCAGGACAATTTTCACGAAATGGGTACGGCGTCAAATTAGGTTTGTATTATCGAAAATTATAATACTGTAAACTCAATTAAGTCCTACACCGTTTATAACCAGTGTTATTGCGTTTTTTGCAGAATAAACATAGAGTCCTAACTGTCGCCGACTTACACAAGTCTTCGTTTATTCACAAGAATCGAGAAGAATGGTGCTTGCTCTTCACCGCTCAGTTCCCTTTTCAGGTTTCAGCGTGAACGTAGAAAACAGACCGCCCGTGTTTTGGGACAATTGTGCGGGTGGCTGACTCGTTTGCGCTGGGGACCCGTTCGCCGGAAAACATCAGAGTCTTCTTTATGCAAACGCATTACTTCGGGAAATCGCCGTGTAGCAAACAAAAAACTTTGTGGGGATTGCAATAGGGCAATAAAGAGAGCTGATTGATGAGAGGCGTAGAAAATAAAAATTACCCTTTTCATGGCTTTATGATCGTTTTTGGATTTGGGGTCAAGAGCCAAATTGAACAATAAACTCATATCCCAATTACTATTTTAGCCTAACACACAAAAAATAAGGCATAAAGACACAACAAATAAGGTTTAGTATTTTAATATAGAAAAAAAAACGTACAAGGTAAATTATGTTCTTTAACAACCAATGCTAACATTTCAAATTTCTTATATAAATCTGAGTACACTTGATCGTTGCGAATTATTTTGTGACGTCTATATTCGCATCGCATTCGCATTTTATTCAAAAGCCTAACCCCACTTTGACCTTTTCTTCCGGTCCAAATAGGAAGTTCAAATATTAAAAATTATATCTCCTGAACCACATGTCATAAACTTACTTCAATGACCTGTCCTATAAATGTGCATATTGCCAACATGGGCTTGCCCAGGTCTTGCCCATTATGATACCCATACGGGCCTTTTTATATTCTACCTGCAATAGCTTGCTTAGGTCTTTTTGATAACTAAATAAACCTTTGCATAATATCTGCCCACACGATAGTGCTTTGGTATTTCCCATACCAATATTGGCATTTGCACAACTATTTCACCCACATGAGTTTGTCCAGGTCTTTCCCAAATGATACGCATAGACTATTACAATTTCCACGGGAATGATCATAAACCCATGGGCCTGCGTGCCTGTTCAGTTCGGGTTTCCATTTTGCAAAATTTAGTATTTTGTGCAATAAAGGTAATAAATTAAACTTACCTAACTAGATCTAAACTAACCTAAAATATGTCATATGGGTGAGGTCTTTTCCATACGACACCCTCAAGGGCCTTTGCATATCCTGCCCTCATGGGTTGGCCCGGGTCTTTCTATTTATGACACCCATGTGGGTCTTTGCATATCCTGCCCCCTTTTTTGTAGTGTTTCTTATTTATGTGGCACCGATAGTGTTTCTCTTTCCCGGTTGCCGCCACTCAATAGCTGGCGGCCGCTACTTAATTAACTGGCGGCAACCAGGTGAAAGAAATACACTAACACGTAAAACGGCAATTGCTCCACGTGAAAGAGAAACGCAATGTGACACTAATAGGCTTCCGGTTTTTATTGAAAACTGGAGAACGTGAATTAATTGACTCTTTTGAAAAACAAAACAATACCGGTGTTTTTCCCCTCGAAAGAATTAACACAAACCACTATCCAACAACAACAAAGCCTAAACAAACGAACTCACCGTCATTCTCCCCACGAAGAAGTCCTTGACTTTTGTAGTTACAGAGTACGGCTTGAGTTGTGTCAGAGTGTTTCTGGTATCCCATCGTTCAAAAAATAAGAACATCAAACAAAAGGCGTCGAAAACCCATATGTGATATCCATCGAGGACATAACAATTCCCTGGGAAGGATCATAAACCCATGGGCCTACGTGCCTGTATTGGGTTTCCCTTTGGCACCATGTCAAACTTTAGTGTTTTGTGCAATGAAAGGGACAGCTCTTTTTCTATATTGTAGCTTTTTTGTTATTGTATGAAAGACATGTTTTTCGTGTCAAATTACTTAAATTCAAAGTTTGTTGCCGTCTTGTAGCTTACTATTTTATTGAAAAAGGTGACCCCACTTTGACCTTTGCTTCCAGTTAAAACATGAAGCTCTAAAAAAATTATAATAATTAAATCTCCTGAACCACATGTCATAAGGTCATAAGGTCATAATCGTTGTGCTGTCTGGTAGCTTAATACACATTTGACATGTTATTCAAAATCATGACCCCACTTTGATCTTTCCATCCGTTCCAAACAGGAAGTTAAAATAAAACATATATTTATTCCCAGAACAAGATGTCATTAATTCATTATCTTTGTGCCGTTTGGTAGCTTATCACACAACTAACTTTTTTATTCAAAAACGTGACCCCAATTTGACCTTTCTTCCGGTCCAAAAAGGAAGTTCAAATTAAAATAGTTCACCAATCCTGACCAGCTTGGGTGAGGCTACGAATTCACGTCCTATAGCACACGGTTAAGTTAGAATGAAGGTAAAAATTGGGGTCACGTTCAGGGTCATCAGTTTGAGAGTCAGTATCAGAATGAAGATCAGGTTTAGGTTTTTAGACACACTAAAAGTCAAAATAAAGGCCTGTAAAAGGTGAATGGTCTTCTGTCTCAAAGTCAGGCTCACTCTAAAGGTCTTGAGCGTTTAATCAAAGTAAAACATAACGGAATAGCTTTGTGTTTGTTCACAAACACCTAAGGTCTAGTTATATTTTGTTTTTTATAAAAAAAATAAAAATAAATAAAACAAACTACACCCAAGAGCAAAAATACTTTGACCAACAAAAGAGCAAAAATTATTTGACCAACAAAAGAGAAAAAATATTTTGACCAACAAATGAGCATAATTATTTTGACCAACAAAAGAGCAAAATTATTTTGACCAACAAAAGAGTAAAACTATTATGACCAATTAATGGCTAATCATAAATTACCAATAAATGGGAGTAACTATTTTGCCCAATTTTATGGTAAATGGTACTACCCAACTTCGCTGGGTAGCAAAAGACCAATTCCGAAGGCAGTTGGTATGTGGACCAACGTTGGTCTGTTTGTTGGTCTTTCGTTACCCATTTTTTTTAAGAGTGTAGTTTCATTGAGGCATGTGCTTTCCACTCTCAATACAATTTAAACCCCTAAAAGTAAGCACCGACATTTTGGCGCAGTGGGTTGGGGTGCCAGGACTCACAGCATGTGCCAGTCCCAGTCAATTCCTTATTCCTATATTATTAGGGGCAGACGGTGATCGAACCCAGAACCTGTTGGTTTTCTGAGTTTTGCGACAGTCCTGGCACCCCAACCCACTGCGCCAAAATGTCGGTGCTTACTTTTGGGGATTTACATTGTTTAGACCTTATGCATTGACGTCATCACGCCGCCATCTTAGAGGTAAAACGATGACGAAACAATGGAAAAAGTACATTTTGTACGCGCGGCGCAGAGAATGAGCCAATGAGCAATCTTCTTTTGACCTCTAGACGAGGGCGCCCTACTCAAATGAAGTCATGTGCATAAGGTCTATTGAGAGTGGAAAACACATACTGCAGGCATTGCAGTATTCACCAACCGAATGTGAACCCCGACTCGCGCTTAAGAGTCTTAAGCTCTGTTGTACACCTTAGTTAATTCCACGTGACTTAATATTAGTCACGTATGAATGTTTCTGCTGTATGCAGCGTCTACTTGCAGAGAAAACAGCAACAACAACAAAAACTGTCATGGATAAGAAGAACGTCGACTCCGCCATCCTTGTTTAGCATTCACGAACGGACACCAAACGCATGGTTACTCCCGCAAAAATTTTAAAAATTAAATAAAATAGAAATGATAATATTAATAAACAGCCTAATGAAATATTCTTATTGGTTGCGTCTATGTCTTTTTAAATAATAACGGAATGTGAACCCCAAGTCGTGCTTGAAAGTTGCCACCTGTTTTGTGCTAATTAAACGTAAATAATTGGACAAAGAAATTAATACGTTTGATATGCTAGTTAGCGTTCTTCTGAAAAACAAGGCACCCTAATCCCCTATAACTTACACTCGAGAACAGTAACGAATAGCCGAGCAATTATTTTTTAGTCTGCAAATTGATTGAAATGTAAATGAAAACAATACAACTCATGTAGAAACAAAAAATGAAGCCTCCGTAGAAAAAAAGGGGGATTTTATTAAAAATGTCATTGAAATAATTCAAATAATTCACAAGCCAATCAATCTCAAAAGTTTTACGGTTAATTACTTGAAGTGGTGATTGACCAAGTGGATATAAAATATTACCGTAAATACCAGTTAAATTTGTTTGGATACAATGAAACTAAAATTTGAGGAACAGTTACTCCCTACCCTGTGACTACCGGCAGGACTCTCGCGCCTCATGGCCCTGGACGCTGCTGGGCCACTCGACTCCCATTGCCCCTCCACCGACACCCTACTCTTCGGTGCCCGGACTCCCAACCTTTCTGCTCCAGCAGGTCCGTCGAGAACGGAGGGTCTACCGGGGGTCATTGTACGATTTCAAATTCTAGTGTAGAATACATAATTAGCTTGAACGTCAGCCTACAAAAATATCGCTGCAAAAAAAAAAAAAAAAAAAAAAAAACACTGAGCAAATACCCCCCCACCGCCGACCCCCCCCCCCCAAAAAAAAAGGTCTCAGCCCATCAATCTCAAAACCCTAACGCTATAAGTAGATATTGTTCAGCTTTAAATGTATTAATGTTACCTTGAATATCTTCTCTCTTTTTTCTGAATACTATAGCAGTAGCTAAAATGTGACGAATATTACTTATAGGGACATTACAGAATTGTTTTTTGCTAACAAAACAGTTGCTTGCAGTGTAAGCACTTTATGTAATCCACCATATACATAAACTGACAAACCTGTAGAAGTTTGAGATCGATCGGCCATCTGGGTCACGAGAAAATAGTGAAAAACCGATTACACATTTGCATGAAATCATATAGATTCAACACATGAATAAAACGCTCACTGAGCGATAAACTCCACTCGGAAAATTGGTTTATTCATTTCTCATCTCAAGTATGGCAATTCAGACAGAAATATTTCAAGGGATGTTTTCTACTATCATCATCATTAGACCGTGTAAGTTTTATGTAAATCTGTGATCAAAAAGTATATTTTATAAACAAAAATTCTTACCAATTCTGTAATGCTCCTTTAATGTCCTGTCACCCCCGGGCAGGATTGTTGCGCCTCAGGCCCTGGGCGCCCCTCGACCGACACGTACTCTTCGGTGCCCAGACTCCCAACCCTTCTGCTCAAGTCAGTCCGTCGGGAACGGAGTTCTGCCGGCCCCCACGAGGGTCTACCGGGGTTCAATACACAATTTGAAATACTACAGAATACACGATTAGCTTGAACATCATTAATAAAAACTAATGGGTTTCCATATGATTTAATGTCAAGGTGTATAGGCCTACCTTGCATTATCAAACAATAAACCCATTCTTGTCGATACACATGTAATGCTGTTGTTGTTGTTATTGATGTTGTGTTTTACATTTTTATTTTTTTATTTATTTATTTTTTATTTATTTATTATTATTATTATTTTTATTATTATTATTTTTATTATTATTATTATTATTATTATTTTTATTTTGTTGGGGGTTGGGGTCTCTTTTATGTTTTCTCTCATTATTTATCTTTTTCGGGGGGGGGGTGCACAATTTGGAGCGTTTGCTAGAATCATGTTTGTCCATAGTGTTTTTTTTTTTTTAACAACTACGATCAACTCTCTCAGGTAAAGATACACTTTCTAAAGCAGGCCTATATTTTTTAACAATATTTTTAATAGCGTTTTGATTATCTTATTTTGAATTATTCTTTGTATTTTTTATTGTGTAACTGCATTGCGGGTGGGGGTTGAATTTGTAATTTAAAAAAATAACTTATTTACGCTGCGATTTTGGTTTCTCTGATGTTTCCGTCCCCACTTGACTTGCTGCCATACTCATTTGCCATTTTTGTCAATCAAAAGACCTAACCAACCATCGATCAAAAACAGTTTCTATTTGTAGGCCTCTGTCTTAAGTTAAAAACTAGACTGGAGTCAACCAACATCTCTTGAAATCCAATGCAAATTAATTTTTGCTGTTTATATACTGTGATTGTTGTTGTATAGTTGCCAATTCCCGTCAACGAAAATTACCCATAGACCTGTGAAGCAGTGTATATATAGCAGTCAAAGTCCGAGTGGACTCGGTAGTACAGTCATAATATTATAATGCAGGCCAGTTTGGTTGATGAAAGCAGCGTATAGCGAAAGAAACTGGCGAGCCGATGAGTAAAGAATGCCCATAGAAAACCCGCGCCAAACGAGGGAGAGAAAAAAATTATGTAGCCTCGCTCTGGGGCGTGGCGCGGCGTTGTTGGCCGGTTGTGTACAGTTTGCGGGAGACCCATCGATGACGTCAGCGGAGCTCATAACACAAACCGACTCGTAAAACCAAACAGACGCTGATGTCTGCCGGCCTGATTCCACGGAAAACACCGCCATATTCAACATTCATCTACCTCCCATGAAGATAGTCCAGTACTACGATGGCTGGTGGTCGCTCGCGGTGAAATTGCTCGTGTTGACGTTGTCGTGAGGACAGGATTATTGGAGTTCTGACCGGGAATTCCCGGCTTCTAACTGACTGATGGCGCATCGAAATTGAGTGGAGCCGCCAAGTTGCGTGTGCTACCGTTGAGGAATACACAGTCATGCCACGTCAAAAACAATCAAAACCCAAGGCCCTCAAACGTGAGTATTTTCCTTTAAAACCTTCGGATATGTTCATGTTGTGTTCGTCAGTGTCACAGCAGGTCCATATAGGACAGTGTGGGAATGGATTTGCGGCGTCGGTTGGTGGGAGTTGCCATGTTTTTCTGAGGAATCTGGGGTGCATTTTGGGGAAATACCTCTCGTGTATTCGAGTTGGGGTTCCCTCATCAGCTATTGCGACATTCCCGTCATGACTCGTCATCCCTCCGGAGGTCACAGCGCGGGGGTGAATCATGGCTCTATTTCTGTGAAACGGGGCACTTTTTCACAGGAATTCCACCAACTTTCATGTGATCAGCATGATTCACTCTGTGTTTAGCCTATTTTCAGTCGACGGCAGTGAGTTTTCGATGATTTGAGGGTAGTTTCTGGAGATTTTCTTGCCGAACAGACTGAGGGGGTGGATTAGATATCTGGGCATTCAGTCATGGAATGCTATTCATTGACTGGTCATGTGATGATGTGTGGGTGCATGTAGTATACATGTCGTAGTAATTTCTCACCGCACACTTGTATGGCAATATCAATATAGACACAGTCCTGTAACTGTATTACATGTACATGTATTTAGCGGGTCTGAGTCTGGTGGAACACCTCTAAAATCCTAAATAGTGGCAAACACTCTTATTATCTGTTATCAGTTTATTTATTTCATGATGATGTAGAAACTAATGATAGTATGATAGTATTGGTCAGTGGGATTTATTTAAAACAATTGAATTGGTGTGATGTTTTGATTAGGCGGTTAGGATGTTTTTAACTGTCGCCAGACTCCATTCAGAAAAATAAAAACCAGTGGAACTGGGGAGTTATGGGGGTAGTGACAGCAGTGTAAACTGCACAATGTACGTACACATGTATGTAGATAGATATACATGTGTATGGGCACAAATTTGAAGTGACGTTAAGTTGACGTCACTTATTACATGTCTTGAGAACAAAACATGCTGAGATAAAAATTCTTCTTGCATATAATCTAGGCTTTTAAAGGTCATTTATGCGTAAAACACAGGGTGATGTCTTCATGACGTCATAAATTGTTACGTTTACCACAAAGTTAGAGTTTGACAAGATCCATACATGTACATACATGTACAGAACAAGGGTGATCAAGCTGAAACCTTGTATGATGTACATTTAGTATACTGTATTCAAGCTGGGATGTGTTACATAAAAATTGTCATGTCATGACTCATGATAACACCATAAAGTGTTACATGACGTCACCTTTAAGCAGGCATGCAACTTTTCCTCGGATCAGCTAATTTCCTCTTTTTTATTCTCAGTTTTACCATTCAAAATTGAAAAATGATACAAAATCATTAAAATTTTGTAATTTCCTCTTTTTTGGTGAAGTTACATTGCATGCCTGTTTAAAGACACTGGTAATTGTCAAAGACCAGTCTTCTCGCTTGGTGTATCTCAACATATGGATAAAATAACAAACCTGTAAAAACTTGAGCTCAATTGGTCGTTTAAGTTGCGAGATAACTATGAAAGAAAAAACACCCATGTCACACAAAGTTGTGTGCTTTCAGATGGTTGATTTCGAGACCTCAAAATCTAATTCTGAGGTCTCAAAATTGAAATCGTGGAAAATTACTTCTTTCTAGAAAACTATGTCACTTCAGAGGGAGCCGTTTCTCACAATGTTTTATACTGTCAACCGCTCCCCATTACTCGTGACCAAGTCAGTTTTTATGCTAATAATTATTTTGAGAAATTACCAATAGTGTCCACTGCCTTTAAGGTACAGTTTTCAAGGCTCGATATCTACAATTACGGACCCTAAATATTGTACATGTAGTTAAGTTGAATTGAACAGATAAATTTTTGAACTAATGTCATGCCAAGCACCCAGTTTTTGTTTAGACAAAAACCTCTAGGTCTAGTTTTATTTTTGTAAACATTATTCAGGGTTCTGCCCGGGATTTCTTTAGTGGTGGAAAAATATTTCCCTGGAAACCATTGCGAGATGGATCAGTTACACGGTAGATCATATAAATAGACACAAATCAAAGAAAAGCTCAAAATTGATGGCTCTGGTTACCATATTTACTGGTAAATACTCAATTTTACATTTCTTTGAAAACCTTTGAAAGGAAACTGTAAGGAAGTGTAATTAAAAAATGTGGAAAATGTGTGGTGGTCGGAAACGGACGAAATTCTGCCAGTGGTGGTTGGGGAATCCTGAGTGCCGGGCAGGTTTTCCGGCACCAACCACTGTGGGCAGAAACCTGATCATTTTCTAATTTAAGCCACATCAGATGTACATGTAGGTCTAATTCACAGTGCTCTTTATTTAAGGTACGTAGAAAGAAAAATTATAAATTGCTACGATAGTGGCACTGGCAGTAAGATTAAGTGTGTACCATTTTCTTCAAAATGAAATTGTGTTTGTGAATTGTGTAAAAAGTGCCTGACAGTGCAGGGCTAGAATTTGGGGGAAAAACCAACAAGACCGCAGGGCTTGTAGCTAAAAATATTTACTGGACCAGAATTTTAAATACAAGACCAGAATTGAAGTGAGAAGAAAAAAGCCTAAACAGGTTAATATTTGAACTGTTTGAATTTGAAAAAGCACTAAGAGAAGATTTATTTCATTTGTACATTATGGGTAAGTAGTCTTTGATAATCAACAGAATTGTATTTATCAGACTGAAAGTCAACATTTGAACACAGACACCAAGACCGCTGGTCTTGTCCGGACATGAGTTTACTGGCCCGATGCTAAAATCACTGGCCTCGGGCCAGCGGTCCAGTGTCAAATTTGAGCCCTGCAGTGTATAGACTGCCTGTGTAGCCTATGTTTACAAAATGAGTGACCTTGTACATTCCAGGATCTTTGTGGCAGGCGAGATACATGTACCTCACTGGTTAAATGGGAAACATTATATTTTGTGTTGTAATTTCCATATGTAAGTTCAAGAGTTATAAAAGTAACAGCTGAAGAATAAGTATTGTTTAAATGGGAAACATTATGTTTTGTGTTGTAATTTCTATATGGTATGTAAGTTCAAGAGTTATAAAAGTAACAGCTGAAGAATAAGTATTGTTTATCGTATAAAAAGTTGCAAAAATAAAATTAGCTAAAAACTGCTCACCAACCAAATAGTATTTAATGCAAAAAATTGTTAGTGGCCTGACGTTTCAACCCTATAATATATTAAAAAGTTGATCAGACAGTGCACTGAGTACAGTCTCCATACAAACATAAGACTTCATGTTTTCTTCCATTAAGCTGTGTACAAATTGAGCTTTCAGGAAGTCCAGGCTCTGTGTATCTTTTGTATGCATGTGATGTCATTGTCACAGGTTACATGGTCTATAGAACAAGCAGAATGATCATCTTGGAGAAACTGGGGCTTGCTCAATTTAGTGCTTGTGATATCGCTGTATGGTGTATGTAGTTGATAATTTATGATTTGTGCATTTGAACTATGTGCAATGCGAGCAATCTGTAAATTTTGCAAACATCTGTGATGTCATCCTAAGGTTGTGTCTCCATCGTATTACTAGTCTTGGCTCCAAGACGTTCTAGTTGTATTGTCACGAACAAAGTCGCGAACAGCAAACCGCTGTCGCCCGCATGAACTGCTCGCCGCCAGAGGGCCCTTTTATTCCTGTATCCATCACAGGAGTGGGGTTGAAAACGGTTACAGGAATGATGGAGCCCTCTAGAAGTGGCAAGGTTTTTTTCGTTCTTGATTACAACTGGAACAACTTGAAACCAAGACTACCATCACACTTGAGGACTAGTACATGTACATGTACATGTACATTTGTAAAAGGGATGTTCTTCTTGAGTACAAAACATGTACATTAATTCTAAAACAGCCAAAACCAATCAAAATCCGAACTTTTTGTGTAGGCCTGCAGTGATTATTTTGCCGGCACTGAACGTGGGCTGTGACTGTTTTATGAAGACTTTATAAATTTCAGACTTTCTTTCCCTTTAACCTAGAGAATCACAAACCAGAGTTTCCATGTAAATTTTTAATATTATAAATGAAAGAAGAATATATTCATATTTATTTGTTCCCCCCAAAAATGGCATTAGCAGGAATTTGAATGCAGAATGTGTTGGTTGATAAGCAAGAGCGATTCTGCTAGGCTACGCAAGGCTCAAGTTTGGGGAGAAAATCCACAAGACTGTAGGGGCTTGTATACATGTAACTCAAAATGTTACTGGACCAGAATTCCTTTTGCATGACCAGAATTGAAATGAGAAAAAACATTATGCCTAGATATAAAACACAGTTTTTGAACTGTTTTGATTTGAACAAGCACTAACATGACTTAGCGTAGATTTATCTCACTTGTAATATGGGTATTCTTCAATACTAAAAAGAACTGAAATAGATTTATCAGACTGATAGTCAGCATTTGAACAAAAGACAGAAATCCGCTGGAATTGTCCAGTCATGAGTTTACTGGCTGGTGTTCAAGTCACTGGTCTAGGACATGCAGTATGGTGTTAATTTTGAGCACTGCTACGTAGCAGTTGTAAAAAAGATGCGTTTTAATACTAACCAATACAGCTGCTGGTGTGCGCATTAGAGAAGGTGCCATATGATCTGCCAGCTTTAGGTAGCATTTAGTAAAACTTAGCCGGTGTCAGCAATATATATCAAGTTTGTTTGTTTGTTTATTTGGTTGGACTGAGGACTACACTACATGCAGATAGTTAAAACTATAAAGTATTGTATGCTTCATATACATGGAATCAGGTGTACATGTAATCAGAGTCCAACAGTTTGGTTGTTACCATGGTGCTAATCCTAGCACTAATCCTCTGTGATCCCTGGTTACACAGCAGCTAATGGTTGTATGGTGTCTAATTGGAACCCCCAGAACAAATATATCTTGACAAAATTGGGAGACCGCTAAAGTAACCAACACAGTGCCAGCACATTAAACCAGAGGTCAATGGTTCAAATCTCGCTCAAGTTAATATTTTTCTTTGTTCACACCCCCCCCCAAAAAAAAAGATCAATCTGAAAATACTCTTTATAAATTTTACTTATCACTGAAAGCTGTCACTGCCAAGAAAATATTGGTTGAATTCCTAGCAAATAAATCACCATTGCTTATTTTGATTGCCGCAATGTAAGTTTAAGCACTATTGTACATAATATTGTCACCTTTTTCACTAAGGGGCGTTAAAAATGCATTAAGACCATTTTGAGATGCACGTGAAAAAGCGTTACATTTTTAAACTGAAAGCTCTGCAGTATCAAAAATTTCTTCTGCAGTTTAAATGACATAATGTGTTTTTCTAAGAGTTAATTCTTATCAGATGCTATAAAATAATTACCCAAACATTTATTAATGAACACAATTGTTATTCAAAGATGATGCTCGCCGTGAAAACAACAAATCACGATAACCTACTTTTGTGCGCATCTACCTACATGTAGGTTTTTTACATCTAGTGAGTGATGTGTACAACATGTACAAATGTACATGATCACGCGTACGCTGACAGGCCTGTCTCTTAAATGCAAATTCGACTTCGTGAAAAAACGCAAAATGCAATTACTTAGATGAATACCCACTTAGCAACGAATATTAAGAAATCAAACATATACTTTTGATGAGTTACATGTAGTAATACATGTGTATTGGCATCCTGCCAACAAAGAGCCAGACTACTATTGTTCTGCCCAGCCTTCGGCCCTTCCCAAAAACATGGCTTGGGCTTGGGCTCCATCAGTTATTTAAAAAGCGTGTACTTTCCTTACTGGGCTACAAATAGAGCCCAAGACTTGGTTTTCGAAAATGGCCTTTGATTTGGGTACATCGATCAAAGCAGTACATTTTTATGGGGGGGAGGGTGTACATGTACATTGTACAATCACTGACATTTGCTACATGCACAGATCCGCCATGTGCGTGTAGAGCCTCGAATTCATGATTCATTTGTATTTTATGTATATGTACAATGTATGTTTGGATGAAAGTGTCATTACCTTACCGTGACAAAACAAAGTTACTGTATTATTGCTTCTACATGTATTCACTGCTACATGTTCACGCAAGCGGCTGACCGTTAAAAGGGCGGATACTGTACTGTAAGCCAATTTACTGAC
Organism: Pycnopodia helianthoides; assembly: GCA_032158295.1. Lineage (NCBI taxonomy): Eukaryota > Metazoa > Echinodermata > Asteroidea > Forcipulatida > Asteriidae > Pycnopodia > Pycnopodia helianthoides. Next base: position 19,764,974 of record CM063255.1, on the reverse strand, counting down.
TAGCATTTCTTTTCGGGAGAGTGGGGGGGGGGGGTGAGAGAGTTTCTGTGGGAGGGGAGGTGTTGTACATATGGAAAGAAAGTCACTGCCAACTTGCAGACGACAACTGTTCACCATACTACATGTATTTCAAACCAAAGAATGTCTAAGACTGACAGACCAGGACTCCATTTCACAAATAAAGCGCTAAGATTCATCTTTAAGATGATTTGTCAATTTCGGGTATCTGTGAATCGAACTTTGCTTTCAATCAATCAACCAATCAAACACTTTATTTCCACATCAATGCGTAAAGGCGCTAACGTACAAATAGAGTAAAATGCATTTTAAAGTACATGTAAATAGTACAAGACCAACGGTATGCTTAGAACATAAGATCAGCAAAAGATGCGGAGGGGCGTTTTAACAAAAAAGCATTTAAGCTTGTCAGGTGCAAACCCCCTCATTTGATTATACCCCTTCTCGGCAACATGGGCCATGCCAAATCTGCCCCAAAATCCGCCCATTTTGAATTCTGCAACTTGATAATCGCGCTTGATGCACAGCGGGGAAAAAACGTGCATGAAACTATAATCCTATATTGCAAAATATGTACAGAAGATTGGTACACATCTTAAAATCAAACTTACATGTACATGTAGCTTGTTGTGAAATCGAGCCTCATAGGCAACCCACTGTACTGCTGTACTTAAATATATCAAAGTCCAAAACTTTGTGCAAAATATGAATTACTTAACAGCAAAAACAATGACTTTAAAGTCAGCAATAAGATTGAGGTTCGGTCTGGATGCTTTCATTCTACTGACTTGGTTTGGTGTTTCATTTACCAGACTGCGGTTCAAAATGCAGATTGAGGAAACTGATTGCAGGGCACATGCAGGGGTGTCACACCCTCTCCAACCCCAACCATGTGTGCTTGACCTTGATTACAATGGGAGAGTTTTTGAATGATTAGAATCTGCTTAGAGCTTGCTGGTGATCTGTGGTGTGTGACAGACACAGCATCTCATGTACAATTATCATACATGGGCGTTATGCATGCGTATGCAGTGTTGGATATTACTTGTCAATTATTTAATAATAATGTTTTGCGGTTTGCCATTATAAGGTACTTTCCCTTTCAGTGTTGTTGGACCAAAGCCAGTCATGTGAATACTTATTGTTCGGGCATGTTCTGTCAATCTATTGTTCTGTAGACAATCACACCAAGCATTTCCTTGGCACAAAGCATTGTCAATGGGACATTTTGACTTGAGTACAGTCTGCAGACTTGTGCTTTAAAGGCCAAAACCCCCCTTACCTTGAATTCATTGATAATTCCTGAAAACTGTTAAAAGAAAATTGTCGTTCGCATGTGATTTGAAAAATATCAGATTACGAATGGCTCTCGTCTTGTGTTCTTTGATTTTGTTTATATTTCTACACCTCATGTACAAAATGTACATATACTTGATCAGTGTATGAAAGTAAATGGACAAAAATTTCAATTCAAAACGATTCAGTTTAAAGATTGCATGATTTGCAATTCTTGTTGAAATACTGTGAGTCATTTACAAATGAATGATAAGGCATACATTTTTTCCTCAGTAAATTAATGAACTTTAGCAGCATGCTTGGTGTACTGTAAAATAGATAAACATGTTGTGTAATGTATTGAACTTGTGTACACATGAGACAGTATTTTGTAACTTTTGTGGCGTACCGTGGCCGAGCGGTCTAATTCACCAGCTCTGGTGTTGTCAGCAGCAGAGTGTGGGTGTGAATCGCGGTCATTACACTTGGCAGCCCTTGAGCACGGCACCTACATGTAACCATAACTGCTTCATAACAAATTGGGAGGGTACGAATGTAGTGCATACTGCTCTACCAGCCAGGCTCCTAGTGGATGATACCTGTGCCTACATCCTTACAGACAGACAGACCATGAAGGGGGTAACCCGTTTTCAGCCCCAGGAGTAGGTGGCAACGTGCCACTGGTGATAGTTGATTTGGGTCAACAGCCCAAATCAATAAAGTGTAGCCCTCACCTTGAAGGGGCCCTCTGGCGTTGTGATGTTAGTTGACATCTCATTTAAAAAAAATAAATAGAAAATAATTTTTGAAAAAGTCCCTACAGTATATAATTGTATTTTTTAAAAATCAACCCAATTCTTTGACCACTTTCAAGGGCTCTGTAGAGTACAAAAAGTAAGTATCTTGGAGATCACAGTACTGTACAAATGTACCTAGATGTAACTTGATTAGTAACACAGTAGCTAGAAGGGTAACACGGTAGCTTGGAAAGTAACACAGCAGCTTGAAGAGTAACACAGTCCCAGTAGCTTGAAGAGTAATACAGTAGCTAGAAGAGTAACACAGTAGCTAGAAGAGTAACACAGTAGCTAGAAGAGTAACACAGTAGCTTGAAGAGTAACACAGTCCAGTAGCTTGAAGAGTAATACAGTAGCTTGAAGAGTAACACAGTAGCTTGAAGAATAACACAGTAGCTGACAAAATAGTTACATACCTGTATGGTACATGTACAGTGTAATATGTATGTACAATGTGTTTCAGTTACATACAACAATGGTATGTACATGTAACTGTAATGTGCAGGTTGTGTATAGATTTACAAGTTTGTTTACATGGTTGTCTTTCAAGAGTCTTGAGTAGAGTAGTCCCTATCAAAGCAGGGCCCAATTTCATAGAGCTGCTAAGCACGAAAATGTGATTAGCATGAAATTTCTTCCTTGATAAAAACAGGATTACCAACCAAATTTCCACGTGATTTTTAGGATAAGCAAACAACAGCTGAATACCAGTAACAAGCAATATGCAACACATGGAAATTTGGTTGGTAATCCTGTTTTTATCAAGGAAGAAATTTCATGCTAAGGAAATTGTTCTGCTTAGCAGCTCTATGAAATTGGGCCCAGTTCTCAAAGGAAACTGTACTGGGATGGGGCATCAGGTGACATCACTAATCATTTGTGCAAGTGATGATAAACTGATTAGTAATGTGCAAGTAAAGAGCATAGAAAATTACAGGAGCCTGGAGCCAGAACAAGGCCTTAAGTTAAACCACCCAGAGCTGGTGGGCTACATGTAGCTTCTGGAAATACCAACAGATGTACATGTAGCGTACACTGCTCCTACAGTTTTTTTCTTGGTAATTTCTACCTCCATGGTTATACTACTAGTAATAATCTGTTCAGGAAACAGTCTGCAGATCAGGGTTCCTTAACATGGGGTTCTCAATCCCCCTGCAATGCATGACCGAGTCAGGATTACTCACTGAGGAGGTTCACAATACACATCACTGTCTGATGATACACTCCTCTTAAAATAGACTCAGACACAGACCAATGTGTGCATTAATACTGTGCCCTTTCTCTGCGCTACTACTAGTCATTGACTGATGGACTGCGCTACAAGGCCATGAAAGATTTAAGTTTTTCACTGAAGTGAAGACTTGCAGCTTGCATACATAATCAGAAAGTGAAGTGCAGTGAACAATGATCCTAAATTCAATGTACCGGGACAGTGAACAGGCAAAATGAAAAGGACATTGTAGTACAAATTATAGAAAGTGAATTTTTTTTAGCAGTGATCTTTCAGAGGCAGCAACAATGAATATTACTAAATTGTTACAAAATTGTAAACAAGTTTTACTGATATGTGCAGGACTAAGCGCACACAAACAATGTGAGGACGCAAAAATACAAAAGATTCCAGTGTGAGGACAGCATTGTCTACTGTCTGGGTTCCTTTGTTCTGCTGTCCTCTCTCTTCTGATTAATACCATGCGGTGCCTTTTTGTTTACATAGTATGGGAACAATCGTACGTATTGTATCCTAACATGTGAGAACTCATCAGAAACTATGTCACAGAAAAAGGGTTGTCATCAGCCAGTCAGTCAGTTGTGCAATAAATACATCCGAGCACGGATGTTGGTTAGGGTGGCCTCTATCTGTGTCTATATCACATTAATGATTTTACCAACACATGCCAGGGTTCTCTATCAAACTTGTCAGACCTGCAAACCCTGCACATTGGCTGTGGTCGTCTGGCGGGAATGTTTTGGTTGTCCCTGGATACTAGACAACGTTTTCCGCTCAATAAACAGTCCAGATCCTGCTGCGCAACATTTACAATGTAAGTTATCATGTTTTTTTTCTGTCTTCACACGATCTGGAACATTAAGCACTTGTGGGTGTGATAATATACATGTGATTAAGCTTCGTCTGGTTGATGGGTCTTTTTACTATTTTATGTTTCTCAAAAATTTCAGGGCAAACATCCACCATCCACAAGACCGCAGGGTTTGTAGGTCATAATGTTTAATGGACCAGAATTTTTTTTGCAAGTCTAGAATCAAAATGAGAAACTATATTCGTATGTACAGTACATGTACATGTAGTGTACATATACAAATATGTGAACAAGCACTAACAGAAACAGTTATCTCATTTGTAATAAAAAAACAAATAATGATGTAATTTTTTATATGAAAGATGTTACACCACTAATTATTATTATTCAATTGAAAAACACAAGACAGGTGAACTTGTCAGGTGAGAAGTTTACTTGCCTGACACTGAAATCCCTGGCCTCGAGCCTGCGAGCTAGTGACAGTTTTGAACCCTACACTTTTGATGGACCTGTAACAATTTCCCAGAGTCATTTCAATAAATGTTATTGATATTTTTTCTAAAAATATACAGATCTACGCGTAGATGCAACCACACTTTGCTCATTGAGGGCTTACATGGGTGTTATCATAAATGAGGGGGCCATAGCGTGACATGGTGTTATATCTCAAAAGATAATGTACTTTCTATATTCTTTGCATGTGTAAGTGGTAGGGATAGCTGTTACGTTTAATTTATAACTTAATTTACTATTTCTCAAATCAGATTTTTTTGTTGTCATACATGAGCTATCCCCACCATATAAACATGCAAAGAATATAAGAAGTACATTCTTTTGAGATATAACACCATGTCACGCTATGGCCCCCTCATTTATGGAAAGACCCACATACATGTACATTATGTAAGTGAGGCGATTGCCCACAGGCCCCCTGGCCTCTGCCTTGATGCCCTCAGATTTGCCCTGCAGATCCTAGAGGTGCCAATGGCCTTGCACCATTGAAAACTGCCTAGCCCTGTTTTAAATGAGAGAAGGCATCAGGATTGTTTATGAATCTTGCTTTTTTGGGGCCCTATGTAATAGAGCTGCTTATCAGCCCATTCTGTGCTTACTGTGCAACTTCCATTTTATAGTATTTCTGAATAAAAGCATGGGAAAAAGTCGTGCTAACATTCTGTGGTCCACCGTAAATTTTGAGCCTTGCATAATGTACGTAATGTATGAGAGAGACCACAAGACTTTTTCTTGAATGACTAGACACATCTTTCATTTTCTTCCATTCAACTGAATGTACATGAATCCAAACTGAGGCTGGAAGGAAAGACTAGTCTGGTCTTTTCTATTCGAATTGTATCATTGTGACACGGGAATCTAAACAACTGGATAATTCCCTCCCCTGTAAAGTCCCAGAAGCCAACACACTGACACTCTGGCAGCTCTACAAAAATAGACTCAAACCTATAATTTATGTAATCATGCCATATTTTGCTTGTATAAATTTGTGTCAAACCGTATGATCAATGCAATGTCTGTATTTTCATTAAAAGCCTTAGCTTTGTAAAGTGCTCCGATGATTGCTCTGAAAATGCTTGTACACTGGATGTATTGTAACAAACTGCCAAACGTCTCTGGACATCTCATGGAAATAACTTTGATGTTCACGTTAATTTGCTCATTTCTGATGATGTGCACATTGTAAATAATGTGCAAGGTCTAGACTAGGATTTCTAACCTGCCACTAATGGGAATGATGTCCCTTTTTGTCGTTGTCTGTAAACTGATCTATCCCTCTCTCTAACTTGGCTCGATTCCAACTTTCTCATTGCGTATTGCGCTCTCTATTTGGGCTGGGGGTGTGTTTGAGTGCAGAGGTTTATTTGTAGATGTAGTCATGCACACATGAACTTTACACCGAGCAGTCCTGTAGTGGGCATCACTTGTACGCTACATGTATGTACACCTTGTACAATGTACATGTACAATGTTAATGTCTTTACACTGTACATGTATGCCCAGGTGTAGTGTACTTAGTATTCTTGTCAGGTGACTCCTAGGCCGAGTAAAAAAAGAAACATGTTTAGCGTCCGGGTTTCTAAAAAAAAAAGGAAGGAGGAGGGGCTTTTTATTTTTTATTTTCTATTTAAAGATGGCTGCCATTCTTTTTTAAATTTCAAATATCCATTGCTTTTTCTACTGTTCAAACACACAATACATAAAAGAAACATGTTGGACTTTTTCAAAAAGAGGAGGAGACAGGGCGCTACATGTACAATTTTTCTATTTTTTGCTATTTTTTCCAAGATGGCCGCCATGCTAAATATGGCTGGTCAAGGTATATTTATTCACAGATTTTGTGCTATTTTAGTGTACTGATGCATTGTATGACAAAACAAATGATTTGTGTCATTTCAGTCATTATTTTATTTATTTATTTTTCTTTTCATTTTTTTATTTATTAGTAAAAAGTAAAAAAAAGGAGGCGGCGGCCAAAAATGCGGGTACGCTAAACATGTTTGTTTTTTTACTTGGCCTGACTAATAACAGAGCAGATCTATATTATGAGGGGTATTAACATTTTTTTGCTGGAGCATTTAAAGGGGCACCGACTGAGGTAATGACCAGAGGCGTGGAGGGCGATTTGCCTCTTGCCTTTGTGGCCTTCATGCCCCTTTACATTTTGAAGCGAAGGATTCAATCTGCACTGTTTTGTACCATGCCACAATGTTTGTACCATGGTTGCACATGTCTCAAACACTTTAAAAACAAAAACAATGCAGGGTTTTGCTCAGGATCTCTTTAGTGGCGGAAAAATGTTTTCCTGGAAACCATTGGGAGATGGATCAGTTACACGGTAGATCATATAAATAGACTCAAACCAAAAGAGTACTAAAAATAAATGGCTTTGGATACAATTATTTTACTGGTAAATACCCAAATTTACATTTCTCTGAATACCTTTGAAAGGAAATTGCAAGTTTAAATTAAATACTTGGAAAATGTGTGGTTACATGTAGGTGGTGGTAAATATTGACTACTTTCACTAGTGCTGTGGTTAAAACTACAACTCCCTCTGTGATCCTGGAGTATTCTATTTTCCCTCTGCTTTGCCTCGGGGAAAATGGAACTTTGCCGCGGGGAAAATAGAATGGGCAGGGCATCACATCAAATCAAGAGGCATACATGTATGTAGCTGTATAGCACTTGAAGTAGTCAATATTTGTATGTCATGCACTGTTTGAACTCCCCGTACACACCTTTCTTAATATTTATGCATCATTGTATCCAAAATTGAGGCTACAGGTCCAGGTGCAGTGCCACAGGTACACCAATCCAGTAAGCCCCGCCCTATTCCTCATAGACCGATCACACCCATAAAAACTGCGTACATGTATGTAGCCTTGTTTTAAATTACAACGATGACGTCATGCATAAATAAAAAGAAAGGCCTATTGCACCGTTTCAAATTGTGCGTTTCAAATTATCACACGTGCGCTCGTGGATTACGGAAAAGTATAGAGCGACTGCATCCCATACCCAACTCAGCCTTTGGTCTTGTTGGAGGCGGGTCGCAGAAGCGCTATATTTTTCTGTATTCCACTTGCGCTTGTGTGATGTACATGTTGGCCGGTCTAACTTTCTTAGCGCTTAGAAACATAGTATTAAGCGTGGTATAAATATCTATTATTATTATTACTAACCCTTGTTACAAAGTAATATTCCAAAAACATTCCAAGAGCTATTTTGTGAGAGCTCTACATGTACAACGTAGTAATCTTGGTTTTAAAAAAGAACTTTCAATTTCAATTGTTTGTACAGGATTGTGTACACATTTAAAGTAAATTTTCCAAAATAGAATCAAGTTAAAACAAAGTGTCATAACCTTTCTATAATTTTTACAGTCCGATTGTGAAAAATGTATGTACATCAGTACATGTACTTGTTGGCAAGTGTTTTTAGACTTACCACAATTAGTTGTGAAAGTTCAACCATTGCCAACAAGTCATGAGGTCAGTGGAGGAGGTGCAGCAAATTTAATTCATACAATGTACAGTATATCCAAAATGTTCCAACTTCCTCAAACTCTACTAAATTCACTGTCAGGGATCAATGAATTAATTTGTTTTAAGAAATAAAACCAGCTCTTCAATACCTTTGTCCATACATGTAACAACAATCTAAAGGTGCATGCATGTTTCAGCTGAAGTTTACAAAATGTATGGGCAAGGCAGTTTTTCCTGTGGTGTTTGTTTTTTGAACAGAAAATTTCCTCAGAAATTACTGTAAAATTGTATGTTAGCTACATGTACATGTATGGCCAGACACAATAATTGTAAACTAGTAAAAGCACCAGGTTCAAAAGTTTGTACTATGTACATGTACTATGTAAGTGTCTTTATTTTGGGGCTGTGTCTTCACTTTAGCATGGAGTTTGCAATTGGAATTACCTGGCAAGTGAAGTGCGCCCTCTGTTGAACAATTGTTGAACAACCAAAACAAATCATGACATGACATGGTTTGGCAGCACTGTCGAGTCTGGCACACCGGCACACAATAGAGTACATTGAAAGTGAGTGGTTTAACCATGTATGGTAACGCAGTTTGATGAGTGTCTGATGTCAGATGGGATCATATTTACGTGTGTTGATACGAGGCCAGGCTGTGTAAATTGCCAATCAGGATCTTTGCAGGCCTGTCCTTCCGGCATGCCGTGGATGTGACGAAACATCCTCTAAAAAGCTAGACCCATTTCCTCCTCCACTCTCAGGCTGTGCACTCTAGGGTACGCTGAATGATGCCGTGTGTACCGAACGTGAACAAAAGTACAACTGTAGTAGGCCCTACCAGTCAATATGCTGATTTTTCTGAATAAAAAAACCTTTGTTTTATGTGTTTTCCAGTCATGTACAGTGTACGTACATGTACATGTATGTATGTATTGTGAGCGTTGACTGTACAAGTATTAAGTAATGTAATGTATGCATTAAAGGCAAAGTGTACTTTTGGTAATTATAAAAGACCAGTATCCTCACTTGTCGTATCCCAATGTACACATGTGTGCATAAAATAACGAAGATTTGAGCTCAATTGGTTATCAAAGTTGCAAGAACATGATGAAAGAAAAAACACCCTTGTTGCATAGAATCATGTGCTTTTAGTTGCCTGCGAAACAGATTCAAACATTAGATGAGAGATTACCTCTTTCTGTAAAACTGCATTACCTCAATGGTGTTCTGTCATGTCTGTCATTGAATGTAAAAAAAATACGCAAAATTTCCAGGGATATAATGTGAATCATGTTCTTCTTAAAAAAAATTTTTTCAAGGTATTCATTCCAAAACAAATGCTATTTATAGCCCAACACGCCCAAACCGAAGGCAATGTGCCCCTTTAAAGTTGAACTCTTTCAACTACAATCAACTATGAATCAACATTCATTAAAAGGGACTGTTAGTGCAGGCCTTGCGCTTAAGATTTTTGTAAAGTAGCCCGCTGGGCCAGTAAACTGTGCATTTTACTTGCCCCCAGGAAGTTTTAGTAGCCCATATTATTAACAGGAATTGCCATAAATGTAGTGTTCTGATGTGTTAATGTTAACGATCACAACCAGTTTTAAATGATCAAATGAAGTTGTATTTACACACTCAATAACGATTTTAACACATTTTATACATATTAGATATTCACATCTGAAAAGGCAGAAAAGAGCATTTTAAACAAGTAGGTTGCACAGTTTTTAGTAGCCCACAGGGCAAGTTGAGAAGAGGTTTTTACTAGCCCATAGCATTTTTTACTAGACAATGTACATGTACGCCGGGCTAGTGTTAAGGGCGAGCCCTGTGGTGACAACTTGTCGTATAGTGTGCTGTTCAAGTTCTGAAGGTGTTTCAATTACAACTATTTTTAAAATGTTAACATTTTTTTAGTGTAAGGACCCAAGTCATGTACAGTACATGTACACATGTGTACATGACTTACATTACTTGTCGATCTTGTGTCAAGTAATATACCACAGGGGAAACTGACTGGGTAAAAGATATTGAAAAAATAGGGAGACAGCCAGCATACATTAACTCAGTTAGAAGAGCGCAGGCATGTTAATCCGGAGGTCGTTGGTTCAAATCCAGCTCTGGTAATTATTTTCTTATTTCAGCCCCAAGTTACTCAAGTACAATCTTGCTAGAAAACTTGGGTTGGTAGACAGCCCAAGGCTTTATTGACCTGTCAGTCACATCAAGGACCTTGTGAGGAGCAACATTAAAGGCAGGGTACATACATGTACATGTACTGCAAGAGAGTTTAGTCAGTGCTTCTAGAATCTAAGGTAATAACGGCTCCTTCAAAGGTCTTATTTTCCGTGATGGATATGACGTCTGGTAGTAATGTGTTTCAGTCCTTAACTGTCTGAAGCAGTTTTTGTTTGCGGAGAACAGTTGTTTCTATAAGTTGTATGTAAGCATAAAGAGGAAAAGATGAGCCACGCTTAACTGCCAGTTCTGATATTTTTTAAGATTAGATGCAGGGCTCTTTATTTCTTTGGAGCCGTTATTAATCCACCTTAGATTCTAAAAGCACTGACTAAACTCTCTAGCGCACAGAAGTGACAGAACGCCGATGTTAAAACTGTACACAGCTACCTGAGCAGACGATAATCGCTAAAAGTTATACCCCCGGAAGTGATACAATTATTTTTGAGAGCGCCCTCACACGGTCAAAAATATGGCGCATTAGTGGATGTTGAAGAAAAAATGATGCACCGGTTTCATTATTTTGGGAACAAATGTACATTGTATGCATGTGAATTCTTGTTCATGTACAGAGGGTATTTATATAACATTTTGAGAAACAGTTCCCTTCAAACTGTCAAAGGAATGTGGTAAAGAGAGAGGGATTCAAAAACATTTCAATCTGAGAAACGTTTCTGCATGAAACGTTTCTCAGATTGTGTATTCCAATTACAGATTATGTAACTGTTCAAGATTTTCGTCGATATCTCAAAAACGCTACCACTTTTTGAAATTAAATTTTCACAGGTTAGTTTTAATGTATTTATCAACATTTTTATAGGATCAAAACAATCGAATGGTTCCAAAAACCAAATGTATACTCTGCCTTTAAAAAAAGAAAAAAAAAAGATTCTAGAATAAATTTGTGAGACATTGATCCATTTGGTGCAAGCCCCTCACAGCTCTATGCAGAGTTCACATAGCTGAATCAACCAACTGAGGAATTACCGCCATACAGCCAGGCAGCTATTTATAGCCAGGCAACAGATTATCAATAGGAAACCAGTCCTGTCACAGCTGACCCCAAGGCTTCCTCTCTGCCCTACTGCACAGACATGTCTCTACTGGGGATTCCTGGCTTTGCAATTGCCAGAGGGGGTGACGGTGTGGCATTGCAGTGTGGCAGGTGGCCTCGTCAGTTGTCACCTGAAGGTTCCCCCTGATTGGGGTCTGTTGATATCCTCAGTGGGATCAAGAGGGGTCTGATCGGGGTTAAATCTCCCAAGGGGGGTAGTTTGTACATTAATGGTCCTTTGAGCTACAGTGAGGAAGATTCACTGTAGACTACATACATGTGCCTACAGTGTATGAACCTTCATGGTAAGCACAATGAACAGGTACATCAAAATGTTAAATCTTTCTGGGCCCAACTTCATAGAGCTGCTTTTAAGTACTGTAGAAAATACAAATGTATTGCTTAACAGTTTTCTGCTAAGCAAACATTGGCAAGATACCAGTCATAGATCTGTACATGTGACATAGTACATTGTAGTTTGGCTGGTAACATTAACCTTGAATTGTGTTGGGCTTACATGTAGCTTCTTTTTTTGTGTGCTAAAAGCAGCTCTGTGAAATTGGGCCTGTAATCTGGTCCTTTGAAGATCTGTGAAGAAAAGATGAAGAAGAAATGTTCAGTTTTAGATGTGGAAGGTAAAAAAATGCCCACTTGGCGAAAAAAACAACATTCAAAGGCTTTGGTGCAGGGTGGGATTCGAACCGGGGTACACAAAGGAAAATATCAGCATGGAAAGAAACCACTAGCCAGCCTGTTCTGCACAATTATTTTTCACTGACTTTGATCCATTTTTCAAGCTCTGGTGTTTCTGATCAGCAGAGTGTGGGTTCGAGTCCCGGTCTTGGCACTTGCATCCTTGAGCAACATACTTTACCATGATTGACTTTTCCTTCGGATGGGACATTAAGCGGTATATGTATGTACATGTAGGTCCTGTGTACTTAAAATTGCTTGTAAAAGAACCCAGAACACTTACTACGGAAGAGTAGGGGTTAACTCTGGTGCTTCTGTACAGTACATGTATGTACATGTACAGGTGTACTTGTAAACTTTAATGCAGGTTTCCTCAGGCTTGTGAGCCATGTTGATTAAGTTCATTTATGAGGCATCCCTGGTTTCATTTCCAAAAATTAAATTAATAGTAATAATAAAAAACATGTACAATTAGAATTGTGTAGTCCCGTACATGTAGATGTTGTTTTTTGAGCAGGTTTATCCATGGAAAGTTAACGTCCTAAAATCCTGTTCATGCAGGTTTACAGGGACGGAACTAAGATCCATGAAGGAATCGAAACTTTCCCCTGAAATGATAACGGCGAACAAACTCCGAAGGCTAACCCACTTGTGTAATGAATGCACTGGGTAACTTCCCAGAAGGGGAAGCCTGTCTGGCCAACTCTCCCTGGCATGACATTTGAGCCTTCCAACAGTTTTCACTTGCCACTCCATCCAGATGTGTGTGGAAGGAGTAACCACCGCCGTGCTGCACTGGGTGCACATTTTTTTTAGTGGGGTGAACTTGAATGGAAGGGTACACACGCTGCTGACTCCATGGTTTGTGAACGCTTTAGCGGAGTGACTCTTTGGAGAGTATATTTACTTTGATGCTGTCTCGTATCAAGGTAGGGCAGGGGGATGTCGTGTTGGTTGTGTGACTCAAACTAGTCGGTAGACGTCAAACTCGGATGAGCTGTTTACTTAGTTGGAGTCTCTGATTTATGCCAACGGTCTGCGTTCATGTTGCAAGTGAGTGTTTTGTGTTGTTATTTTTGTTTTACAGACCATGTCGAAGGGAAAGTGTTTACAGGATGTGCCATATATTGTAATCCCAGTTTAAGTTTTTGTTAGATGATAAAGGTGGTGGTGTTCCAGTGTTCTTTCTTGGAAAGCCTACATTGTACAATGTATTGTGATTTTGTTTCCTCTTTCTGCCGAATGGGTTCATGTACATTGCCTTCTCATTGTACTATGTACGCAATGTGTAGACTGTCCAGTTGTAGGCCTATTTACATGTAGTCTGTTCTTTATGCAAGGATTGTTTTAAAAATAGTATTCTGGTGGGTTTACACTTTAAATTGACTACAGGTACATTGTACATGTAGGCCTACATGTTTGTACTTTGCTGATCTTCGGTTGTGCTACAGATGGTTTATACATTGAAGGTAATTACTTTCATAACATGTAGAGCAGTGGTGCAGTATACAATACATGAACTTAATTCTGAACAGTTTTCCATGAAGATTCATAAATTGAAAACCATGATGGGCCAGGTTGCCTTTGGATTGGGTGCTTTTGTGGGCTATCCAAAGCCTTTGTTATGAAATAAATTCGGTTGGAAAGACGGTTAAAAAAAAGTGGAACATAATGATTCACACAAACATCCCTCAAAATTGCGTGGTTTTCATTTTACTTTGTGAACTAACATTACATTGTCCGCCATTTTGTGAAGTCAACAAATTTGGTTACAACTACAAAACCCTGCATTGATCCCAAAAGGAGGATCAGGTCCTGATCGCACTTGCACCACGGTATTGTTGATTGCCCTTTGATCGCCATTGCAGGATCTGATGCTCCTTTGATCGCCCTTGTTGGATCAAGTGTAAACGCGGTCAAATCTTCAAATATATCTAATTGAAATGATTATTGTAGAAGTTACATGTACATTGAACCTCTACAACAGAACATCTCTCGATTCGGTTGGCTTTATCTCAAAAACCAAGAGGGATCTTTTATCAAATGTTCAGGTTTTTTATTTTCATACAATCTCACCTGTAGTCTTGTGGACAAGTCGTTAATTGCTTTTCAAGATGACACAATAGACTCGGTTATAGTGTAATAACACTCAGCTCTCCATGATCAAAGACTACTTCCGACTACTCTAGTAAGCGTGAGCAGTAGTCTTTCAGGACCCAGCAGTCTCGTGGGACCCAGCAGTCTCGCGAGAACATCGCCGGTGTCGTGAGATTTGCTGAGAGAGTACGCTATCACGGCGGCATGACTTGTCTAATGTTCAGTAGGCCTACATTTTTGTATGTCTATCTCACCCTGAATATTGGCAGTGTTCATACTGTGTACAGGTGTCACCTTGTCACACAGGGAAATTTGTTGAGGCAGCTTGGAGGCAACCAACTGCACTGTACCCACAAGGAAAACTTTGGCAGCACAAGAGACATTCTTTTAGCTACATGTTTAACTCCCTATCCCTAAGAAAATAATGAGAAAACTGAAAAGTGAATGAATTTTCTTGTTGGCGATAGCCTGGAGCTAGTTGCCGGTATATTGCCTTGTGTGACATGGCCCTCACAGTTGCTTCAAGAAAGTGTCAGTCTACTGAAAATCGGTCCCAATTGCACTAACACTTGATTGCTCGGCTGAGTTGAAAAGACTGGCGTAAAAACGCTTTAAGCCTTCGAGAAAGTCTTTTGCTAGGGTCAAAATGTCAGGCCATTAACTAAATGTGTTTTGCATTTTTGTTTTAACCCACATTAATTAGTGTTACTTACAATAATTTATAGGTGCATACAATTTTTCACAAGTTATGAAATGTTTGTTTTACATGTAACTTCAGGATTGCTCGGCTGAGTTGAAAAGACTGGCTGAAAAACGCTTTAGCCTTCGAGAAAGTCTTTCGCTAGGGTCAAAACATCAGGCCATTAACTGTGTTTTGCATCTTTGTTTTAATTCTTCATTAGTGTTACATGTAGACGTACAATTTTCCACAAGTTATGAAATGTTTGTTTTAACTTCAGGATTTTGTAAAATTTGTGTCTTTGTTTTTTGGGTTACAGAGCAGCGAGAGGAGGTGGAGCAATTGATCCGTGATGGTGGCAGTACTGATGCCAGTAAACATGGTAAGTATCCTGCTCAACTTAAAGGAACATTACAGAATTGGTTTTTGCTAACAAAACAGTTGCTTGCAGTGTAAGCACTTTATGTAATCCACCACGTACATAAACTGACAAACCTGTTGAAGTTTGAGATCGATCGGCCATCTGGGTCACGAGAAAATAGTGAAAAACCGATTACACATTTGCATGAAATCATATAGATTCAACAAATGAATAATACGCTCACTGAGCGATAAACTCCAATCGGAAAATTAGTTTATTCATTTCTCATTAAGTATGGCAATTCAGACATAAATATTTCAAGGGATGTTTTCTACTATCATCATCATTAGACCGTGTAAGTTTTATGTAAATCTGTGATCAAAAAGTATATTTGTTCTTACCAATTCTGTAATGTTCCTTTAATGTACAATGTACTACATGTACATGTACATTTTGTATGTACTATGAGATGGGGTACTGAGGCATTATCTGAATTGGCAGCTTCGGCTACAGCTATATGTACGACTGTTGCTTATGGTGATCCAGCCATAAGCCAGAGCTGCCAATTCGGACATGGCCATCCAGTGTATGAAGCTTTTTTCAAGGAAATAGCTAGAGATTAAAAAGGTCTTGAGATATTTTTTCCAAGAATTTCTCTAAAATTACGACCCGTGTGAAAGGAGCTTAATGGATACCTTAGGCCTGCATTTAAAATTGTACACAGTACACAGTACACGTACATTACACTGTACAATGTACAGTGGGAGGTGCACTACATGTACAATGTACATGTACATGTACGTACAGTATGTGTAGGTGTCAGCAGCCGATTTCACGAAGCGCTAGGATTAATCCTATCTCGAGTTAGGATGAGTTGTAGGATGGGTTCAATGCGTCCTAACGTCTATGGATACGGAACTTAACTGGTCCTAAGTCCTACATGTACATGTAAGATTAATCCTAAGTTAGGAAGAGTTTGGTGAAATCGACGACAGGCCTGATACATTTCACGGAGGCAATGGAGGCACTTGCCAATGTTGCCCCTGGTCATTGCCTTGGTGCCCCTTCAAATGTGTCAATAGAAGTTCACAATTTCCACACAGAGGTGTCTTTTACCGCTCGGAGAAAACGCCTTGCCCTTTCAAAAACGAAGTCATCAGGCCTGTATATGTATAGTTTTGTACACTGTATGTACACATACAAGTACATTTTGTACAAAGAGTATTCAGCATCTCTTAGGAGACAAAGTGAATTTAATCTTTCTGTCATCTGCAAACTCATACATTAGTATAGTGAATTGTTGTACAAAACTATCTATTCACTATGTAAAATCAATAGTACACTGTACATTGTACAAGCATCAATGTTGTATACATGTACATGTATTCACTGTATCTAGCTGTCCATTCCGATTTAAAAGCTACATAGCCTTTGTGAGTTCGTTGCGTGCCCGGAAGAAGGGCGTCAACACTCAAAGTAAATTTTTTCAGTAACAAAAGCCCATAAGCAATCAAATAGCCCCTGAAAAAAAAGTGGCATTACTGTTATATTTTTTTGCTAGAATTACCCCTAAGAGATGTTTTCCCATTCCCCGCAGAATTTAATCTTTCTACAGGGGTATGATGACTAATGAATGTCAGAAAACCGATCAAACATTCACATGTTTCACACCCAGTTTTCTTGTAACACAATTTTGCACATTAATTGCTTACGCCCTTTTTCAGGTAACTACCACGCACAGGACGCGTTGTACTTAAAAGTACATGATACATGTACAATCTATGTACACCATGTACATGTATACATTTAGTCCTGCTATACATAACATATGTACAGTATAGCCTAATGTTTCCTCAGTTGGGAGAGCGCCGGCTCGTTAATTCGGAGGTCGTTGGTTCAAATTCCGCTCATAGTCAGTTTTTCTTATATGTAGTTCAACCCCAAATTATTTGAAAATTTACACTGTCAATTTCCCTTGTGGTTTATTACTTGACATTTGTTATGAAAAAGTCCCTTCCCCTTAAGTTAAGGTGATCCCCTGGCTGGCGCTTCCCAGGTTGTATTGTAAACTTGGATGTGATCCCTGGCTACACAAGTATGGCTTCTGACTGGCACCCCCAAACAAAGATACTGACAAAATACAGTGTAAGGAGACGCCAACATAGGGCTGGATAGCTCAGTTGGTAGAGCGCCGTCACGTTAATCCAGAGGTTGAAGGTTCAAATCCTGCTTTAGTAAATTTGTCTTTGTTCAACCCCAAATCCTTTTCTGTTTGTTACATTTGTATATATGTGCATTGAAAAACACAAATAAACAAAACAAAGACAAAATATTGTAGTACATTTACGTGTAAATTGTGTATTATGCACATCAGTATATTTTGGAAAAGTGAATTTAAATATTGTGATCCTCTAGATTGCAAAGTAAACACATTGTACGTAATAATTCAATTCTTGCATTGGAGTGTTGAGCTCTACAATAAGCTCACAATGTGTGCATTGTACATGTATAGTGTACATGTACAGTGTACAATGTACAGTGTACATGTACATGTACATCACATGAAGGTTGGACCCACTTTCAAGAGTTGTCTGTTGGTTTGTTTCTAGAACTCAGAAAGCACAGGTTTTAAAGGGGCTGTGTTGTCTAATGAAAGCAAAGCAGGCCTGTGGCTGTACACGAAATTAGAGCACGTTACAGCGCACACGCGCCCTCCATAGAAAAATGATTTGAAGGGAGGGCGTGCGCGTGCAGTGACTGGGTTAGAGTTCATAATTCCATGTACAGCCTCAGGCCTGCTACAGTTATGACAATGTATGAGGGCACAATCCCTTTAACGAACACGACGAACTTGTGAAAAATGTCATCAAATTCAGAGGTCAGGTTTTTTAGTGAAAAATAACAAAACAGTTGTTTTGTAATGAATTGTGTGCACGCTTCGATGGTGCTACTGCATGTGAAATTTAAAATTACTGAGGTTATATTGAAAGTAATCTTTTTCTTTTTCGATATTTGTCATTCCTGTACTTTTATTATTTAAATTTATGTGATGAAGTGTAAACACTTGATGTACAATGTATGTTGCGTACATTTATGTAAGTATGTAAGTGTGTACATGTACATGTATGGGATATCCTGACATTTCTTGACCGAGCTGTCAAGTGCACCGGACTCGAGCTCTGGTGTTTCTGACCAGCAGAGTGTGGTTTCGAATCTCGGTCTTGACACTTGTGTCCTTTAAAAGAAAGGCACTTTCATTAATGCTTCGTCCTTCCTTGTGACGTGAAGCTGTACTGTGTAGTGTATGTCCCATGTGTTGTTTAAGCCTAAAATGCAAAGAAAAAGAACCTACATGTACTTTACATTTTTGGCTAAGAATGTACATGTTGTATGTAAGAGAAGGGATTTGGCAGTGGCTGCCAAGTGCGCTACAGCACCTTGTAAACCCTTACAAGGTGCTACACATGTACATGTACACTGTACATGTACATGGGTCTCAAAGTTCTATAAACTTCAGAACCTTAGAAAGTGTATCCAGATAACACCATCTAGAATTATCTACTGTACATTGCACATTAGGGCTTTTAAAACGAGATAACCACCAAGTAGAAAATATTCTGAAGACCTTCAATTTAACGTCCTTTGGCCAAACTTCCAAAATTTGGGTCTAAAATGTCCCAACGTTTTGAAAAACCTGAGGAGAACCCTGTAGAATTTTTGTAGGATTCTACTTTTTGGGGGGATAAACAGCTGAGGTACAGGTAACTTTGTACATGTAAGTCTGATCTCTTGTAGTTCTGGGTTATCCATCATGTCAAATCAACTAGAGGTCCCCACGTGACCCTCTCAGATTTACATTGGAACTTTGTCAAACTGTTCCTCTGTGGTCAAAATGAACACACACCAAAAATTAATTTCATACTCCATATATCGTTTCCGAGAGATACAGCCTTTTAAAATTTGCCAGAAATACCTTTTTAGGTGCTCAGTTCCCCCAGGGTATCGTTGTGCTTTTTCCAACTTTAACAGTCCATATTTTGATAACGGAAACAGCTATGTACAATGTACAGCTGAAAATTGCTAACTAACTTTTGGCCCTAGATTTATAGTCTGGCCTTAAATAATAGATATTTCATCTAGCTTTCACTTTCACTTTCAGTTTGGCAAAGTTTCATGTACAGATAGGGTCACCTGTGAACTTTTAAGAAATTTGGTTGGTTTGATAGAATGACCAATGTACAGAGTGTACAATAGTGTATGTAGGCCTACAGTGCTTTTTAAACATCAATGTTTGAGTAAGACAAAACAATACAGGTCCCCATCTACTGCAAAAACCTTGGCCGAAACAAGCCCGTTTAAAAAATCAGCCTCTCCGGGAAAAATTCTTTTTTGCATGCGTATAGGGTAGGGGCAATTAATGAAATCTGAAAAAACTTGACAGGAGTTTTTACAGACACGTGTCTACAATGTGTACAGTATGTACAGAATGAACATTTAAGGTACACGTAGCCTTGATATCAAGGCTGTGTAAACAAGTACTCCGCCTAAAACCATAGAGCAAGGATACTAAACCTCAGCCGCCCGAATGCGATACAACCCCAGTCCCCCGACTCTCACCATGCACACACACACAGCGCCTGTACACAGCCCCACACACACACCGCTATTGTCCACACACCGCTATCGCCCACAATCCTAGCCTGTGAGCCGTGAGGTCTTACGTGTTTCATTGTTTTTCTTCGCAAATCCGTGGAAAATGGGGGGGGGGGGGTTAAGTGGATATGCAAATACCATAACCGCAAGACCCGGAAGTGTACAAGATCGTCAAGGCTGTGAGCCTGACGGCTCACGGGCTAGGTTTTTTATTGTGAGTGATAGCGGTGTGTGGAATAGCGGTGTGTGTGGGACTGTGGAAACGAGCGTGTGTGTGCTTCCTTGGGTGTGAGAGCTGGTGTGGTGTCTAAAGACAGTCGGGGGGACCGGAACAGGAGTTGCATCGCACTCGGGCATCGCATTCGTGCGGCTGTGGTTATACACATTTTTAGCTTTATAGTAAGCAAACTATTACACAGCCTTGCAATCAAGGCTAAGGTACACGTTGCCTTGAATCGGCCGAGTTGGTCTATAAAAAGCGTTTGTGAACCGTTTGTTATAAAATGCATACGGTTAGAAAGATGTGTTAAAAGTAGAATACAATGATCCACACAAATATGCCTCAAAATTGCGTGGTTTTCCTTTTACTTCGGGAACTAACATGGTCGGCCATTTTATGGAGTCAAACTTTTTACTCTACAAAAAGGCCGACCATGTTAGTTCGCAAAGTTCAAGGAAAACCACGCAATTTCGAGGCATATTTGTGTGGATCATTGTATTCTACTTCTAACCATGCATTTTATAACAAACGGTTACAAACGCTTTTTGCAGACCAACTCGACCGATCTAAGGCAACGTGTACCTAAAAGCACACTCATGATACATGTACACTGTACGCACATGTACATGTACATTACAAATGTATGTCATTGTATTGTACATGTACATGTAGCTTGCAGCCTTATACATGTACATCATGTAATGTTTGAAGCTTTGCATGTTTTTAAGAGAAAAGGTTTCTTCTGTGTTTCTAGCATGGTTGGCTGCAGATTGTGCTGTGAGATTTTGTTACAAGGGGCTACATGTACATTGTATCATGTACAACATCAATTATATTGTAGTCTCATAACAAAAAGCTGTATCCGTGTAAGAACTGAGTATTCTAAATAAATTCACATGGATGCTATGTAGTACATGTACACTCATTGTATCCCATTTTGTATAGGATGTACAATGTTAGTTTTTGTGTACATGTAAATATGTAAAAAGTACTTTCAAAGTATTATTTTGTTCCCTCAAAATACACAATGTAGTGTTTCGTTCCCTGAATATATTATTTCATTCCCTCAAATTATACAATTCCCGCGAAATGATATTCGCTCACTCTAAATAATATTTTGTACCCTCGAAGTGTTATTTCAAGGGAACAAATTAATGTACTGTTTTGTAGGAACGAAATACTACTTTGAGAGTACAACAAATTACTTTGAGGGAAGGAAATATTATTTTGAGAGAAGAAAATATTATTTTGAGTCAACAAAATACATAACACATTGACATGTATGCACATGTAAATAGTATTGGGTTCGACACTTTTTCTGTCGCTGTTTTCTTTTTTCCATACTGTAAGATCTTGTTTCATGTACATAAACCTACTTGTCTGGGGCTTTTACCTACATGTAATATGTGTAACTACACATGACACTTTGGGTTCATGTAAACTTTAAAAGTTGTATCTTATCAGTCAGGGCAATGTTACAAAATAAACGTGACCTTTTACTTTGCATTTTTCTTACAGATGAAGATGCACTGGCCAAGTCCTCTATGCACCCTGCCACACCATCAACCACTGAAAAGGTCAAGCACAGAGCTCACAAGAAACAACATCGGTACAAGAGTGCCATGAAAGTGAAAATCGCTAAGAAAATACGCAAAAGCGCATCAGCAAGTCTCTCCAAGCAAAGGAGTGTCCAAAGGATGGCCCTTCAAGTCTGAATCAAAACAATAACAAGGAACAGTTGTTAGAGAATAAAGAACTCCAAACCCCTCCGTCAGGAGAAGACATCGGGGTGGATGCAGTGTCTGATAGCAATATCTTTGACTTGGACATTTACAAGAACAAGTATGATATGATCAAGGAGAGAAGTCTCAAGAGAGCAACCAAAGTGAAAAAAGACACCCAGGACAAGTCAAGAGACAGTGACAGTAGCTCAAAGAAAGGTTCTGAAAGTCCAAAAAAGAACCCAATATCTCCTGTGAAGGCACAGGCACCTGAGACTGAGAGTTGTGGGCAGACAAGTCCAACAAAGGTTGATGTACTAACATTGCAGGCGTTGCCAAAACAAAAACACTCGATTCCGCAATGGCAGTTAGTCCAAAAGGAAAGTGGTGAAACACTTGTCAAACTTCCAAGGAGCAGCACAGAGATTGGGCAGCGTAGACAACGTTCGGTGTCTGAGGGACTGCCTTCTAAACAGGACACGGTTTCAAAGCAACAAGCTCTGGAGGCTTTATTGCAAATAACTGATGTTGAACTGAACACGATGAGCTTTACACCCACTGGTGAAGACACAATTCCTGGTAGGGTGCCAACCGTCACCAGTTCAAATCGCATGGTTCCCCAGAGTCCACATGCTGGCTTTAACAAAAGAAGCTCAACGAAAATCGGTGAATCAGATAAAGGGGTTGTGAAATATCAACTGCACTCGGACACTCTGGAAGAACAAGGTTTGAAACTTGTTTTTACAGCACCAAGCACTCAAGACCCTGCCACTTTCAGTCACAATCGCACACGGAAGTCCAGCACGAGAAGTAATGCTTCAGATTCTGCTGATGACCCCACTGCCAAAGATGCACCAAAATGTTGTAAGAAACTTGGACGGCATGTTTGCCATTATTGTGGACGCAGGTGCACCAAGCCTAGCGTCTTAAAGAAACATATCAGGTCCCACACTGGGGAGCGTCCATATCCGTGTTTACCCTGCGGGTTCTCTTTTAAGACAAAAAGCAATCTTTACAAGCACTGCAAAACCCATGCACATGCTATTAAGGCAGGAATGACCCCAAACCCAGATGATCTGTCAAAGCTTTCCCCAGTGGACCTTGATGAAGACGATTCAGAAGAAACTGAAAGTGAAGATGAAGTAACACCATGTGATGCAACCACCTGTCAAACAGAATTGACAGACAAGTGTTCACATACTGCTAGCCAAGTGCAAGTTGGCTCCAAGCCAAAGTCAGAGACAGAACAAATTACAATGACTTCACTGACAGACTCAAATACCAATCAATTTAACATTCCCATGATGCAAGTACATAGGAGCCATGCTGCAGTACCAGATATTCCTAGGCATCAAGCAGACAGCCAAAGTAGCATGGAAACCATGTTAAGACATTCCAACAGCTTGGTTCCTATCCCAAATTCAGTACTACCGACAGCTAATATCAAAAAGGAAATGCCACTTCTGAGTACGTTGATCCCTGACCAGAAATCAAAGCCATCTGATAATTCATTTTTATCCGTTGCTGAACCTTCTCAACGAGATTTGCAGGGCATTTCAGGAAGCAGACCTGATGAAGAAGTGGTGATGTCTGCATCAGGAGCTTCCTCAAGCCAGCTCTTGAAAACACTACTACCTGGAGAGCTTGCTGGTTTTCGAATTGATATGGAAACAAGACGGGCCATACCTGTCCTGAACCCTCAACACGGAACTCCAGGAGCAACTTCTGCATCCCAGCCCAATGAGCCATTGGCGACAAATTCTGGTAAATTCATTCCAATCACAGGATTTAACATCGTCAAGTCAGGTGGTCAGTATCACGTGCAGATTCCCGTGCAGGGCATTCCCGAAGACTCGTTGACCATGGCCCTTGAAGGAGAAGCAGGCAGCCCTAATATTGATGATACAAGCAGCAGTTCAAGCCAAACAAAAGAAGTGTCCAAAGAGTTTCTACAGGAGCGGATTCAGCTTCTTATTTCACAAAACCGAGCTATTGTGGACAATGCAGACCTTGAATCCGTAAAACCACGTCGCACTAGTGTTTCGCGGAGGGATAGTGAAAACAATTCACCAAGAATGGACTTCTCAATGGATCCAATACATATCAATGAGAAAAAGACTGCAGATGCAAGAAGTATACCTTCTTCAATTTACCCGGAATATACTACATTAAATTCTCCTACACGTCATAAAAGGGACTCCTCATCTGAAACCCAATACCAATCTCGTGTTACTCATTCACCTCTGGCTGAGTATCCTCTCCCAGGAGATGGAAACCTGCTGGAAAAAGTATTGAAATCCCAACAGCAGAGTCCAAGAAATCTGGAATTACAAACAGCAAAGCACGACACTCTTGCCCATCAATCTGGGAATCTTGGAGACAATAGTAATCCAATCAAAGACCTCCTAATGAAAGACAGACCTCATAGATTGGCACAGATTGCGCAGCAATCACCTGTTCATGGTTCAGGAGAATTCAAAGTCGAGCCAGGCTCACCAATGATGAAATTTTTCCCAGGATCCTCTTGGCCTTTACCACAGGGTGGAGACTCTGCCATGACTCAGCTTCGTGGTTCTCTCCAGCAGCAAAAAATTGGGCCGCAGATGCAGAATCAAAGACATCCTATACCAGTGTTTAATACAACCGAAGATGTTAACGTCTCCCTAAGAATCTCTGAATTGAGAGGCCACAGAAGGAAATACAAATCCGAAAGTGAAGCCCTTGGTGGGCACTTGCCTGGTGGACCCCCCTCTCCGAAAAGAAGAGCCAGAAAAATCAAGGACATTCCCACTGCAGTATCGCCACTGGCCACAAGCAATGTTAGACACCATGTGACAAATCTTGCTTCACCTTTAACACCCACAGATGTTCAGAAGGGCCTTGACAAAAAAGTTGCTGCTAGTCCTCACGGTCTTCAGTTTACATCGTATCCAGGACCTATGGCTTCACAACCAAGTCCGCTTCTAACTTCAATGCCTCAATTCACAGCAAACCCTCTCACACTAACAACATCCAGCTTGACATCAGTGCGAGCCATCCAACTTCTGGACAAAGTCCCCTGACATTAGTCCCGAGCCATATGATGACATTGCAGAGTCGCATGTCATCCGGTCATAGTCACATGACTTCTGTGTCAAGTCCATCAATGCCAAGACACATGACATCTGTTCCCAGTCGTATGACGCCTGTGCCGAGTAATACAACGTCATTACCAAGTCAGATGATGTCAAAAGCAAATCAGATGATGGGTAGTCCAAGTCATGTGACATCATTGTCAAGCCATATGACATCCAAGCAAAGTAGCGTCACATCAGATCCTAGTCACATCACGTCTTATCAGAGCCAAACTAAGCACTACTCCAGTCCTTTATCATCAGTTGCTGGCCTTTTGACAACAGATGCTGCTTGCCTTATGTCTCCTTATTCAATGGTTCCCCCGAGTCCATTTCCTGGGCAAAGTACATCAGTCTATCAACAGAGTGGAGGATCAATATCAAGTGTTTACACACAGCCTTCCACCTCAGAGGTGTCAGTTATTCAGCATACTAGAATGCAAGGTAAGGGTGAACCAACCGATGTAGAGCTGAAGCTTGAAGTAAGCCAACCAAGAGAAAAGCAATTTCCAGGGTTTCCATGGCCATACAAATACCCTATCCCAACAAGAAGCCCTGGGGCAGCGTCACCAGCAAGTCAAGGATTACACCTGTTGGCAGTAGCTTCGAAAAAACCCATTCTCTCTCCAAATTTATCATCTTTGGCAGGAAGCAGGAAGCGGAGCTTTTTCCATGACAGAAGGAATTGTTGATGCTGAGAAACATACTGAAAAGGTGAAGTCCCCCTGGCCAAAAGAGGATCTTATCAAATCTTTTAAAGGAAAATCTACCCCAGATCCCGATAATGCAGCACCAATTGCTATGCAGTTACTTGCGGCAGTTGCGCACAGTTCGTCATACGCACCGAGACTCAGCCCAAGAGATATGGAGAATAGAAGCCGTCAGAGTGAAACTGAACCAGGGTCTCAATTCTTGCCAGTCTCATCCACTAAATGTGGTACCTCAGTACATCGGGACGATAGCCCTAGATACAGTGACAGTCTTTCGAAACAGGAATCTCAAATGCCACCTACCATCACAAGCCCTAATGTTAGCCAGCAAAGAGACTTGGCATCTCCTGAGCCAAAAAAGATTAAGCTAGAAAGGAACACAAGGAGTCCGAGATCACCACGGAATGATGGCAGCAAACAAAATGTTCCAACCGTGCCAAAGACTCCTGCTTCTAGACGCCATTTAACATTAGACCTGAAGTCCCCGTTAACGTCACGTGTAAAATCACCCGTGGGTACTGATTCTCCTAAGTCTCTGCTGCAAATTGATCCGAAAAGTCTGCTGACACCAGAGGCACTCTCCATTGCAGAGTCGGTGATGAAACTAGCATCTCCTATGCAGGCAAATACACCCATCACTCCAGTAGAGTCTGCACGTGAACTAGGGAGATTGATGGCTCATGCTTTTCACAATGCAGGTGGAAAGGTTGAGAGCTTGATCACATCCACACAAGGCACAATGATGATAGGACCCATTGCAACCCCTACGCCGGGATCTAAGAGTGGTTCAACTCAATACTTCATCATTCCATCTCCATCTTCAACGCAACCTCCAACTGGTTTCCCAGGCCCAAATACTATGTTTTCTCCTTCTGCCCATAGTACAGCTTCAAGTGCATTAGTTTCACCCTTGAGAAGTCCTATGGCAAGCTTTCAGCCTCAAGGAGAACAGCCAACTCTTACTACCAGTCTGTCACCCAGATACAAGCGTGTCCTGCCACAGAAACACAACTCCCAGAACAAATACGAAAGGTATGTTTTGAGTAATGTGAAGACAAACTCTGCACTGAAACAGAGAATCAAGTTGCCAAAGTTGTCGCGGAGTACAGCACGAAACTCGAAAATCACACAGACAACATTTTGTTGTGTGAAGCGGCCACAACCCATGTTTGTCCAACAGGGACCCAACAGAAAGGTATCCATGTATTCAAACTGGAGACCGAGCGGGGATTTTTCTCATCCACTTGGCATCTCTTGGAAATCTCATCTTGGTTTGTATGATTCTGGCAGAAATAAAAAGCCCTGCTTCTACTATGTCACAACAAGTATATCTCCACCACAATGTGGTATTGTGACCGACTCGGCTGGTTGGAAGCCTGACTCAGCCATCAAGAAAACTGAAAGTCAAACTTTGGTTGAAGTGCAACAGAAGCAGGCAATAGACAGTGCATCAAATAGACCTTTTGATGCTGGGTCTTCAGGAGAGAAAGCTACTATTGAGGGTAATCTGCTCAAAGCTAAAGACAAAAAGCCAAAAGATGGTTCTGACCATAATGAACCAAGCCGTATTCAGATATTTGCTGGTGGATATAAATCTAACGAGGATTATGTTTATGTCCGCGGTCGAGGTCGCGGCAAGTACGTTTGTGAAGAATGTGGCATTCGATGCAAGAAACCCAGCATGTTAAAGAAGCACATTCGCACTCACACTGATATGAGACCCTATCAATGCCACATTTGCAACTTTGCTTTTAAGACGAAAGGTAACCTCACAAAGCACATGAAGTCTAAGGCTCATAGCAAAAAGTGTATAAAAAATGGTATTTCGCCAATGGATGAAAGTTGCATGGAGCATCAATTCTCAGATGCTGATGATGAAGACACTGACTCTGCAGATGGTGACACATCTGATGAAGACGATGACGAAGATGATGATGATGACATCTCTGAAACTCACTCTGAAAGTGCTGTTCCAATAAACACGTCAGTGCCTCCCAGAGAACGCTACAGCTCCGTTCCAAATATCCAAGAGATGCGTGAACATTCAGATAGCCAGGGGAGGCCCCTAGTGTGGCACCAGTGTCACCCAGAAGACATGAAGAAAGTTCACCCTGACAACCAAGAGAGGCCCAGGCGAGATTCAACGGGTTCAATCCCCAGCACTGTTTCCTCAAAAAGTGGGGCAGAACAGAAAGAAAATGCTGAAGAAAAGCAACCAGTGAAACTTTCCCGTTCAGAGGTTGTTGGGAAATTGAGCCGGCATTTGACCAATAGGCATCAACTTAGTCTCGAAAAAGCTCAGAGGGCACAGACATCTTCACTTGGGAAATCAGAGGACACCAAAGACCAAGAGAGTAGCTTCAGATTTGACATTACACAGCTGCCTTTACTTTATCCAGGTACCCTCATTCCTCAACCAGCGCAACCCCCAAGATCGATTCAAACTCCACCAGATCCTCCAGTTCTCGACAAATATGGCCACATTGTGTTAACAAAGTCAACTTCTACAGCGAGTCAATATAGGCTGTCAACAACTGTACAAGAAGACCTTAGCTTCAAGACTAAGGCTGGAAGTAGCAGCGAGAAAGTTATTGAGACACTGTCATCCCCAAGACCCTCAACTCAACCTGTTTCAAGCTTTGAAAAGGTATTGTCTACAAGGCAGTTTCATGAGAAACCTAATTCGTCAGCAGTGGCTCCTGTGCATAACAAGTTCTCTGAAAAGGCTGCGTCTTCTCCATCTACCTCAGAAATGCAATCGCGAATTGAGCACTTGACGAATCCTGCACAAACATTGAACAAATTTTCTGAAATATCCTCTCGTTTCCCATTATTTGTAACGCCCTCTCAAGGCCGATCAAGCAACGTACCTCAAGGGGTGGACAACTTGGCTGTTGGAGTGAAGCCACCACACACCATGCAAAACAAACATACTCCAATATTTCCCCAGCACACAGGTTCTAGTGATTTACAGATCACTGCCCCAGGTAGCCCTGCCTTCCCAAGCAGCTTTGTGTCATATCCTCATCAGCAGAGAACAATCGCCCCCCAAGGCCTGTCAACTATTCAAGAGACCACTCGACCAGCAGACACCTCAGGTCTCAATCTTGGAAGACCATTGCATATCCAGTCACCCTCGCCTCAAATGAAGTCACAGACCTCGCCAAGAGGTCACGCAAGTGCTGCTGCTACTCACCAGTCAACCAGTAATGTTGATTCAGTCAAACATAGTGCATCGCCTATTTATGTAGAGCCCATTTCAGATGACGAAGATGAACACTGCCAAAAGAAACGTAAAGTTGCTGCCGAGAAAAGGCAAGGGTTTATGGTATCAGGTAGTATCAATAACCCATCAGGAAACCGTCCACTGTCTTTTCCCTCTTGGATGCCTGAATCTGTTACTTTTACATGTAGTGCCATCAAACAACTCCTGTTGGCAAGACCTTCTTTAATCTCCTCGCAACAAGACAGTGCTAAGGCCCATTTTGTCTCGCCCTTTTTGCCGCCATCATTAGTCTCTCCAAAGTTACCCATCGCCAATCAAGGAGTGTCTTTCAGTAGTTCTTTGCCAATGCAACCCCCTTTGGTCTCCCCAATGCTACCTTCCAAGATGATGCAGCTTCCGCCGACAATTCTCTCTCATGTAAGGACACCCACAGTTCAATCAACGACAACTTTTCCACCACGGGAGGAGCAGCGGAATTCACCTGGTCCGTTTGTGCCACCTGTTGCCCAATCCAAGTCCCAACACCACTGGGTGTCTCATCAACCCCAATATGAAAGCCCAGCCAGTGGTGATCCGACACCTGGTGAGGCACCAGAAGAACTAGGTTCACCTGTGCACGTCGGAAATCACAAGTGCTCAAGCTGCAACAAGATTTTCATGAAACCAAGTCAGCTTCGGATCCACATGCGTGTCCACCTTGAAGAAAGTTCTTTTTCCTGTCCAGAGTGTGTGCAGTCTTTCCCAACGCGGATCATGTTGGCCAAACACGAACGATCTCAAGAGCATCTCTCCAAGGTGGATGCTGTGGAGTTGCCGTCTTCAGCAGACGATACGGACCCGCGGCCGTTTAAGTGCAAGGAATGTCAAATCGCGTTTCGAATACCGGGCCACCTTGCCAAGCATCTGCGATCCCGAGGTCACCGCATGACGCTGGAGAGAGAGGGCAAGCTGCCACTGCCGAAGGAGGATCTGACCGGTCAGGAGGCGCTGTCGGACCTGGATCAAGGGGATCTCATCATTGACGACTCGAATCCTCCACTCAGTCCCACCGGCTCATCTGATAAGACGGACAGTGCAAGTGAGGGTGGTGACTTATATCAAATGGATGATATCAACACAACTGCTCAAAGTATGTAGGTTTTGTTTGACACTTCGGTTATCAAAAAGAAATAACCAAAAGACAACAAACAATAGCCATCCAAATAAGGTTCATGTTGACAAAATCACTTTAATGGCACACAAAAGGAACGAGATTATGTCCTTATATATTTGTATAGCGAGTAATACAACCTGCTCTTAAAACAAGTTGTGTAACTGTCATTGAGGTTTCAAAGAATTTGCTGTTTACAACTTGTTTTTACAATGGCAGTTCACAGGTCTTGTCGATATTTCGATCGCTAACCTCATTTGGGTAAATTTCAAAACATTTTTACACGGAATAAATGAGAAATAGATAGACGATGCTCGTGTACAATGTACATCGGGCCAGTGGCCACACATTTGGGCAAATACTGTCGTGGGATCATTTGAAAAGTACAAACTCTGATATCGATGATGAACCCTTTTCGAGTACTTACGGATTTGTTGTCTTCGTCAGCTTTGATTCTCAGAATGCCGTTGTCACACCAGGATGTGATTGGGAAATTGATTGTTTGTTTGTTTGTTTGTTTGTTTTTGTTTGTTTGTTTGTTTGTTTGTTTTAAGGAAGGAAATGTTATTTCATGACAAATTGGATGCGATGTATTAGCACTGGGTATTACCTGATGTATCTGATTAGACGAACAACTGAAGTAGTAAACTTGCGCGTACAACCATGTATAAAAACTCTTTTGAAAGAAGTGTTGGATCTGAGGAGAACCGGTGTTTGTGGTGTGCTCTCGAGTTTCGAACAGTACACTCTGCTCGTCTTCAGGAGAATGCAGGCCTGGAATTACACAGAGGCCACAAAGGCCATGGCCTCTGTTGCCCCCTGGTCTTGGCCTCGATGCCCCTTCAAAAGTTTCCCAGTAGACTTGAAGATTGTCCAATGGAAGTGCCCTTTTCAAAATGGAAATGGCCTTGCCCTCTCTAAGATAAAATTCCGGGACTGGAATGCAAATCACACACCGTTTCTTCTCAGAACCAACAAGAACCAACACCTTCTCCCAAAAGAGGTTCCATAGATGGTTTGTACCCGCAAAGCTTCAAACATCACTTATCTAATTTAAACGCAATACAACAAAATAATGTCTAGTCTTTATGACAAGACAAGGTTTTCCTCTGGGCAGCACCTCGCACTTCATTCACGTTTGGTCATATTTGATGTTTGTATATCACCTGCCTCAAAAGAAAAAATCTAACAACTTTGCTCAGTTCAACTTCAGCAGCTATGTGAACGTTATATATACGGGACCCACCCTCAGAAGTATAATCAGGAACTAGTTTCGTATATATCTTTTAAAAAAAAGAAAAAAAGAAGTATAACACATTTTTCTATAGATACTTATAGTGTGAATGTCAATATATTTCACTGTCGGAAATGTTTATATAACTCGTTTGTGTGGAGAGAAGATTTATATTTTAAATGTGCGGTGTGTAGAAATAACATTGACAGGTTTAGAATACGTAAACGTACCTTGCAGAAATGAAATCGATATAATATACGAGTTGGGGACAGAGTTTTTAATGTACATGTTTTATATCACAGTTATTGTACTACTAGAGAGTTAATACGCGTTCTTGTAAATTCTTCAAAAACTAAACACAATCAAATTGTGTTCTAATATGTATATTGAAATGTGTATTTTTTAGAAAAGATAAAGGTTTTTTTGAGACTCTTAACATGAAGCCTTATAGTCATCAGCATCTTTGAGAGTTAGACCTCTTCTTGACAGAGAGTAATACTTTTAGAATGTGTAGTGAGATTGCAGACAAAATGTAGCACGTGGCGTGTTTTTGTGTACGTACAACACATTTTTGGCCTGGAAATGCTGAAGGAACAATATAGGTCTGTACAACATCAAAAATAGCCGCTCAAGTCCTTCACCAACGCCATCAGGGCCCAAATTCAAAGAGCTGCTTAAGCGCAACATAATTCTGCTTACCAAAAAAAGGTTACCAGCCAAAATACCATGTCCCATGCACCGTTTCTGACTGGTATCCTGCTAATTTTTGCTAAGCACACAATTTGGTTAGCAAAGATATTTTGTTTAAGCAGCTCTATGAAATTGGGCCAAGGCGACTTTGTGTTTGACCTTTTGGCAGATATTTATCAGGTGATGTAAAACCTCACATTAAAATATATGTGTCGTGCAACTTAAACTGTGTTTGTTGAGCTATCTGAATTTGTATCTCTGATGCTCTCTCAGTTTAACACACTATTTTGTTTTTCTACGGTATGTTTTTTTTTTCTCTTCTGAACTTAATTCTTGTAACTTAACATCTTCGTGATGAACTGTCCCGTCGTCGTTACTGTACAACCCGTTCACAAATCGAAGCCAATTTTGTTTTTGATAGAATATCGAAAACACGCCATCGTGACTTGTAGAAATAACAGTTTGAAAACCAAACACAGCTATTTTGTACACTGTTGGGGTGTGTGGCAAGTCCATCTGACCTTTGAACCCGCTGATCGGGTGCGCAATCCTTCACGATTGAGCCGAAGGTGTAATTGTTTTTTAATCAGTGGGTTTAAAGTTTTCAAAGATTTGTCCTTTTTTTTGAGCGTATAAAGGTTTCTTTTTATATCGTGAACTTGATTGACAAGGCGAATTTTTGCGAGGAAAAATGTGTCACTCTGAAAGCAAATATTGCTGTTGGTTTTTTTCAAGTTTAGGTTTGCCTTTGATGTTATTATTATATATTATATATCTCTGTTGTGAATTGACCAGTTCATTGTGTTTATTTATTTATTGATGTTGTCGTATTTAGGAAGAGTCTCTAAATTGGGAACGGAACGGTTTTTATAGATAGTTCCCAGTAGACGCCATCTTTACGGGCAAAATGCATTTTGGCTTGCAGGTGCGTCAAACGCTCAACTTATTAACGCAGCCGCGTTGTTCACTGACCAATCCTGCAATGAGTTTCGTGAAATGCGCGCGTGTTGCACGCCGTTCTCACACGAAACGCACGACTGTTTGTTCTAAACTGCCCGTAAAGATGGCCGATTTACGTCACACTGCAACCTATCTATATTCCAGCGCGTGCATGCTGACCGTTCCGTTGGACCGCCGGAACATTTCATGGGGATGTTCAAAATACCCACTCCTTTGTGCAGGGTTGCTCTCGTACTTCGGCACGATGATGCGGTCCAGTGGAACGTTCCTGCAGTACAATGTTGCGGGCGTGTGCCGCGTTCTGTTGCGCCTTGAACTCGCCTGAATTTTGAGACACGCCCTAATAGCACAGGCCGTGTCCGAATTGATAGCTTCTGACTTTTCGGCAAGCCAGCCATAGCCATGTGGCTGGATTGCCGACAAGTCAATCTTCAACGTTGTCGTTGCAGCCAAGAGCGTTAGCCGTAGCCGAAGTCTCTTGATTTGGACGCGGCCTCGGCAAACGAGTTACCATTTAGCTCTATTCTCATAACACCGCTATCATTATCTACACTCTAAAAACTCTCCAAACACTCTCGGTCAGAATTTACCCGGATCCAGGCCTCAGAGAGGCCTGACCCCATAAACGGCTCGTGCCGAATAGGAAAATGGTTTTAGGATTTTAACTTTGATTCTGCGTCAGTTTGACTCATTTATGGGTCATTTTGACACTTTCCGGGTCACGCTGACCAAGAAATGGGTCAGGCCCTACGGAACCCGGATCCGGGTCAATTCTGGCCGGGAATATGTTTTGTATAGAGTGTAGCTCCCTATGTGCAGTAGCAGTATGTTATACTTATTCCTATTGTAGTACCGAAAAGGGTGTCAGACTAATTAAGATCAGCCGGCCTCGGTTTCGTTTTCATTGATTGAAATGGGATGGTGAAAAGACGGTTCCATCCCGCTGAAGATCTATTAATTTAAAAGGTTTCAAAAGGTACAACAAAATTGTTGGTTTGACTTTGAAACGAGCAGAATGTAGTTTCACCCATTTTATGATTTTGGAGACGACAAAATAACTAACTTATAATGTGGGCCTTTCTGTTGGGTAAGGGAACGCTATCTTTTCAGAAAGCAGGGAAAGTTACACTGCTATAAAATTATAATGTTTTATTATATTCTTATGCTGTCATTGACATTTTCTGACATTCAGTGTCATTATGGTCCTTTAATTTACTCTGGGTGTTTAACTTGACACTCAGTTAGGAACTCGATGAAATATTAATGCGACAAGAGTATATAGAATCCACTTTCATGCATTTGTTAGCAGTTTGTAGTATTCTGTTTGCAGTAGTAATAATAACTGCCCCCTGTACTGTCCCCCAACGGGCCGAATTGAACTGAAGCCCCTGGATTCGCCGTCAATATTAAGGTGGCTGACAAAATTGTCTGCCCGCATATTATTTGATCATTAGCAATAACTTGAGTTGTAACAATGATTACAGGTATTCGTCAGATCTCACTGGGGTCAGATTTTACTTTAATTTAAACCTCGGTTCTGATCATAATTATTGTAATGAGAAATGACCCAGTCGGTTGTACCGTTTTAAATGTATATTACCATGCATGGAGCATTGTTAGTAAAGATGACCTCCGGTTCCTCGGAGGAAGGTCTCGAATGCTACCAGGGCCCAATTTCATAGAGCTGCTTAAGCATAAAGAAGTAGCTAAGCACAATAAAAATTATGCTTGCCAGAGTAAGGTTACCAGCCAAAATACCATAAACAGGAAATTATTAAGCAATATTTGCTGCTTAGCAGCTCTATGAAATTGGCCCCTGTACGCGCCGTGGCAAATGGCGTATAAACAGCATAGGTCACAAAGTGTGTAATCTGGACTGCAGCGTAAATATACTATAGACAGCATCCATGGTCACAGCTTAACGTCTTAAATGCATGTCATTTCCTTGTGTAACAAACACAACGGAAAGGGTCGGTTATCCTTCAAGGAAAAAGGTCAAGATATTAATTAATTTACCTGATCTGTTTTAGATGAGCAACATGATTAATTTGGTGCGATCTGCTATGGACACAACGCAAAAAAAAAAAAAAAAAAAATAGAATGTGAAGACGGATATTTTTTAATGGTTTGTGCTCATTACGATTCGGATGGACGCTCAATCCAAAATCTTAAGAAAATTGTCAAACTTTGATACTGGAAAGTAATTTTGCAACAGTCCTACCACAATTGGCTATACCCCGAGTTCAATCGTGCAATAAAAAAAAAACTGAGACGCGAAGTTTAATTTTTGTTGAAAATCAAAACAAGTAAAGTTCAAACAACCAAAAACATGAAAAGATTGCTTAAGATACGGTTTATTAATTAATTTGTATCACCTATCAAATTGAGTATGCTAGTTTCATGTTGTAGAATTTAGTTACAATTTTGAAATATCCCGGATTCATAAGTTTATCAACAGCAAAGACGAGTAGGTTGCACGTGCATTGCTTTCTTTGCCCGTGTTTAAATGACTGGTAATTTTGCTGGTGATTTAGCGAAATAAGACGGAAGTTGGTTTAACCGTGTTATTCTTTTCGGTGAGGTAAATCAGCCCTCCCTAGAATGCATTTTCATCGTGGTGTCGTGCACACCTGTGCAAAGATAATATTTGGACAACATGTCCTTGTTTTGATAGAGTAAGGGGGAGCTCTGCTCCATAGTTCCTATAGTCACTCTAGTTTTCAGATAATCCAAAGTACAACAGCGTAGGACATGTTTTTGTTAAACACACAACCGAAAAAGGGCGGGGAGGGCGGGTAGTTATACAACAAATCTCTTTGTAACGTACACACAAGTGAATTTGGTGCTCGATCTGTGGCATTGTGTAACCCCTCTCGAATTGTGTCTTCATTTTGGTCAGGGAATCACAGAAATTCTTTAGAGGATTTTAGGGGGTGGGGGGGGGTAGTAAGGCAACAATTGAAGGGGAGGGGGACACCCTCTGTCACATTGTGTACACAAGTTGAACACGTGAGGTGCGTAATGGCTTAACACTGTTGCGTACCACAGAGCCGTTTATTGACAGCGTTGCGACAACTTGCAATTCAAATCAATTTTCGGTCAAGAAAAAAGCATGTGTGCACAATGGGTGCCAGACCAGCCTGAACAATGGGTTGTGATGCGTTTGGACCGAAAATGGCGTCCAGCAATCACGTGACCGAAAAAAAAACTGGTCGCAACTCTTCCCATACACAGCTCTGGCATACCACCGCCCCTTGCTGCCAACATGATCATCTCTTTATATTGGTGATTAAGTTAAACAGCTTTCAACTTTTAAAGAATTTAACTCGTTTTAACGAGCAGTCGTTTCCTACCGTCAGCTACCCAGCACTGCGATTATGTTATGTGTTAATTAGCATATGACAGGTTTTGGGATGCTGCATTAAAGTTGTCAGTGCGTATCTCTCTTCACCTGCGTCAGTACACACAACTGCAAGTGACAGGTGGACACGGCCACTGTAGTCTGTCTAGATTTAGAATAATCCTGTTTAATACATGCTTCTCACAAACGCACCTTTTTAGTGCGCTCGTTAATTTTAAGTACAACCCAGTATTTTTTTTATAATTTCAATGACAGTTAATTGTTAGCATTATTGTCGTTTTTATCAATGTGTAGCCATGTTGGTTTGTCTCCCATTTAAATCAATGTAACGAAACCGAGGCTGGCGGCAGGGCAACACAATCTGACCCATGAATGAGTTGTTTCGTTATTGGTATTGCACAAGGCTAGAACGTGGCTGTCATGTTGAGCAGTTGAAACTCTCAGTTAAATGACATTCGCTTAAAGAAACAGAATCGGTATAATTAAGTTTGACCTATATTTTATTTGCAATCTAAGAATTACGCCAGGATTGTGTCACCACATATCGGGTATATTTGTATGGGATTGAAACAAAATGTTTTGTACAATTTGAAGTGAAAATTGCAGTTTTAGAATAACAATTTCACATAATGCATAATTACGTGAATATGCTTTCTTGTTTGGTAGATTTAACAGCTTTAAAGTAATTTTTACTCAGCCTCGATATCAATTTTCGGTATCGATATCAATTCTCAGTATCGATACCAAGTGTAACGTACAGTTGTATTCTTTTTGTTGGATTTTCCACAATATTTGTCTCAAAACCGAACCGAATATGTAGTGGATACATTTTGTTCGATACCATAATGGAGTCATCACTTTGTTTATTTCAGTGTTTAACTGCCAGCAATATAATGACAGTATATTGTTCTCGGATTGTCTAAATAACTTTTTACAACGGTTGCCATGCTAGTGTTTTTTTTTCTTCTTCTTCTTTTGTCGCTTACAAATCTTTGATTTTCAACTTGATTGATATTTTCGTCACAATGATAAACCACCAGCTGAAATTGTCTGTTGTTTTCCCCTCCTTTGGTTCATGTTCCTTAGATCCTCCTCAGCTTAGTATTTTTTATTTAAATAAGTAAACTACTTTGTTCTGCATAGGCCTATTAATAGTTATATACGAAGTGTATAATAATATACGGAATGACTGTACTGTGATTCCGCACGTGGTGTTTTGTCAGCTATATCAGATGTTTACAGTTTTATATTTGGTATTCTATTTGAACATTGGTGGTAGTTTTACCCCTTGTGTGTAAAAAGAAAAAGTATACAGAAATATATTTGGCGATATTTGCAAACTATAGCCTTGAGTTGTGTGCGTTTGTTGGTGTTTGAATGCGATCGATATCTGTTGACAAAATTCATGTCTTAGTATAGCTGCTCAGCAAAGAAAAATATTTGCTGAGCAGAATTAAACTTGTTACCCGTAGTACACACTGTTGTTGTCCTATATCATGCCCGATATGGGTGTGTCCCCGAAATGTCCTCAAACTTGAACACACCCTTTTCCTCTTGTAGAGAAATACCCCCTCCCTATAGTATAATACCTCTGCCCACTCACCCAGCCCTCCCATATCAATCATGGTATAATAGTGTACATGTATACGTATAAA
Source organism: Pycnopodia helianthoides (assembly GCA_032158295.1). NCBI lineage: Eukaryota > Metazoa > Echinodermata > Asteroidea > Forcipulatida > Asteriidae > Pycnopodia > Pycnopodia helianthoides. The sequence goes on along the minus strand of CM063255.1, from coordinate 19,727,020 downwards.
TGAATGTGTGACAGTCTACAATCCCGGCCAAAATGCTTGGGCCACCCGTTCCTATAACGTTACAATAACCATTCCCTGTCTCACAATAAACATTCTCTCCCCCGTCCCCCGTCCCCCCGCTCAACGTTGACTGGAACGCAGAAGACCGTGCAACAATGTGATTCAGCATTGAAAGGGGGCAGGGGGGCCCAACGAGATATGGCCGGGATTGTAGTTGTCGGACTACTGCTTGTGTCCCCTCAGTTTCCAAAGTCATTGCATTTACATGGAAACAAATCTTGCATTCGTTTCTGTGTGCAATTCGCCGGAAACTATTCAAATCCACACTATCTTGTGTCATTGTAATGTAATGTAACAGTTTCATTGAGCTCAATGATTATTGTTTTCCGAATCTCCCCAGATTAAGTTGGAATGTTTTAGTACGTAATTGACATGCTTTTCGTAGTGAAACCCATTTGGGCACACGCCCCCAAAAGTTCCCATACTTTAAACACACTCTTTTCATCTTGTACAGAAGAACAGCCCCCCCCCCCCCACCTATCATGCACCAAATGTTTTGACCATACAGCTCTCTGCTGTAAACTTAGCAAATTGTATGCAGTATTACCCCAATATGAATAGGTCCATGATATTTAGAGTATGTGTTAACTTGAAGCGAAGTTTAGGTCATGGAAAACGTGACGACCAACATAAGCAATCTGCAGAATACAAAATGCTTGTCATCAAACAGGCACATTCATTTTTAAAACGGCCTTATTTACTGTAAATGCAATGCTTGGTTTATTGTGTACGAAAATAGTTTTATTTTAACCATGTTGTAGAGAAACACAACCCCCCCCCCCGCCCCACTTGTCGTTTCGGGTAACAATTTCTTTTCTTCCTGTCAACGTTTTCAAATACATTTTTTTTAAGTGCCTTGTTTTTTTTTTTTCAAGGACGCTCATTATCACTAATTAGCACCCCCAAACCGACATAAACAGCGACATTTCCCCCGGTTAATTCTTTAACTGCAGAGTATTTTTTTTAAACTTAAACTCTTACAGAGCAATGACTCTCTCTGCAGCGACATCCGGGAAAATAGTATTTCCGTGGTTTGATGTACAGGCCTAGGCCACAAGGTGCCCCGACCCAAAACCACGATCCCCGGTGAGCTTCAGTTTCTATCCCACTGTTGTCGCCCGTCTCTGGGAATTCCCCTCCCACCTCCCCAAACAGGAAAAATGACGTTATATGTTTACAAAGGAGCCACTTGGCCCTAAGCTTCCTGCAGGAAAGGTTTGTAAACAGCCCAATTGAAAGAACACATAAAATCTTTTATTTTATTGGAGAATGCACAGTCCGATTTGGATATGAAGAAAGGGGCCACATCTCGAAGTTTTTTCAGCTGTTGTTTTTATAAAACTCTTGAATTTGTGTAGAAAGTATTACATAAAGTGTAAAATTTCCTCTATGACGAATGGTTCTTGCCTACCAGGAAATGACTTGGAACTGACAAGGTCACTCTTTTTCTGTAGAAATGCACAGTATAGGCCAACCTGCTTTTAAAAATCATTACAATTTTCGTTATAGTATTATCAACCCGTTTTACACATACACAAAAGCATCAGTGGTGCTCGATATACAGCATAGTGCACCCCTCCTATATTGTGTCTTTATTGTGTTCTGGTATTTTAAGGGGGGGGGGTGTCATGTGTATGGGAACATTAGGGGGGTACACACCCTCTGCCACATATCAAGCATGGTATGCAAAATTCCATGTACAGCTACAGGCCTGCTAAGATCATGACGACAGTCTCACTTTAAAAACATCGCTGATAAACAAATTAATGTTTGCCTTAAAGGTGGAGTATATACAGACGTCACAATTATAGCGAGCTGGTTTTCTGGAACTCGCCAACTCAGCCAGGTGAGCCCTTTCGCCATATATGGTGCCATAACCTACAGACATTAAACGTCTGTGGTTGATTATTTTTTCTGTTCTGCGATCCGGGAAACAGTGAGAGATTTCTTTAATGTCACGCTTCCGTTGCCTCTTGAATATTCCCGATTTGATTCTTGGAACTGAACCTGGTTGGCCGACCGCTATTCTTAAAGTTCCACCAAGTTCAAACTAGTTGTGAGAACTTGTGATGGTAGGAGTTTTGCGACATGAAACATTAAGAAAACACGTTCAGGCGCAACGACTCCTTGTTCAATTTTTATTACATCGCTACAATTTACAATGGTTGCCGAATCTCCGACTCGAACTAAGGAACCAAACGCTCACCGGTAAAGCATTCGACCCCATGGACAAAAAGAGCCATGGAAGCCGGCGCACCCAGTATTCAATTGCGTAATAAAACATTCCAACTTAACTGGTGAGATTCGGCAAACAATAATCATTGAATTCGATGAAACTGTTCCCTCACAGAACAAAGCGCTGTGTAAATGCTCACGTCGAGCCCAACATTGCATCCTATAACAGGAATGTTACTTCAATCAGTAGTGGGGGATAGATTGCCATGTCCAATTAAAAACGGGGTTTATATTTTAATTCAATAATTCTACAGCACATTCTTCCTCCATTTAGTCAAGAATCTACAAACATACGTGTATGTTCGGTGGTGTGATGGTGTGACAAACATTTAAATGTGTGGGTTTTTTTTTGGGGGGGGGCATGCGGGTGGCAAAGACATGGGGTTCTATTTAATGTATCGAACCATTCATTTGTGCATTTTTCGATTTCATTTGGGGGGGGGGGCAAGAGGGGGAGGAGGGTTCTAAGCTGGGAGGGGGGGGGCTGTGCTGAAGCCCTCTTGTTGCACCGTGGGTATGTTCTGGTATGTTCGTGTGTGCAGTGACCAACATAATATGGGGTCCTCCGCTGGGTTGATTGCGGCCGTCTGGGCTCGGCAGCTAAAAGTAGAAGTTTATTCAACCTACTCTATGGAATCGAACAATAAGGGCCCAGGTAACTTTCTAAAAACAAAAAAAGCATTACAAATTACCTGTCCGTATTCAAGCGCACGCTAACGTTTGTTTCTTTACAACTCTCAATCGGTTAAAGGGGCCTAAGTGACATTCAGTCTGTTACTATAGCGAACTTATGTTGAACCTTTTTTTGGATAAATTCGTATGAAAAGCGATCAGTCTCTAATGAGATGTTTGTAATGAGGCAGCCTACTTTCCCCCCACTTGGATTAGAACAAAATGTTCTCACTTTCTTTGAAAGACCATTTTTGGCAACTTGTGTTGCGCTCTCACTTCATATAGGCTAGTTAACCTTGCCGTCAGACCTTCTGGCTTCCCGCCAAAAATGTGCAAATCTCAGCGGCTGGGTTCAGCAAGACGCTTGACAAGTTCAACCCGCTCGCAATCAGTTACAAATAACAGCACCGACTTGACCTTTTCCACTCCTCGAAACGCTAATCACAAACTGCCCGCCGTAAATTGCCTCTTAATGCTTAGATCCTTCCGTTGACGTAGAGCGACTACCCTCCTTCTGTCAGCCATCCGGGAACTCCCGGGATTCCTCTGGGTGTCTACGCATGCGTGTGACATCACGGGGACGTGTTCCCCTTCCATCTGCTGTCATACCCGGGTAGTGTTGTTGTGGGTGAGCCCCTCGCGATGACGTCAGTCAAGCGCGGTTTAGCGTGATCTGTGTGTTGTTGATAGCACTAGAGAGAGGGAATACTCCAGAAGCCGGATTCATCATTTAACGATTACCGATGTCTTCTAATGCTTCAGAATCAGCAGAATCAGATGATTCTGTAAAGGGCTTCAAACATCAACAGCGAGGAACCACAAATAATTCAAAATTCTTTTTTTTTTCCCAGAGCTCCACCGGCATTTCCTCCCGCAATATGTAACAAAGATGTACCATCCCATTAATAATAATAATAACAATACAAACTTATAAAGGGCACTTTCTAATAAATAAAACATTCTCAAGGCGCTACAGAAAAATTACTACAAAAGTATCAAGCTCTCTACAGAAAAATTACACCAAACAGGAATGTTAATAATTTGCAGTAAACAGAAGTTTCCTGATGATAAGAGTTTGAAATGTGTTGAGAGAGTGAGTGTTTCTGATGTCGTTGGGTAGCTTGTTCTATTAATCATTAAATCATCAGGTGGAAGAGAAGCTGAGGACCACCCTAATGTCAGGAACTGGAGCTATGACCGAATTTACTAGTTGTTGAACTGTGTTTGGGGAACCCAAGTACTAAGTTAACTCTATACAGCCACAGAGAAAAGGCCGTGGTCATTTCGATATGCTATACCAGAGAGCAGGGGCTACACCAATGCCCTGTATCAAACAGTTGTTATATTATGTTCAGTATTTTTGTAGCTGTAAAGTACCCTTTCTTAAATTCCGAATAAAACAGAATCGATAGAAACAATGATGACTGCTGCAGTCAGGGCGTACACAAGTTCAAAGATGACTTCCCAAACTTGCCTTTGGTCATAACTTGAGTTGTCACAAAGGCCAGTTTAAGGTCAAGGTGTTTTGTAAGCAGCAAATGCGTTATATATTGGGTCAATTCATAATTGGCCTGGGACATTCTGCTGCGGGTAAGTCCGGGTAATGTTAATACAAAATTAAATTCAGATTATAAAGTTAGCACAGTACCCCCGAGTGTAGAGAGAGGCAAACCGATGCGACATTGACAAAATACACGTCGTTGTTGAAGCAACAAGATCTCCTCTAGACCGAGATGGTTATAACAATTATGGAACAGGTGTAACAACTTGGTGGGGCTAACGGAATAAACGGAAAAAAGCTTACCGTATTTTGTTAAAAGTGAACGATGGGTCGAGCAGCGGGTCACATCGCCAACGAATATGCCAAGTAATTTCCCCCCCCCCCTGTTTGTCAGCTCTTGCCTGCGTTTTTCATCGGGGAAGAAAATCAAGAAACTTTTATTTTACTATTACTGAACTTTTCGAGAAAAATGTCCCCCAAACCTGGAGAGAAAAAAAAACGTTTCGATTTAGCCTATCCGATCAATATAAGCTCGTAATAAATTGTTGCAATGTTTCATTGTTAAGCCTTACTCGCCGATTTAGCGAGAGTTATACGAACAGATTTACGAAATGCGTTGGTTTGTGATGTTATTGTTTATGTTGTTTTAAACCAAAGTATATGATGGATATACTTTTTGTGACCAATCATAGATAAACTATACCATTACGCAAAATGTTAACTGTTTCAGAATGAGGTATAAGCTGTTGCACCTGGTGATCACGCGGGATGTACGTTATTCTAGACGTAACTATCTAAAAAGGGCACCAGGCAAAAATATGGGTGAGGAAATGCATGGCGTTTTGCAAGGGAGCCTTCCTGTGTGCGGTTTTCACCCAGTCAAGGATCTCCTAAGGGCCCGAGACAAAATCTGTCTTGACTGGGGACCTTTGGTATTCAATTATCCTATGGGTTTTCATTCTGTATTTCCAGTGTGTGTGTGTTTGATTCTGGGTGTGATTTACAGCACGTGTGCGGGTGCTACAATACTCTAGACGGATAAACCTGGACAGACTGGGATTATGTGGTTGGGTTTATATTAAGGCGAACTTGTGGGGAATTTTGGGTGCGGTGTTATGCTCCAGGAGGACGCCAGAATTACCGTGTCGGGGTTTCGTTGTATTTTCTGTAAAGACGAAACCTGAAAGTGGGTACACTCACGTACGGCGCCCACGCACTGCTAAACCGCAATCTAACCAAGTGGTCAATGAGAAAGTTGTAATATTCGTATACCTGTTATGGAGACGTAGGATAAAAACATTTTAAAAAAAAGGAAAAACAAAAGGTCTACATGAAATTCTAAAAACTGCACCAAAAAATTGTGTATACACAAAGTATATGGAAGGATGTTAAGTACAGTGACGAAGGGCAAAAATAATTATCCATAACACCGATGTGAAAAAATAGAATGTGTGTTTTGGGGGCCTATGTTTAATTTGCGGAGGTTCAAGCTTTGATTTGGCTTCAATAAAATGCATGGCTTTATGAAGAATTTATACAGCGAGGGAAGTAATTTTTTTTCTTTAGGAAGGAGGAGTATATATTGTGTATCCAATACCCAGTTCATTGCATGATTTATCTGTGTGGCTGGGTCATTCGGAAACATAATTATCAGCAAACAAATCCCACCAGAAGAATACCAACAAATAGCAACACAAAATAAAAGAGAACGAACGTAAGTACTCATGAATTCCTGAGCTCATCCTGACCCTAAAACATTGCTGCTTCTGAAGCATAACGGTTGAAATACCCCATTCCCAGGAGAAGTGGCATCCAAAAGGCGTCCTCGGTCGACAAGTATGCGGTAATCATCCTCTAAACAACAGGTGTTCTCGGACAAAAGTTCTTTGCGCGCGACGGACAATTGTCACGGTTGAACAGTCACAGTTGGTGGCGCTGTTTGTGGTCGTACAAGTTACTGTTGACCGCATGGACGCCGTTATGTGGCTGTATGAACCTGGACATTTCTAAACTTTATGGAATCTTTTCTGTCAAGTTTGTGACATATTACATGGCAGGAACATGTTCCGTGTGATACTGACCAAGAGTGGAGAACCCAGTAAAAAGGTAAATGCCCGAGCCAGCCAGGAAGACGTGTAATATGTACTTTGTAGAAAGTGAGTCGAGTTGTCCTTCGAGCTGTCAAATGATAATAATATGACCTCGTTTACGCAGTTGTGTTAATTACGTTTTAGCTGTGATGCTTGTTAACTGTTTGACCAGAAGCTGTTGTGGAGGGGACAAGCTATAAATCACTTTTATGAATCTGGCCTGCCATGGAGTGAGCAAGTACCTTGTTAGCAATGAAATGCTACTTAACAAACTACAGGAACATAGCCTTGAAGTTTGGCCGTTATCAGTCGCCATGATCGAACTTGTAATGATGGAGGATTAACTGACTGAAAGACGGGCAAGTGTCAACCGCAACAAGGAGGACACGTGCCACAGGACCAAGGAATTATACTCAACATGGAGAAAGTGTGAGATAGTCCAACCTGTGACCTTGCACATGGAAGCTGGAGAGCAACGGTGGGTTCGAACCTCAGACACACGACAAAACCGGTAAGGAACAGTCATTATACATGCACATTGTATAGCTACCCAGTGTGCACCCCTTCAATAGCATTGGAAGATAGACCTTTGTGCAATGCTTATCCCGGCCAAACAGCCGCATTAAACAAAGACAAGTATTATTGTTGGTTGTCTGACAAGAGAAATAATTATTTTTCTTAGTTATTTCTGACTAAGAGTTAAAAAATAAATAAACTTACATTAGTAGGCACCTATCATACGTTCTTGTTCCAACCATAGAGAAGGACCCTTTCTCTATGTTCCAACCAAGTGGCGTATTCACTTTTACTACCTCTGTTCATGCCTAGGCTATAAACATTACTGAAATTTGTTCAGCTCCTTAGGAATATGCAGCTCCAATAACTACATATAATGATATAGGTTGCTAATTATTCACAGCAACATGCTGTACCGTTTACATAATGATAAGAATATTTTCTATAGTAAAGTGTTTTGTTCAATGATACAAGCGCCCTGACTGGGATTCGAACCAATTTCTAATGACCTCGTTGAACTTTAAGTACATCCCCCTCCCATTCCCCCTCAAATGGGTTACTGACCCTGAAAGCTGTGGTAAAAAAAAAGAAAACAATCTCACCAGGTAATCAGGTGGCTATGATTTTCTCACTCCCGTCCTTAAGTCACCTCTCGGGTTTTCCCCCGGGATTTAATGCGACTCGGGGACAAACACATTCTCAAAATCAACAGCGATGTTGTATGATGTCACGCATTAAACATTAATGGACGGGGAAATGAGATCAGGAAAAACGATATCAAGTTGAGCTCGCCACCCTTTTTCTCGAGAGCCCCTTATCTCGTGGAGGGGCCTCTTGCTGGATTAAGACATTTGCTTGCTTACAGTTGAGATACGGTGAGGCCGGCCCGTCTGAGCCTGTGTGGGGGGAGATCAAACTGTAGCACATTGTGCCCCGATGCTTTCAATTAACTGACGACAGAGTCGAAGGTGGGGGGGGGGGCTTGACCAAAACCCACTTCCGAATTTCTTTTTGGGATGGTGCGCAAGCTTATGCACGTTACAAAACGTTAGTTCAATCCAATAATTAAAAACATTGGAACCACAGAAATTGTATATAAATAGGCCTAACTATTGTATATCTTTGCCCCCGCTTGCCCCCCCCCCCCGGAAATTGTTGGTTGCACCTCTTCTTACACCATTTTGAAGGACTTCTAACCTTAGCCTCGCATTGATCACATTATTTACAAAATTTCTCCTGTTGGAGAGCTACGTGTGTTTATAGGTTGCGCATTTTCATTTTCGACTATTTCACAACTACACTCTTCGTGTTATAGCGTATGAAACCTGTCCCACTTTCTTCACTGTTTCCACGTGTGTTTATCTGCTACACGTGGCCCTCAATCAGTTCGCAAAAGTTCACTTCCTACAAAAACAAGGCTGTCGAGAGAGCGTCGGTATTAAACATTGGTTGGGTTCGAAAAACCCCGGGGTCCACGACTTGCGCAATGGGATGCTGCTCGCCTTCCCAAACGGAAATGCCTTTTCTTGGCTATGATTCGAAGAAAAATAACAGAAGGTACTTTGCTGTTATCAGCAATTTGTGAAGGACCTTCAGAGTCTACCCCATGCATTTGCTGTGCACGAATTCTGGTAAAATCACTTTTGCATAAAACTTAACGTTACGGTCTCGAGTTTTGCAAACATTGTTTGGCAAAAGTACGGGCGGCCTTGAATGCAAAAACATTGAATAAATTACAATTTATCACAAATTCTATCAAGTTGACCAAATTGCTGGTGGAGTAATGAGTACCCCCCAAAACAAACTCTTTTTAAAAAGTTTTTTTTTCATCTGTTTTGGGGTGTTTATGTAGTACTGTTTTAATATTGTTTTATAACTGTAGCTATTGTTCAATACCTTTTTTAACTGTTAATGCGCATCCGAACATATTTTTCTCATGTAACTTGCGCAATATAAAATGAGTGAAATATAAAAGACTTGATAGCACGGCAATTCTTAATATAATGGGTGACGCAACAACCAAATCCATTGTAAACGTGCAAACACCTCATCAAATCTGTTGTTGGCGTTTGTAAAATAAGATTTTGCCAAGACATTTGTTTCTGCTAAAGTAAGCACAAAACCTACTCACCGGTAAACAGTTTCATAAAAAATGGCTCATGATTGATTTCGGGTGCACCACACTAATCAATAGAGAGAAACTCGTGCGCGGAGCCTCACGAATAAAATGTAAACTCACAACTTTTTCTGTAAATCAAAGAATTGAAGGCAATGCTTTTATTGGTTGTTGAAAAATGGGCCAACATTGCGCCCTTGGGTTGTTGGCTTTGAACCTAGAGCATCTAGGTACACTAACCCTTAAAAATGACCCTATTTTGCTGAAAGGAGTAGGGTCATTTTTCCAAGTTAGAGTCACTGGTTGAACGGGAAATGTATAGAATCGCTCGTGCTACCACAACTGTTGCCTGTATGGTAGAGATGAAATTCAGATGTTAAAGGTATATACGTTCCTTATTCCACTTGTGACGTCACATCATGAGCAAGGCCAGTTTTTGTGGGCATTCCCTGAAAAAGCACAGTTTGAAATGAATTAAATCAATACACATGTATACACATATCAAGGGGATAGTGAAAGGTATATTTTTAGCTGATTAATTAGTTATGAATTACAAACATGTACACGTAGACAAGGTAATGCGGCACACATCCTTTAGAATGCAAAACAAATTATCATTGCCTCAGATATTGGGACACGCCACAATGATTCGGCGAAATGATCTGCTTGTTACATAAGATTGATGAATATGGTAGGTGATGGACTAATCCACAGGAAATTTCTAAGCCGCTACCTCTCCTCCTCCCCCCTCCCCCACGAATGGCAATTTTTAACTGTCATTGAAACATTTTCCGCACTTGCGTTGCTGCTTTGCGGTTGACCAAGAAAAATACCTAACTGTACACTGAATAACATCAGATCAGAATCAATGTGTTCAGAGCATCTTAATGCCAGCACTTGATCAGTTTTAATCGCAACGCGGAGCGATCCCTGGATTTATCGCCCTCGAGTTGTGAAATTCCACGTGGACCGTCCCAAATTGAAAGCGGAGACGGAGCGTTTCCTGTGAGGGGCTCCGTATTTGGCATCTTGTATGTTGCAAAGCGCTCAACTTCCGACCAATTGACTCCCATCCTGTCCCGTCTGTCGACAAATATTTCATCTTGAATTCATCAACATCTAAAGTTAGTGGGGTTTTTTTCTCCACCGAGAGGATTCCCTCTGCCAAACATTCCGCGTTTTAAAGTAGACGCAAAACATTTGCAATAATGGAGGGTTTCCTACCTGACACAAAAGACTGAATGCATGGTTTTAAAAAGGATCAATCACTACCGCAGACGTTAGTTGAAAAAAACGGCAGTTCATAAACAAATAAAGAAAGAACAATAATCATTCTCGTTAATAAAAAAGAATAACAAATATAGAAATATGTAAAAGATGAGCAAAAACAATAAATGAACAAATACAAATTGATATTTTTTCAACTGCACCATCTGGGCCCAATTTCATGGCTCTGCTTACCGCAGAATTCTGCGCTTACGGGAGCCCTTGTAGCACATAATTCTGTGATACGTAAGCGCAGAAATCCGCGGTAAGCAGAGCCATGAAATTGGGGCCCTGACCCCCCCCCCCCCCCCAATGGGAATCAATCAAGTTGACATATTTCTCCACTTCAGCCATGTGCTCGATATGGGGCATGGTATACGCCCCCTCCCGCCCCCCCCCCCCCCCCAATCGTGTCTTCATTGAGTGCTGTGAATCTCAGAAATTCTATACATGATTTTAGGGGGTACTTCTGTATAAGAAGAAAAGATTGTTTTAAAGTATGGGAACATTTGGGGGAACACCCTCTGCCACATGACGGGCACTGTTTATGTCTACGCTTCAACCATTGGCCTATAAAAACAGGTTACCCTTGAGGTCGCAGGTCCCCACACTTTCTGTTCTGCCAAGGAAGTATGAAGTGGGGCACGATACGAAGAGATCGGGGTAGCTGGGGGCCATTAAAGTATGACTGCGTAATGAAGAGGAACAAGCTAGTAGTATTACTGTTCAATTATGCGAGAACGATATTTGTCTTATGTGTGTTTTGAGGCATTGCATGGTGAGGTAGCAATGTATTTTCGGTTTGCAGTAACACCATATCTACTTTGCTGTGTAGAATTTGTTCTTTAGAGAACTTGTCTGTTTGTTCTACTACAGCGGAGTAGATTTTCGGAATTCGGGAGACTTCTCAGTTCTCTGAAAAGAACTGTCCTGCTTATTAACTTCAAATACTACCTGGGCGGGAGGTAGGAAATCGGCCTGGACTAGACAAGTTCTCTAAAGAACAAAATCTACACAGCAAAGTAGATAATTATACACCTGGTGTTACCGCAAACCGAATATATTCATTGATATTTGTCCTGTTTACTTTGTATCTTATTGGGGTTTTTAATGTTAAGTTAAGTGTGGGTGATTTGGTTGGGTTAGGGGTGCACGGGAAGGAGGGGTAGCGAATTGAGATTGGAGGCTTTTGGGGGAAAGTGTGAAATGGGAAATAAACCCTAAACAGTTGCTTTACGGGAATGCTTTTAAAAATTGTTTAAAAAGTGTTTGTTTGTCATTAAACTGTAATTTTGATATATTTCTACACTTCTGAATTTTTCGATCAAAAAAATAGGCCGCAACTTCGAGGTTTTTACAAATCTGCCGTTGGCGGCGTGCGTCAAAGGTTACAACAATATTTGAATTATACAAAGTGCAGTTTACATCATGACGGAGTAGTTAGCAAAGCATCAATGTTATACTAATTATTTGGAACATTGATTTCCTTTAACTTAGCAGTCATACAAATATACTTTGGCTTAGCAATGTATAATGAGGTTAGTAAAAAAAATACATTTGTCTCTTTCCGATAGCATACTGAAATCGGCATTACTTTTACAAACAGTATCGTACATGGTTTTTCTCATAAAAAATATACATCGGACAAGCACATACAGCATGCAGTGAACCAATTCCAGGGGTTATGAGCGAGCAAGGCATGCTGGACACATAGGCGCGGCGAGATCGATCACCCCTGTGAACGAAGTTGTCTTCCATCATACAAGGCATGTACTCCAACCTCGTCCCCAGGGGTGATCGATCTCAGGGGTTAGTGAGGAGAGGTATCGATACGGCGCGCTGCCCATGGTAGCGATGCTGCACGTATTCATCGCCTCGACTTGCCTTGTTCTATGCCATCTATGAGGGCGCCCTAACACCTAACCGGTTGACACTCTGTGCTATTATTTTTAAAACCCCTTCTTCAGCTTCTCCTCCACCATCTTATACAATAGCTCACACAGATAAATCATTTGTCCAATTAAGTCAAATTTCAAGTTAATTTTGACGAGTTTACCATTTGCAAAAGAAATGAATGTTTCTACCTCAAAGGTATACTGTTGTAACTATTTTTTGAAAAATATAAAAAACGATTTTCCACCATTCATCTTATAGCAGCCTAGCAGGAGAAGTAAGTTGAGGCGAGTAGGGTTTATTTTATTGAGGGAAAAAAAACAAATGATTTTGCGTCGTGGTCTGAAATATTATTTATGTAAAGTTCGGTCCAAAAAGACCAAGAAAACTCGCAAATACAAAATAAGTAGATCAAGTTTTCTCTCTCAAACCGACAGAAAGAACATCAATCGCTCTCCCATTTTCAAATGTTAACTTGAAAAGAAGTAACCCCCAATATTCTATGAACATTCTGTATCCTCATTTTGTATACAACTATAAATGGCATAATGCAAAATTAATACCAATCGGATAGTTGGAACCTGGTACCACCATTTTCTCGATTCTTTACTCTGAAACCCATATGTAACCAAACCGACGATGTAAGGAAGACTAGTCTGGCCCCTTATTTGTGTCTTTACACTCCGTATGTTTTCTTGTTGTTGCAGAATTAGGAACACGACAAAGAACGATGAAAGGTGGCCGGATTTAGGCTCAGTGGAAAAATGACATTGCTGTGTTTGATCCTCATGGAATAATAGTAAGTTAAACAAGAATAATGTTTCATTGCAATTTCTAAAAGCTTGGAATGAATTATTTTCTAGTCAATTGAAGGAGTTTTTTAACTCTTGACCCATTTTAACTTCAGTGATAATCAATTTTCATGCGCATTTGGGGACTGTGACTTTAGGGACCGTATATAACGACAATGCGAAAGTGCAAATCAAAGACTTGAAAGTTAGCATTTGAATGGCCCTTCCATAAGACATCGGAGTTCCACAATGAATGGTTACCTTACATCTATGATTCTATGCAATGAGAATTATACAATACAACAATGGATGGTTCCAGTTGTCATGGTTGTGCAGAACTCAAATCTATGTCATTCTAAATCCCTACTTCAACAAGCAAACCTATACGGGTTAGCCTATGATGTAGTATGCCTTGGGTCATTGTGAATAAACTCAAGTGACAACGTCTTGAATTTTAACCATGGTCTGTTTGTCAGTCCTCAGTGCAGTGGTGAGTACATTGCTTTACAACTAGCCAGTAAATTCACTAACAGAGTGAATTTAAAGGAACATTACAGAATTGGTTTTTGCTAACAAAACAGTTGCTGGCAGTGTAAGCACTTTATGTAATCCACCATAATACATAAACTGACAAACCTGTAGAAGTTTGAGATCGATCGGCCATCTGGGTCACGAGAAAATAGTGAAAAACCGATTACACATTTGCATGAAATCATATAGGTTCAACAAAATGAATAAAACGCTCACTGAGCGATAAACTCCAATCGGAAAATTAGTTTATTCATTTCTCATCAAATATGGCATTTCAGACATAAATATTTCAAGGGATGTTTTCTACTATCATCATCATTAGACCGTGTAAGTTTTATGTAAATCTGTGATCAAAAGGTATATTTTACAAAATATTTTCTTAACAATTCTGTAATGTTCCTTTAAAATTATCAAAGTTTTATGAACTCCGCTCAAACGCTTTCATGATGAACTTTGATTAGTTTTAACTCGAAGTGCTCGGCTTCACAGTTATAACTTGGCCTAAAAACAATAACAAAGTTTGGTTTGCATTACAGTGAACACTTGGGTCTAGTAAACTGTAAGAAAAAAAAGAAAAAAAAAAGAAAAAAAAAAGAAAGAAAAAAACCTGGGTCAAGAATGACCTGGATTCTGGGACCTAAGGGGCCTGACCCATTCCGGGTCTGTGTAACCCGGAAAGTGATAAACAAAAGTGATTTTAAAGGAACATTACAGAATTGGTAAGAAAAAAACTTGTAAAATATACTTTTGATCACAGATTTACACAAAACTTACACAGTCTAATGATGATGATAGTAGAAAACGTCCCTTGAAATATTTCTGTCTGAAATTTCATATTTGATGAGAAATGAATAACCTAATTTTCCGATTGGAGTTTATCGCTCAGTGAGCGTTTTATTCATTTGTTGAATCTATATGATTTCATGCAAATGTGTAATCGGTTTTTCACTTTTTTCTCGTGACCCAGATGGCCGATCGATCTCAAACTTCCACAGGTTTGTCAGTTTATGTATATGGTGGATTACATAAAGTGCTTACACTGCCAGCAACTGTTTTGTTAGCAAAAACCAATTCTGTAATGTTCCTTTAAACTGGACACTGCGTTTCTTTGACCCATTTCTGGGTAATTTTGACAGAGATTCCGGGTCACAATGACCCAAAATGGATCTGGCCCCACGTGGCCCAGATCTGGGTCAATACTGACCGGGACGTTTCTATAGATCGCGCCGCCTACGATATTATGAAACATTATTGACGTACAACACAATTAAGACACCGGCTGTTCAACGACGACATTCTTTTATGAACAATAAATACTTTTGTTTTATTTGCCACCGAACACATGTAATGATTATTAAACATTTTAGGTTACATAAATTATATGGTGTTCGAATAGCTGTGGCGTAGCCAGACAATTTCATGGGGGCGGGGCAAGTGGGGGCAAAAACTAAATGGGGGGGGGGCTAGTTATTGTATTGAGCCATTTTGTTTGTGAATTATTTTGTTCGATCTCATTCGGGGCAATGTTGCAAGGGTTCTGAGTGGGTTCTGGCTACGCCACTGCCGAAAATCCCCAAAAATTTCTGACCGTCAACATTTGTTCTGGAAACGGCAATTTTTTTTATGAATAACAAGACAATGTATGAATTCATTGTTTGACTTTTCGACTAATCACGAGATGAAAAGGAAATTCACGTTTGATATATTTTAAAGATTGGCGCCAAGGTGGATTTCAGTTTTGCGATGAACTCATTGTCAAATGGATAGAGTGCCTATGAAAGTGGAAACAAAATTACAAGTCACGTTAAAAATAAAATGGCGTAAAATGCCACTGAATTTTATACCGTTCCAGTGCGAAATGTTTTGTCAACATCCTATAACATCCAATGACGTCACATTTCAAATATAGTGGGTCTGTACATGTTTATACACGAATTATTTAGTTCATTCCTGAATTGCGTTGATATTCGATTAAGAATGCACTCAGTTCGACCTTTTGACTGACGCACAAATTCCTCTTTGGAATGTACAGACCCAATTGTTGTTGACATCCAATGACGTCATGTTTCACATTCTTGAGGATAAAATAAAATGACAGTACCTTTAATTTTCCCCCTACTTTTGTAGGGACTCTTTCTTTTAGGAAAAACAAAAAATGATTGCACCACAAAACTGAATTTGGTCTTGGAGCCCCTTCAAGGGTCTCGCAAAACAAATCGAGACTTCGGAATTGGACAGATATTAAAAACTTTAAAATTTGGCAATAGTTTATACCAATACATTTAGTAAGGTTGTTGACACATTCAGTACAAGTATATAAATGGGACAGTATAGGACCCATACTCATATTCGTTATTGTGTTTTTTTTTAACGCAGAAACCTTTGATCAGAAAAACGAGAGATCTTTCGGTGAATATGTCTGCCCTCAATCGACGTATTATTCATTTAGTGTAACACCGTTCTGTATCTTTGACTGATTCACGCCAGAAGCAGCTTCTACTTCGTGTAGTTCGTTAGGTTGATCAATCGTCAACACATGATTTAATGGCGTGCAAAGCTTGTTTGACTTTAACATGAAATATTTATGTTTGTTACAAATATGTAACTATTGAAATATTGCAAAAAATGTTTCCAGTTAGATTGTAAGCATATTGATAAACAGAGATTTTTTAGGTGGGGGCAAGGTCACAATATTCATAAAGAAATCGAAATCTGATTTAAATAAGTACAACTAACCATAGACGTTATGCATCGACGTCATCACGCCGCCATCTTGGAGGTAAAATGAACGTACGCACAGCTTTACTGGCCCTTTTCGAAACAACGGCTTTGGGCTTGGGCTCCGTTCGCTTGTTTGAAGTTCCCGTACTGAAAGCACACCATTTCTAAATAACTGACGGAGGCCAAGCCGGGAGCACAAACCGTGGTTTCGAAAAGTGTCATTATGTACAAACGGGGCACAGGTTGTTGGCCCAATGAGTAACCTTCTTTTGACCTCTATCAGAGGGCGCCCTACTGTAATGACGTCACGTGCATCAGGTCCATAGGAAAAAGTTCACCTTTTCTTTGGATTGGATGTAAACTTAGCACGCCATAATACTGTAAATATTAACAGGGTTTTATTGTAAAAGTTGCAGTCCTCACGGCAAAATGGGACTGAGAAAACACACTTTAACTCTACACACCATCGGTCAAATCTAGGCTAAACCGTACCCACGTCTCGTATCAGCTTCTTACCCAACCAATACAAACTTCTCCACCTAAATGCTAAAACATTAAATTATATAAAATAATTAATTCATTTTTTTATTTTTTACAATTTATAGTCAAAATAAAAACGGTGATACTGTGTACAATTTAAAATTACCTTGACGATAATGTAAAAAATTAAAATTTCAAGTTTTACAAAACACAACTTCCGACACGTCACATCATTCATTTTCACAATCTTTCAATTTCACACTTTTTCCTTTTCTTTCTACAACCATCCCTATTCATATATTATTACAATTTATCCAAAGGAAGGTGTTGCCGAACGTGTTGCAACTTCTTAAATAATTCTATTAAAAATGTATCCTCAAACTTAAATGCAAGCGAAACCATAATGTAGACCTGGCTACACCTTTCACCATAAAAACACCCTGGTCAGAATCGACCCGGATTTCGAGACCCAGGGGGGTTCGCTCGTCCCCAGCGCCTTGCCTTCAAACCAAAGGCGCTGGGATGGGCAAACGTATCAAGCACGCTCATTGGTTAATGCTCAGTCCCATCATGCATCACACTCACACTGCAAGCACTGCACGTATGACGTACTTCCTAAACAAGAATCTGTGCAAGCTGATTAGCCCATCCCAGCGGTCCTGGATAGGCCGATGGGGCCGAGCGAACCAGGTGGCTGACTCGTTTCTGTTTCAGTGTGACCCGGAATATGTGTCAAACTGACCCAGAAATGGGTCAAACTGACGGAGAATCCGAGTTTCCAATCTCCCTTTTTTTTTAACAGCTCCAGTCATTATGCCGGAGAAGTAGGTCAGGCCCCATGGGAACCGGAATTCGGACAATTCTGACCCGGGATTTTTTAGAGACAGGTTTGGGCTAAACATTTCAGTCCGGGCCACATTTAAGCACAAGTTTGGAGTTACATTTGGTTTTGGGGGTTTTAAATGCCGCACAAACGTTCATTAGTTTGTATTTATATTACGAACAAATTATTTAAAGTTTGTTTGACTCTCATATTATGTATGTCTCAAACTTTTGAACTTGTTTTATTCTCAATTGGTCCACTGAAAATGTACACTCGTTGTTTACGTTGCCTATAGTAATAGTCGTCATTGTTTTACGAACGTTTATTCTTCGAGCATGGACAAATACGAGGCTCGTGGTGCAGCCATCTGGGCCCAATTTCATAGAGCTGCTAAGCACGACAATTTGATTAGCATGAAATTTCTTCCTTGATAAAAACAGGGTTACAAACCAAATTGCCATGTGTTGCATGTTGCTTGTTACTGGTATTCAGCTGTTGTTTACTTATCCTGAAAATCACGGGGAAACATTTTTTTGGGTAATCCTGTTTTTATCAATGAAGAAATTTCATGCTGAGCAAATTGGTGTGCTTAGCGGTCTATGAAATTGGGCCCTGGTTGTTTGGTTCACTCACTGGATTTGAAACCCTGCAGTGAGGAACCTGTTTGGTTGCAACGTCCCTCCGGTACGTTGTCAGCACTGCTTTCAAGGTTTTTTTTACGTCGGTTAAAAGGGTTTGTTTCTGTATTTTTCAACAGTTTATAAAAAATATATATAAGATTGTTGTTCACATGTCCATGTATTACCTGGGTTAATCCTTGCTTAGTTGATTAGGTCTTAGGATTTGGTTTCATCTGCCATTGACAACTGACATGACGATTTTGTACACAAAATATGCTGGCAGAGTTTTGTCCTGCCTCTAACAAAATCACTGTCTAGATGCATCCCTTCTAGGACGTGTGGTATGTCCAGCTTAGGCCTGCGCTAAACGTCGCACGTTGTCGTGTCGAACTCAAACAGTTTAAAATTAGAATTAAATTCGACAAAGAGCGACGTTTAGCGCAACCTTTATTTAGTTCGGCACTGCCGTGTAGCACGACAAGCCTGCCGTGGCTACACGTAGCGGCACGACACGGTGAACGTCGCGCTCTTGCCGTGTCGAATCGAACTGAAAACATTGAGTCGGCTCGGCAAAAGTGCGACGTTTAGCGCAGCCTTAGGATCTTATGGCATAATAAATTATGAGACAACCAGTGTGTACGATGTGGTTAAGACAATGGAAATTGTAAAATGTGTCAGCATGTGCTGGCAACGTACCTCTTTTGTGGGTTTTAAATAAAAATAGCCCGAATAATATTACAAAATTGTCCTCGGTCCTCGAGTTACAGAATATATTGGTTGCTGCCCGTGGCAAAAAAACCGATACAAAGATGACTGCCACATGTCAAAAGGAAAATGCTTATCAAAATTCTTCACCAGAGCTCGTTATAATTCGATATCTTAATATTTCTTGTATTATCTACAGTGTCTTGCTCGGGCTGTGAGCAGTTAAAAACTCAACTGGAACATGCAACGTCACCTTAACGCTCCCTCAGTGCACCCATACCGCAGAGAGCAGTTTCTGGTGAGTGGAAACAGGTTAGACATTCAAATCGATTTGTTCGTGACTGAATAACTCAGCTAAAAAAACAAATAACTAACTAGAGACAATATTGTTTGCATACAAACTGTGCTTATTTGGTCCGTGAAATTTGAGTTTGCCCATGCAGCAAACCAATCAATCAGTCAGTAATTTTGTTTAGGCGCCAACCCAATGGTTTTTATAGTTTATTATTTTATAAGGCGCCGGTACTGCAAGCACTCGAAGAAAGTTTGGAAAATTGCTATTGATTAAGGAGACTGTCTGACGTTTTGAGGAAGATGGTTTCACATCGAATCACTACAACAACTCTGGTGTTCAATTGATTATTTTGATATCTGTACGTGACAACACTCTAGTTGACATAGTCAAATGCCAGTCAGCGGTCTCCTCCTCAAATTGTACACCGCTGGGATCACTGGTAACCGCTCCCCACCACAGCATGTCTTTCCAGTGCTGCTGCACTGAGTTCGGTGGTACCCCCAACCTGACCATTCTTGAATGATGTCCACCTTTGGTCGGCCCTAAAAACACTGTGACAATACTGACATGGTGTTATTTCACCATCATTATAGTAATGAGGATGACTAACACCGTGTCGGTGTTATCATACATACCTGTAGATACCAGGAAGAATCAATAACACCGCAGTTTTTGCAGTGTATGTGCAGCGATAAAAAAAAAAACCATGACCCACCAACAGTGTTTAATTCTTCGACTGCTGAAGGGCCGAAGTATAGGAGCAGGAATGTAAATTGCATTATTCTTTGTTGGACAATACTTTCTTTAATATAATGCTGAAGCCGAATAGGGCAGTGGAAAAAAACATGTAAAAAGAGAGCAATTTTAACTCATGATTCAACTGTTAGCCATTGCAGGCTGTACACCGTGGCAAGTCTTTGATGGTCGAAATTTGATATTCGAAATTCGCAACCATGTAAAAATTTCCCCTTATATTTCCACGGCTACCTATTTTTCGTAGAAAAGAAAACTAGTACTTTTGCGCTAGTGATTTTTCACACAGTACTCGAGAGAGAGTACTGAGTAGGCCCCCATACAATGCATAACACACAGCCATCAGTGTCCAACAAAACAAAAATGTCCATCCTGGTTTAAAATCTAACATCCATTGGATTTGGGTTTTCTTTCCGTTAAACGTTAATTTGCATAGGCACGGAGCGAAAGAAACAACTATGACAGCCCAGAAAATAATAATTAATGTAACCACAGCTTTTCCTGTAAATCAAAGTTTTGAAGGTCATGGCTTTTATGGGTTGTTGAAAAGTGGTCCAATATTGTGCCCCGTGGGTTGTTGACTTTCAACCTGGAGCATTTGGGGTACACCAGCCCTAAAAAAGGCCCTTTTTGCTTAAAGGTGTAGGGGGGTTTTGCCAAGCTGGTCGTTCGGGGTATTTTTTATTTATAGCTCAAAAGCCAAACGGCTCACCTGCCCAAAATTGAATAGAAAAATGAAATTTAGTTCTCAGAAAATATAGTTGGTTTGTTTTCAAGAGGTTGAGAGACTTTGAAATATTTGTGGAGTATTTTGTTTGAATATTTTGCATTTAGCAATGGTTTCTATGGGAAGTTTATTCAGTGTGGTGCACCCGTAAACTTCCGTCTACTTATTTCTGAGCATGGAAACATTTCCAAGAACAATGGATACACCAGGGGTTGATTTCAAAAAGAGCTATGATTGATCTTAAGCTGTGTTACTCTTAATTGCTAAGCAAAGTGTGACGTCACAATACAAATCACTCTGGTGATATTGCCATTCAACTGAATGTTAAATATTTGTGAAATTGAGCCCAGCCGTTAAGTCTGCCGGACTCGACTTGTATTAAAATGAGTTTGATAATATCGCCGCAGTGATTCGCAGTGTGACATCAAACTTTGCTCAGCAGGTAAGATTGATGCACATCGAGATCAATCTGAGCTCCTTGTGAAAACGGAACACTGCCACCAAGCGTCCACAAAAGTCTCTCATTGTATCCAGTTCGCTCGTCCCCAGCGCCTTGCCTTAAAACCAAAGGCGCTGGGATGTGCAAACGTATCGTTAACGTTGATGCTCAGTCCCACGCTCAGTCCCATCATGCATCACACTCACACTGCAAGCAATGCACGCATGACGTACTTCCTGAACAAGAATCTGTGCAAGCTGATTAGCCCATCCCAGCGGTCCTGGATAGGCCGCTGGGGCCGAGCGAATGTATCCAGGTGTTTATTTCGCGCACAGGTAGTAGCTTTGGACACAAGGTTGTCAGATTGGTTGATGCTTACTTCAACACAAAAATAATGCCCTGGTGAATGGTTCGATCACAAACTCCCTCTACTGAGGTTTAAAGGAATAATGAAGATTTATACAATTTTCTTTATAATCACCAAACTTTTCCTATTATAGTTTGTTCATTATCTTGCTTTAATCACGTAAAACATCCCCGTTGTGCAAGTTCAATATTTTGACTGTTTGTCCTCAATACATGGGTTCACGTTGTTAGTGCATTATTGCATAAGTGCATAAACACAATTCAACAGCAGACGAGTATAGTTTACTTTTAAAGACGAATATGCATTATTTTCGTAGAATCTTTGCACAAAATCTCATCGAAGCAAAGAGTTGCATTTTTAAAACTTGACACATGTTATTCAACTTAATTGGAGGATTGCTTGTTTGACCACAGCCCATTGTTTTCGATGGGAAAGACTGTAGATATCACAATTACTTGGGGTTGTAAGCGACGGATTGATAATGGTCTCCATTCTCTCTAAAAGGGCGCCTCCAGCGACGAGTCAGTAAATTCTGGTGCTTTGTTTGGCCTCGAGAAGCTTCTATGTCGAAAGACATTCCTCTGCAGCGAAATTAACGTACTGTAAGTGATCTGCAGCCGTGCGCTTTGGTCTTCAAGTTTACGTTTCAAGTCGCCAATGACTTTTTTCAGACGGTCCCTGCGGTGGACGACGAGCTGCTGCCTGAGTTTGGTCTTCTCGCGCATGCGCAGCTCCTCCTCCTCCTGGGCCAGGCGGATTTTCTCGTCGACGGCGGCTTTCTCGTCGCGAAGGCGTTTGACTTTCTCCTCTAGGCTTCCTCGGATCTGACCTATGGTCCTGCACTGGTCCACACACTGACCACTGGCTGCATTCCCGAATCTGTCTTCCCTGTCTCTCCCGCTAGAAGAGCTGGACTCCTCCGAGTCTGTCACCTCATCCAGTGATTCCACCCTCTCCGTGATGTCGTAAAGATTCTTGTCGGCTTCTAGTTCGTCCACTAAACTGAAGGAATTCTCCGAGATCCCCGAGTCCTCCGTCACGACGGTGCAGACCTTCAGGCTGTCCTTGCACGCGGAGGTGTCTCCGCACTCGCCCCTGTTGTTGTCAACAAAACCGGCGTCGTCGAACGGCGACTTCGGCGACACCAGCGAGTCGTGCGCGCAGAACGACGGCGTGTTCGCGTTCACTTCCAGGTAGTCGACTTTTCCCGCCATGTCGAACTCCACGCCGTCTGCGCATGCGCCGGAGTCATCGTACCCGAGACGAAACTCGCCAACGGCTGCTCTGCTGATTTTGTTCTCCATTAGGTGGTGAAGTTTCATGGTTCTTTCGCCCTTATAAGGATAATGTCAATGGGTGCTCCACGTTGTGTTCACGAGATACGACGTACATCCATCAGACCTGTATTAAAAAAATAAAGAGAATCGAGACAGTTTAATGGAAAACCCGGTAATATCATCGACCATGCATCACGGTCAAGAAACTATCAAACCCATTTGGTGTTCGGTATGGGGCATGGTCTACCCCGAGAGTGCGTCTTCATCGTGCACTTGGGGAATTCTTCAGAGGATTTTAAGGGGAGGTACTTCTTGTACAAAAGGAGAATAGTGTGATGAAGTATGGGGATACCCTCTGCCGCATATTGGGCATGGTATAATCAAACCGACCATAGGTTGCTATACAAAGAGAAAAAGACTGGTTCTGGCTCCGTATTTTTGAGTATTGGTACATTGCCAGCCTTAGCTATGGATTATATAATTGTAAAGCTTGCCGTCCAATAACGGGCCGGTTTGACCACGGTTTGACTAGGGCACGTGACCCCCAACCCCAATTGATGTCCGTGCCCCCCCCTCCCCCACCCCATTTGAATCTGGAATTTGGAGATGAAAAGTTATCAGAGTAAAATGTTTCATTTTAGAAGCTTTAATGTGATGATTTCACTGTTTTAAAAACTATTTTTCCATTTACACGCACTATGCATTTGTTTTTTAATACACTCACGTCAGAATACCCCGTAAAAAGTGGTAAATGACATAACAAGAGCGCTGGAAAGGAGATTTTTTTAAGACTAAGAGAAATGCAAACGAAAACTACAGTTTCCATTGGCCAGATGTGCCCCCCCCCCCCAGAAAAGAATGATGCACCCACTTGTGCCCCCTGAAATTTTACAATAGTTTCGGTGCTGCTGGAGTATTAGAGAAGTATTTGTGTCGGAAGCCAACAATGCTTTTGTTTTGTGGCTGACAATGTAAAAGTTGTGTTTAGATTGATGGGCAAAACACCTGAAGTGGTCACGAAATACTAGAAAAAACCACTTAGTTTTGTGATGTATATTATTATGTTTTAACTGTGCACTGATGGATGTTTACCCGGCCTGATATGCAAAAACCGTAGAACAGAACGATTTGTTAAGAATAAACAATGTTTTGCTTTTAGTAAATACAATTATACTTATAAGCAATGCTTTAATGCTAATGACAGGGTATGGCGACAAGTATGTACATGGAGACTTGCACCGTCGATTATGATATTCAACATACATTCCTAAAGCCACAGAACCGGAATGCAGTAAGATGTGCTTCATTTCACCTAATGAATAGGTGCTTCGCATCCAACTCAAATTAATGACATCCTCGAAAATGTCGATCGACGACGCATACGATAATGTTGTGTTGCACTGTCGTTTACATCACAGTCGCGCCATTTCGGTGCTCTCCGTGGAACGTTCTCTGCCCTCCCCCCCCCAACACACACAAGTGTGTAATGACCTCCAATCGTGGACCCTCCTTTGTTCAACTCTTTGTCCCGACAAACGTGGACCCCATTGATTTCCTTTGTGATAGCAAACGTGGACCTATTGTCCCTTTTGTTGTAAGTCCTCGGTTTGAATGTCACTACAAACTCACACACACACAAATGCAAACATATAGCTATGATATTCTTTCAATGATATCATTTTGATTGTCGTGCTTCACCAACACACCATACATCTGGGCCCAAATCACTGTTCAGATTCCTTCTGTGATTACACTCCCAAAAAGGCAAACCATGGCCGCGGGGGAGTAGCCGCGTGTGACGTCACCACAAGGAGTGTTTCGATATCAATTGCAATCTATACTCCTTTACATCTGGACACTCGGCCTGTGTTGAATGTTTCCAATCTATGTATAGCAAAGCAGCATCGAGCCCTGACTCCCAAGTCACAATGCGATAATCGCATTCATGTAGTACCTCAAGTGAAACACAGTGACGTAAGATACGCTTGAGGTAACTGTATTCGTTTAGTACGTCTATCAACGACGACGGTGTAAAGACAGTTGCACTTTTGGGAGTGTTTGCTTTCTTGCGAGCAAGACAAAGGTATTACAGGGGAACAATTTTTAACGATGTTGTTCAAAATTCTTTCACAGTGACACGTGTTTTGGTTATGCTATTGAGAGTATTGTAACACAATTACACGCACGACGAAAACATGACACTGTATTAAGTTCATAATTTATCAACGACACTATACAGAGAAACAGTCATCATAATACCGCTGCAAAAAAAGAAAACCAAAACCTCAAACAAACAAACAAACAAACACCCCAACAAACAAAACAAACAAACAAACAAACAAACAAACAAACAAACAAACAAACAAACAAACAAACAAACAAACAAACAAAAAACAAACAAACAAACAAACAAACAAACAAACAAACAAACAAACACCCAAACAAACAAACAAACAAACAAACAAACACACAAAACAGCGATCCGCAGTCAAAAACATTACGAAGAAAGGATGTAAAACATTATGGTAACATATTTGTTAATAATTAACAATAATTTACACACGAACATTTTTCAACATTGTTGTGAAAATTCTTTCGCAGTGACACGATTTTTTTGTCATTTGATAGTATTGTAATACAATTACACACTTGAAACCAAGACACTGCATTGAATTAATAACATATCACCGACACTACAGAGAAACACTCATCATGTTACCGCTGGAAAAAAAAAAAAAAAAAAAAAAGAAACATTGATGCAACTGCGATCCTCAGTCAAATATATTACCGGAAAACCACCCATAGAGGATGTATACTACGGAGCTCTGGAAGTGCCATCCAACTTGTTGAGATCCTGAGATAATTTACTGCAGGGTGATGACATCATATACATAAGATGACAACATCCTGAAATGATTTATCTCGGGTTGACGCTTAGGATGTTGTGTCTTCCCAAGATAATTTATCTTGGTTCTCGACACTTCCAGGATGCTATTATCCCATGATGAATTGTCTCAGGTAGTCAGCATCATAAGTTGAGGATGTCGTCAACTCGAGATAGTTTATCTCCACATTTGACTTTCATGAAGTCGACATTCTTAGATAAAATATAGCGGGAAGACGACTGTTATGTTCACGATGTCATCATCCTGCCGTAAATCATCTCAAGACCTCAACATGCCGGAGGGCACTTCCAGAGCTATATACAACTATGATGACATATTTTAAAGTTAACATACTTCACACATGATAAAAACAATATATAACTATTAAACAGCTTTTCTTTGAAACCACTCTGTGAATAAAGCGCGGGCTCAGCGGCAATCAAGACCCCGTACACCGTCACAGTGCTTGCCAATCCATACCCTAATAACAGCCACACTCACCCTCAACCATGGAGCATACTAGTTTATTGCTCCGTGCCTCAACCAAGTTCCCTCGTAGCACCTGCTTTGCCAAGCGTTCAGACCTCTTCGAGCCTTCGATTCGTCTGAATCGAACATGGCTCCCCAATCGGTGCAGACTATTCACCGTGATTCACGCAATTACGACGGCATAAATTAAGTCCCGCGCTTGCCCCCAAAGTATCGTATTACGCCCTGTCCGATATCTGCAGGGTCGACCACCTATGTGGGCTGAAGTCCACTTGAAGAAGAGAGAGAAGAAAAAAAAGCGTCCACCGTTTTCTCGGTATTTCCTTGGACGTAATTATCGAGCAGGGATGGATGACGACGCACGTTTAGTCATCTACTTCGCCCCCGAGATGTCGTTCGTTTTGTCTTTTGCTTTTGTTCACAAGGACTGCCCCGCCCCCTCCCCATTTGACAATTTCGTTTGACGTCGGGCAAAGGCACCGTTTCGGTGACTTCAAAAACTAACAATACACTCAATCAGCTTACGATGGAATTAAGACAATCTCCCTTTCACGAGCTCCTAATTTCAAGTGGTGTTAAGGTATTAGCGAATGAGTGGTTCGATACAATGAATGTCCTCCACATTTAGTCTTTGCCCCCCCCCCCCCCAAGAAAAAATGTATGTCTGGTTACGCGAATGGATGTCGCCCCGCCTTCCACACAGGTTTTTTTCCCAAACCCCATCTGTACATCTTACGACAGTAAAACAGAGAACATACAGTTAGATAATGTTGAAAAATCCTGGCTTCAACCGGTTCAGGAACTCAAACCAATTGGAAAAGCATCATTTACAGCAGCCTTTAAAAGATTATGCACAAACCACTTAATTTTTTAGTTTCCAGCCTACTTTTTTTTAATTTTTTTTTTAATAACAAGCATTGTACATTTTTATGGTGGATTTTCTTTTCATGAATGTTGATTACACCAAAGGAGACAATTTTAACTGATGAAAATTCGATGAAAAATCAGTAAATAAATAGATATTTATTTATTAAAAAAGAAACTAAAAAAAATGCGTTGATGATTTGTTTTCAAAATATCATGAGCGGTGAGTTCCCGATCAAAAGATAACAATATATTCCCCGTTATTAAATTATCATAAATTGACATTTCTCCCAAAGACACAGTCTACGTCATTTGGTAGTCCAAGATAATATATTTGTCATCCGTCTACAGAAAAAAACGCCACCAGGCTTTGCCCCGGAGCAGTTTGTAATGAGAACATCCCTGTTGACGTCTGTTTACATGGATTCTACTACAACCGTACGGTGGCCCTGAAGGCACATCTCACATCTCATAATTTTCCGCGAATATAATTATGCGCGTACGTAATGCACATGCACATGCAAATTCGTGGTTTTTTTTTTTCTCCTCGCAGACTTAGTCGCATACCTTTGAACAAGATTTGGGGAGTTTCTTGCATCCAAGTCGAGATTCCAGACTTCACAGTCATACACGTAGGGGTCTGACTATAGACCATCCTATTGTTGGTAAACAACAAACTGCTCTGGTTGGCATGGACGGCCGAATATTAGCAAAACATTCAGTCGTGTTTGACCCAATTCAACATCATGTCTGCAAACTTTCAATTAAAACAAACACATCCAATGATTGGTTGCTTTGTTTCAACAAATTCAACACTATTTTTGAAAATATGTGTACTTTTATTTTGTATTTGTATTGTTTTGCTTTGCAGTTGTGGCTTTCCATAGTTTCCCAACCTTTGCTGACAAAAAAATGGGCTGTGACATTGCAATGGAAAGGTCTACAGTGCCACGCATTACTCACTAAAACTTGTCCACAACTATAATGACATCATCCCAAAGGTAACCGATGCAATAAATTTCACGCAATGTAAATATATTTGCATACGTATGCGCACATAATTTGCGAAATGCGATGTCCCTTTCAGGGCCACCATACAACCGTGGGTTAAACGGGTTTGCTGTGTAATCCTTTTCAGTAGACCACATCCCCCAGCGGGTGTTATTAGTGATGATGCATTTCGTACAATGTTATGTTTTTTTCTCCTTCAATGTGTCACGCATGATGTAGCTAATTATGGCAGACAGCAAATTCATAGAATGTGGTCTGACGTCACGCAAGACATGATTGTCTGATAATGTCGAAGCAGATTAAAATAACACCTTGATATCAAAATAAACTATGATTTGAATGTCAGACTGTAAAAGCAACCACGCAATGTTGCTGCGTGCATGACTGTGTGGTTTCCTCCGAACAGCCGGGATTATTTTGCCAATATGTAACATCAGAAAACATGTTCAAGCAAATCAACTCCGTGTTCAATTAATTTATCACATTACTGCTTCTTATAATGGTTGCCGAAACTTCGTTTCAAAGTATGGGAACAAACGCTCACCGGTAAAACATTCAACCCGATAATAATGAACAAAAAGATTTACAAAAGACCTTATGCATATGACGTCATTTGAGTAGGGCGCCCTCGCCGAGAGGTCAAAGGAGGTTGTTCATTGGCCATTCCTGTGCGCTGCGCGTACAAATCTGTGCGTGTTCATTGTTTCATCATCAGTTTACCTCTAAGATGGCGGCTGTACGACGTCATTGCATAAGGTCTGTTATCGGCACACGTGCCTCTGGACGACAGACTACGAGGGTGTGTGCCCAGTGGGTTTCATACTGCAAAAAGTATTCAATTGCTTTTTAAAACATTCCAACTTAAACTGGGGGAGATTTGGTATACAACAATCATTGAATTAAAGGAACATTACAGAATTGGTAAGAAAATAACTTGTAAAATATACTTTTTGATCACAGATTTACATAAAACTTACACGGTCTAATGATGATGATAGTAGAAAACACCCTTGAAATATTTCTGTCTGAAATGCCATATTTGATGAGAAATGAATAAACTAATTTTCCGATTGGAGTTTATCGCTCAGTGAGCGTTTTATTCATTTGTTAAACCTATATGATTTCATGCAAATGTGTAATCTGTTTTTCACTATTTTCCGCGACCCAGATGGCCGATCGATCTCAAACTTCTACAGGTTTGTCAGTTTATGTATATGGTGGATTACATAAAGTGCTTACACTGCCAGCAACTGTTTTGTTAGCAAAAACCAATTCTGTAATGTTCCTTTAAATAAAACTGTTAGATCAAAACTACAATGGCCTAGGATAATGTTGTGGATTGGATTAAATTTGTTCAGCGAAATCTATATAAAGAAATGAATGCACAGCTTGGTTCAATGAAACTGCAAATATTTTTGTAATCAAGAAAGCATTAAAGGAGTCGGACAACTAGACTATAAACACTGTACATCCCAACATAATCAGTAAATAAGACAATGTATAACCAACAGCGGATATTTCCTTCTTTGTTTATGAACAATGCCTGCTATTTTGAATATGGAGACCATGAACTGGTAATAAAATCAAGAGGACTGAAAACGTAATGAAAAAAATCATAAAAAGCCAGCGCACCTCAACAATGAATTTGTAGTATTTTGTGTAATACACACAATAGTTTTTTTAAACAATGCCTGGCCATGTCTGAACAATGCCCGATTGGCAAGTGTACGACTCTGACGTAGCAGAAGCAAGGTCTGTCTGTGCGTGTCGGTACGGCTATAAATAAATGACCATAATTTACAATGAACAATTATATACATGTAATAGCAATATAACAACTGTAACGAATTTCACACATTTAAACAAATGAGACAAAAAATATCAACAAATAAAACGAAATAATATCCTGTATAACAATTGACAAATTCAACAATTGTAACAAGTTAAACAAGTATAACAAATACACGACAAATAAAACAAACACAACAAGCATACAAATATAACAAATTTAACAGTATAACAAGTAGGCCCTATAACAAGAGTTAGAAAAAAATATTACAAATTTGTCTTATATAACAAATAAAAAAATATAATAAATTTAACAAGTAAAACAACTACAACAATGATAACAAGTGAAACAAGTATAACAAATTTACGACAAATAAAACAAACAAACAAACATGACAGAAACAATGATTTAACAAATATAACATTAAGTATTTAAAAATTTGACATATTAAGTTTGACAAAATATAACAAATAACAAATAACAACTATATCAAATTCAACAATATAATCAAGATAGACAAGAATTGTCCGTTATCAGATTTCACAATTTAGGTCCGCAGAGTCAAATTGTGCTTATCTAAAATGTCAGTCTACATGTGACAAGTACGGGTCTCAAGATCCACCCCGAATTTGTGTTTGCAATAAAGTAGTTTTATTATGGAGGAAGGAAATCAACCGTGGTTATATCAAATGACCCCCCCCCCCGTATGACATGAATTTAAAGGGGTATAGTTAAATTTGTGTATTGAATATAAAAGGCAGGGTATACTTTTGGTAATTGTCAAAGACCAGCATCTTTACTCGGTATATCCCAACATATGCATAAAATAGCAAACCTGTGAAAAGTTGGGCTCAATTGGTCATTGCAGTTGCAAGAAAATAATGAAATGAAATAACACCCCTGTTGCATAGAATTGTGTGCTTTCAAATGCCTGAGAGAGGCTTCCTCAGATTCAAATATTTTAGTGAGAAATTACCTCTTTCTCAAAAACTAAATTATTTCAGAGGAATTTGTTGCTCACAACGTTTTATACTATCAGCAGCTCTCAGGTGCTCCTTACCAAGTAAGTTTTTATAGTAATGTAATTCTTGAGTAATTACTCAAAGTAGATGTAATAATTACACGTGGGATAAAGACTGTTATTAATAGTTATTTTGTTTTCCTTCTTAATGTGTGGTAAGTACTACTAGTACTCAGCCATGTAATTGAGCCTATTAACTAAGCTTGCCGTATAATTCAGCCATGTAACCTGTGACTTCACATGTTCACAAAAATATGCACAAAACAAACTAGAGCCTGGACCTCCTGCAGGCACAAAGATCAAATGAGGAAAAACAGGCATGTTTAGTGTGAACGACGATGTGGGCTTTCCCCTTGTGTTTTTCTATCGTCCCTTTTCTTTAATCTTTACTGCGCATGCATAGAACTACGTAAACAATGGTTTTTTACCTCGTGTATCTGCTGCCATCCAGCGTTCAAAAGTCTTCCACTGCAGTGAGGTCTATTTACTTCATACTTGAAAGCTTCAAGATACCGATCGCCAATTAGCCCACGACACTCACACAAACTCAGTTATGTCTCGGACAAAAGGGAACGCCAATGCATCCATGGGACAGTGACATTTTCATGAACAACTTATCTAGCCCAGGGCGTATCTCGACTCGTTTATGATAACATCATCACGCACCACTTGAAGCCGCAGAAGTGTTCACGACAAAACGGCCCTTAATTTGCCTTGAATTTTTTTTTTCTCGCGTGCAAGCGTGAACTTTGCTACGTCCCAAGGGGTTCCAGTACGTTTCTTATCAATTTAATTAAAAGTAAAAACCGGCAGTTGCAGGAGGTTATAAATTCACCCAAGTTAATGTATACGCAATTCAGAACATAAATGTAATTTTTTGTCTGGCTACAGTGTTTCCGTTTCCACAGTGTTTCCGTTTCCGAATACATGAGAGGTAGTTAAACTAAAAAATAATCAGAAACACATGAATACATTCGTTGATTTGATGCTTTTAAATTACTGCTCAAGATATGCGTTTAAGGCAATCAACACATGTTTTTTAGTTTGAAAATTATTCATGTATGACTAATGAAAAAGGGGATAAGCATCTTTATAAATCATCCCTGATTCTTTAAAATAACTACCTACACACTTACAAATCTTGTGGAGTTGTGTTATAGGAGAATGGTGATACTGTGATGTAAACAAACACGTCCAAGCAAAAGTCAGCGTTTGCTTTTGACGCGTGTATACATTACTATGCAACATAACTACCCACATGAGTTGTCTAGACTACCGTGTTTTTTTTTCTTTATAGGTTACCAATTTTGAGTAGTCATTTCTAAAATATCATTCGATTTCGTTTCCGCATTATTTGATAACAAACTCTCGTCAACTGTCATTTGGATACATCTTCAGTTAGCCCTTCCCATGAAATATGCTAAATACATGAACGCGTGCGTACATACATCATTGGTGGGCAAAAGCCGTAGAGTTGTGCACTGGGGGCAGACGCACAAAAACGCGTCTGCGTCAAGCCACCATCAGCCCCACAGAAAAAGGCGCGATGTTCCCTCATTTTGCAATTTACAATTCATGGGAATTAGGGTATATTAACTTGGGCCACACGAATGTACATTTAACTTGGCATCTTCCAAGATCTGAAACTACTTTTCTTTTCTTTTTTAATAACAAGCGTCTAATTGTTCGTCGACTCACAAAACTGTAGCAGACATTCTCTGAATGTGAGTTCATTGTTATTGCCAAATTGTCGGCTTGGTCGAGGGGTATCACCACATCGAGACTAAAAACTCCATATCAATAGTGACCCCTTAACCCTCCTACTCTCAGTGACTCTTGGCAACATTTTCCAGTGAGTTGACCAACCATTTGAAACCATTCGACTGCCAAGGTTGTGTATGGTGGCACAACTGTGCACAGAACTAACTGTGTACTGTGTACATGCATTCCCTCATGGTATCATATTGCAGGCTGGCATAGTTTATCTATCATTCAAAACCACAGTGACAGCAACAGGGTTATAAACAACGTCTTATATTTTCAAATACGATTTATTCCCGGCTTTGATTTTACGCATGAAGTCCCCCGCCAGAGAAGCAGTACGGGTTTAACGTCTCTGTCGAGCTTAGGTTTATTAACCGGAACAAAATGGACATTTAAATTTGCATTATGTATAGGCCGTTTCCACGGCAACCGCTGAATCCGTCACAGCGTTTAGTTTAACAACGCGGCCCCAAATCTGCTGCATGCCTTGTCGGGTTTAATACATGTAAGATAAAAAACGGCTTTAATTCCCCGATGCATCACCGTTTATTTGACTTTATGAGACAATTATTTACAATCTTTTTCGATTAAATCGAGGATTACTCTTTTTCCACAGACCTCGGCTCGATTTAAAAAAAAAAGAGCTAAGATTGATCTCAACTGCAAATCACTCTTAATAAAATGCCATGGAAAGTGTGACGTCACAATACAAACCGCTATAGTAGTACTGGGGTCGATTTCACAAAACCCTTCCTAACTTAGGACTAGTCCTAGGCAATGCTAAGAGATAGGACTAGTCCGAAGTTAGGACCAGTACTTAGGACTGGTCCTATCTCTTAGCATTGCCTAGGACTAGTCCTAAGTTAGGAAGAGTTTTGTGAAATCGACCTCTGACAACTCATCTTAAGATGAATCTTAGTGCTTTGTGAAATCAACCCACAGGGCCCAATTTAGTTATAGAGTAGTTTTACGCACAAAAGGTAACCTAAGCGTAGCATGCTTCAGCTTACCAATACCAGTATAAGGTTACCAGCCAATATACCAATGTCACATTTTACCATGTGAGTGGTATCCTGCTTAATTTTGCTTAGCAGAAAATATCAATTTGGTTGTGGATGTGAAAAAAAGCTTTGAATTCTGGAATACGACTTTGAAAGGGGCAGACATCTGGTAAAAAATATATATTTAAGCCAATCGAACAAATGTTTATTATTAATATTAGCACACATTTAATGTAGTGTAAAATGTCTTAACCTTCTCTCCAAAAGTGGTTCCAAAAAAACAAGGTCGGCTTCATTTGTTTTGTTTTTTTGTCAGATTAACCTTTACGCAAAACGTACAATTACATACAGGGCAAGACGGAATCCACAGCAACAACAACAACATCAACAGAAGAAAAATCCCAGAAAAACATACATTAAAAATAGATACATAAACAGCTGTAAAATTAAATTCAAATTGAGAAACAAAATCGTTTACGACTATACAGTTACAAGAAAACATTATTATTATATCTAATCATTGACTTATACTGAGTTTCACTTTTCCACCACAAAAGAGCCTGTGCGTGTTTCATCACTAATTACTTGTGATTCTTGATGATCCAAAAGTTTAAAAAGGCAAATGTCAAAATTTAAAAGTAACTACGTCTTTGAACCCGTGCGAGTTTTCAAACAAACAAAACGCGACCGGATTTTTATTAAAACGAGGGGGGGGGGGTGGAGAGAAAAAAAGGAAAACATCTCAACGGTTCAAATCAAGCAAATTTCATCTAGATGGAAATAATACTGATGCATAAATTGAGTCGAAGCGGAGATGAAAGTGTATCATTATTTCCATGGGGAACATCCATTTCCCCCTCGAATGTAATTTTAATGGAATAAATTTCCGCTTTAAAAAAATGAATTAAAAACATCCGGCAACCACATCCGAAATCAAAGGCGACAGGTTTATGATCAGAGTTGTATAATCTCGTTTTCAGACAACTTTGGACTAAATGTTACTCCCAATCTTTCTCCCTAAGGAGATTTTTCTGACCACAGCATGATTTAGGCCTACATGTGATTTTAAAATAACAACACTAATATTAAAAAAAACAAATAAAATTCGTGTGCGTTTTTTTAATTTTTTTTATTTGTTTGTTCTAGGCCTATATGACATTTTACAGTTGGTTCTGAATGATTTCTCATACTAAAAACAAACTTAGATTTGAATGTTTGCTTTCTGTTTTGTATCGAATCAGACTCACTGCTTGAGTTCATTTCAATCACTCAAGCCTTCAATTTTCAAAGAGAAAAAAAATCAGAATTTATATTTGCAAGTTTTGTCATTGTTGGCTTATTATTGTTTGGTTTCCCCATACAGATCGGATTAGAAATGCGATTGCTTCATTGTGATTGAATTACAGATGGGACCTTGTTGCATTGGGCAGCCGAATCAAGAAGGGTTTAAGAATACCAGCTTTAAATAAGGTAATACTTAAAGGAACATTACAGAATTGGTTTTTGCTAACAAAACAGTTGCTGGCAGTGTAAACACTTTATTTAGTCCACCATATACATAAACTGACAAAACTGTAGAAGTTTGAGATCGATCGGCCATCTGGGTCACGAGAAAATAGTAAAAAACCGATTACACATTTGCATGAAATCATATAGATTCAGCAAGTGAATAAAACGCTCACTGAGCGATAAACTCCAATCGGAAATTAGTTTATTCATTTCTCATCGAATATGGCATTTCAGACAGAAATATTTCAAGGGATGTTTTCTACTATCATCATCATTAGACTGTGTAAGTTTTGTGTAAATCTGTGATCAAAAAGTATATTTTACAACTTTTTTTCTTACCAATTCTGTAATGTTCCTTTAAGATAACAAGTTTGCTTTATTGAATCAAATTTTACGTGTGAATGTGCGACCTGTCTTTAATCTTGTAAAACGTACATTAAGCAAAAAGGTTACTGAAAATACGCCATACAAGATGGTTACGTTGAATGGTACATGCACAAGTGTAAGGTATGACGTCACGAGTGCTTATGACTCAACGCAATTAGTCATTTGGATGACTAAACGATGGTCATCAGGCGTCCTTCAAGGCTCTATTCTCAGTCTTACAGTGCAATAATGAAAATGTCGATGATACGCAACTTTGAAGGCAGTGGATACTTTTGGTAGTCACTCGAAAAATACATTACCATACAAATTTGCTTGGTACGGAGCACCTGAGAGCTGCTGATAGTATAACACATTGTGAGAAAGGACTCTCTGTGAAGTAATGCAGTTCTTGAGAAAGAGATATCTTGTCACTGAAATATTTGAATCTGAGAAAGGCTTCATTCTCAGGCAGAAAGCACACAGCTTGATGCAACAATGGTGTTTTTCTTTCATTATTTTCATGCAACTTAGGGCCCAAATTGTCACAGGTTTGTAAGTTCATGCATATTTTGGGACACAACACGTGAGGATACTAGTCTTTGACAATTACTAAAAGTATACCCTGCCATTAAAGGTATGTGGTGTTATTGGTAAGATAAGGGAAATAGGAAAGAAAAAAAGAACATATTTGAACGTGCACAAAATCCCTTACAGTTCCTTATTCACCCCAACACTCCTGGGTCAGAAATGCCCTAAATTCCGGGTCCCCAGGGGGGCCTGACCCGGTGCCTGTGTCAGGCTGACCTGGAAACTTTTTTTATTTTATTCTATGGAATTTTAATTCGGATTCTGCTTCTGTTTGACCCATTTCTGGGTGATTTTGACACAGATTTCGCGTCATCGTGACCCAAAAATGGGCAAGGCCCCCACGGGCGTTTTCAGGAACAAGTTAACAAAATAATTTGATTAATTTTTTTAAAGGTTGGTTTTAGCGTTGGACTCATTGATAACCACGGGATGAAGAGTCGACGTTACTGTGTAGTTTTAAAATCCGACAATGTATCACACCTGCGAAGTGGTTGGAATGCCATCTATAGCTGTTGGACTGTAACTGGACATCCATTGGTAAGACACGTAAACAATGTTTCAATCCCTCACACAATTATTGTCAACATCAACGAAAGTTTATCACTCCCCCGAAATACTAAAAAATGAGTATTTTGATAGGTAATGTTTTTGTTGATTAGACCATCTATTCACACTGCTTGTTTTGCGTCAAACTACGAGATTTAAATTTTTTCAGAGTTGACCTGGATATTGGGTCGTAGGGAGCTTGACCCATTTCTGGGTCAGGCTTGCCCGGACAATGGTTTAACATGGGATTTGAACTGGGATTCTGCGTCAGCTTGACCCGTTCCATGGGTCACTTTGACACAAAATAGGCCATACTGACCCTGGGGGAACCTGGAATCCGGTTTGATTCCGGATTCGTTTTTTTTTTAAAGAGTGTATTGGGTTCTCCTTAAAGAAGAACAAATGGATTATGGTACACATTTAAAAAACAAAAAGTAATACATTAAAACATGCACGCCTCTTATTAAAGGGTGTGCACAGCATTGGTAAGATTAAAAATAGAAATGCTTAAAGATTTGCACATAACTTACGTGGTATAAGGATGCTCTTGGTGAAAAACTTCCCTTGGAATAGTTTTGCTTGAAATGCTATAGTTTTTAGGAAAAGAGTAAAACAATTAGTTGTTATCTCGCGTGTCCAAAACCCGATGTTTGAAAACAGTGGAAACATATATAATGAGGTTTTTCGCTATTTTCTCGTGACTTCGATGACCGATTGAGCATCAACTTTCACAAGTTTGTTGTTTCCTGTAATGGGTCACATAAAGTGCAGATACTGGTCTTTGACAATTACCAATGCTATAAGGCCTACATGTGCTTTAACGAGCGCACGGTGGACGTGCTCATGTGCTATCCGTAGATACCTTGGGGGTGCCACCATAATAACATAGCAGCGACCGAATTCGATACTAAGTTCTTTCCCCCCAGTATTCCTTTAAAATAATAATGCGGCAGCGATGGGGAGAGAGCGCTAGCTCACGCGGTGGTGATGCGCAGACGGAACGCCACGGGGCGCACTTCCGCCCGGCCCGGATTCTCCAGTGTGAAACGTCATCAGGGAGACCGACCAGGCTTAAACACAGAAGCTGCACTATGTCGCCCGACTTTGCATCAGCGCAGCCTCCTGATCAGGCGATGTTTCACCGGGAAGCTTTGTAACGCGCTAGTCTTTTATGATTATAAGCCACAAACACATTCACAAAGACGGCCGTAATCAAGACTATCTTGGAGTCGATAATGCGAGATGTCTTAGGTCTGACACGCGAGGTAACACGCTATAACCCTACCTCGTGTACAAAACGTCTAAAATACCAAGACTCGCTTCACACGAGCTTTATGCAAAAATAAACGTCCTTCCGGTATAGCGAATTGCAACTTCTTGAATTGTGTATTACTATTTTCAACAAAGATGATTGCTCTACATGTGTGGGAAAGTGGCAACGTCGAATTATATCTACTTCACGATCTTGAAGAAGGTTGTTGTAATTGTTAGCATAGGCGATGTTGCGCCGAGTGTTCGTGTCGCGTGTACATGTTCGTTTCAGTTGTTATTTTTTTTCGTCGAAGGCAATGTGACGTATTTTATACTCAAAAAATACTTTATGGTGACGTTTGCTATAATTTCCCCGTGAGCTTAGGTTATAAGCGAGCATGTACTAGGCAACTGAGGGTTTCGCATTGCTAGTACTTTGTATTTTGTTTTATCTTCTGGTTTTGAAACTTGTTGAAAGCAGTTTGACATAACAGACCCAAACAATACTTGTGGTGACTTTTTTATACAATTTTTCCCCGTAACCGTTAAATTATTAGCGAGCAATATAATTCAATAAGCAATTGAGGTTTTTGCAAAATTAGAACTTTGTTTGTGATGTCGTTGTATCTGTTGCTGTTGTTGTGGGTTTTGTTAATTTGCGACAGTACCAGTATTACGCATTAGTTCAGGCTGATTGGATCCTTTGCTTCGCAAGTCATTGACAGTTTTATTGTATTATGCAAAGCCAATGACGTAGGTACACCTTTTGAAACCAGGCATAAATATAAAAAGCAGGGTATTTTTTATTGGTGCTTGTGAGATGTAGCCATTGATAACTCCAAGTTAGTTTAGCCATTATGCTTAGCTGCACGACTATAAACCGATTTTTGTATATACAAATAATCAAAGTTTCGGAATATTCTCTTTAAATTCACGTTATTGTTTTTTTTTAATTTATCTTATGCATACTAATAAAAACGGCGTTCGGTTATTGATAGTTGATTATGGTGCAATTGAGAACCGGTCATATTCAGCTCGAATGGGTGGACATTTATAATTTATAGAAGGCTGCAAGAAATAATCTAATAATATTCAATTGGGCCATGTCGAGATGCAGCCTTCTCTATAACACAAATGTGTGACCGATGTTAACTGTGTTTTTCCCCCATCGCCATCTAATAAATTATTGATACGGTTCGCTCAGTAATAACTAAAAAACACCCTCTTCCTTCGGCTGGTATCGCTAAAAGCCTTAACGGGGAGGGGGGGGGGCTCATAATATCGAACTGCGTTTTTATTAAAGTTCCGGGAATTGCTACCCGTGAAAAATTGCGAGAGCCAGCGATGCACGAACGGCAAATACTCTGGTCTGGGAAAGTGTGATTTCATCTCAGTTGAGGTCTCCCTTCTTATCATAGCCGAGGAGATTTATTATAATTGTGGGAAGAGTCTGATAATGTGGCTGTTTTATGAAGTGTATTTTGGACATTGAGCTTTAAAGTGTGTTTTAGACCTTGATCTTTGAAGCGTGTTTTAGGCCTTTCATTTTGAAGTGTGTTTTAGACTTTGAACTTTGAAGTGTGTTTTAGACCTTGAACTTTCCAGTGCGTTTTAGACCTTGAACTTTGCACGAAAAGTAGAAGAATAAGAACAACAACAAAAGCGATAGAAATCTCATAAATCCATCCTTTTCGGTGCGTTTTGTTGTCAGTTTCAGCCAATTCTCTAATGTGACCGGTTTATAATATTTTTACAAAAATTAACGAGCTAAGAACATAAATTTAGATTTACAAAGATTCCGACCAGAATCCCATAAATCTGTCATTTTCAAGACAGTGTGTTTTGTTGGTTAGTACTATTATTTTGGTCGCCATCTTTACTTGCTGTATGACAAGAAATGATTGCTACCCGTAAATTCGCAAGTTGCATTTGAATCAATGATGGTGTGACGTTGACGGACACCAGTCAGTCTGTAATATGATACTCTCAGCCAAGTCCGTCTTGTATACGTTATCTTCGCTCTGGGCAGTTCTCGGACTTCGTGAAGAGAATTGTGTTAGTTGACAGTCCATTTACAATTTCCTAGTTTTGCACGACGGACATGTCTGTGTACTTGACCCAACCACCATGGGAGCCTTCAATCACAATAGTCTCTCACTCTGCCCCCGTGGACAGATTCTAAAACGGTTTCGATGACTGCTCGGATGGAGACCGAGTTGAAACTCTGATCATGAAAATGACAGTGAGCACAGGATATTCATTCCCGTTCTACTTCATACATTATTAATCAAACACTGTAAAGGGTCACAGAAAACCCACACAGGAAATTGGTATAAGGAGAGTTTTTTACTGTTAATATATTAATGTGTGATTAGAATAATTTAATAATTCACGAAGGATTCCATTTTGGCATACAAAATGTATTTTATTTTAAAGGGGCACACTGCCTTCAAATTTCGTAAAACTGCTGTTTGGAATCGCTCCTTAACCTGTTAAAGAATCGTCCACACACTAGAACACACTATACAATGTGTTGTAATGAGTGTGTAGTTATAATTTAAAAGAAACGTAAATGTGACTCTGGAAATACAACCAGTGAACATACGGTCCGCCCCTTTGTGGAGTCGAAAAATTGGTCCTAAAAATGGTGGCTGGACCGTGTTCTTATATTGCTTTTTTATAGACCAAATGCGCCCAAATCTGAAGGCAAAGTGTCCCTTTAAGCTTTTTTCAAGCCATGTAGTTCAATCAAAGTGCCTTATATATATGCTGGTTTTGTTCTTGTTCACAAAAACAATTCCTGAAATCATCTCAACTCCTTAGGAGTATGCAGTACCGGCAGCCAAATTGGCGCACATGTTGCTGATAATTCACATCAATCGGTCTACCCTCGCAGGTATTAATTTATTCCTTGGTGATGGAAATCAATATTACTTGAGTGTCGAGCTCAAGGAAAAGAGTGATGCTGTCACGGCCTAGTTTCCAACCCAAACTTGCCCGGGTTCGAATCCCACTTGGTGCATATGGATCTTCTCCGCATAACGACTGCAAGCACGGAACAGTGCACATCGCGCATCGTTGTAAAGTGAACGAAATCAACAATTTTTTAGTTTGCCCTACACCGATGGTTGATAAAGATAAACACATGCCAACTGCATGCTGCAGTGACGCCGTTATATCAGTATAGTTGTAAGTGCTGTCAGTAGCCATGTTTTGCACATCAGTCATAGAGAAAGGAATGTATGCATAATAAGTCCAGTGTGGTCAATTATTGCTTATGTTTCCATATTGACACACACTACCCGCACGTGAGAATGAATGAAGTCTGCTATTCGGTACAATAACACACTTCGAATCAAACCCCACGTAC
Organism: Pycnopodia helianthoides; assembly: GCA_032158295.1. NCBI lineage: Eukaryota > Metazoa > Echinodermata > Asteroidea > Forcipulatida > Asteriidae > Pycnopodia > Pycnopodia helianthoides. The sequence goes on along the minus strand of CM063255.1, from coordinate 19,685,688 downwards.
TTGCCGTATGTCCATTCGCAGGTCAATTCTGCCATACACATCGTGTCTCAGGTATAACGCGCACAGTGCAACTCTTAGTCACAGTGGCTTCACTTGTCAAATATTTGGAGAGGATTTTGTGCGGCTACACTTTCGCATGTGTCTGCGTGGGTAATCCATACCCGAAGCAGCTAATTAAGTCGATGGTATATTATGGCTGTTTTTTGTTGATGTATCTCGCATAGCCGGCTCGAAGAGGAAACTAATATCAAATTGTTAATGAGCCCTTTTCATAGAGCTGCTTAAAGGTATTGTACACTTTTGGTAACAGCTCAAAATCAGTGTCCACATTTTGTGTGATTAAACATAATGCATGAACAAACAATTGGTCATCTGAGCTCAATTGGTCATCGAGGTCACGAGAAAATAGTGAAAAGAGATCTTATGTGTTTTTGTTTTTTACACATTATCGCGCGCGATAATTACTATTGTTTTACTCGTTTCTCAGAAACGATAGCATTTTAGGCAGAAATATTTTAAGGAACCCTTTCTACCATTACTTACTTTAAATCATGTAAGTTGTGTGTGAATCTGTGAACATTGTGTTTTTCGATCTTACCAATAGTGTACAGGGCCTTTAAAGCTGGACGTTTTGCTTAAAATTTTTCTGGTTAGCGAAAAGGAGCAGGATACCAGTCACAAGGCGGTACATGTGACATGGCATTTTGGCTGGTACACTTAGTCTGGTAAGCATAAATATGTTTTGCTAGTTATTTTTGTGCTTTAAGCAGCTCTATGAAAATTGGGCCCTGTTCAGTTGAAGGTCTTTCTCGCTATTATTGTCATTTTTTGTGATTGTATGATTATTGTACACCCACAGGCACCCCCACGGAATTTCAAATCCAATTGTGATTTTGATTACATTATTTATATTTTCGAAATTCTGTGGATATACGAGATGAAAAACGAATGTTCGACAGTCTGGCTTCTTACAAAATTCTAGAAAATAGCAGATGCTTTTGAAGGCATCATACAGGATTTTAGTCTGGAAGCGTACTGATTATGAAGTTCACACTAGAACCATCTGTGAAAAATTTCCATCTGAAATGAAGCCATATTCCAGAAAAAAATTGCATCTGAAAACCCCAAAACAAAACCGTAACAGCTGATTTCGGTTGTCACAACCAACATTAAGGACAATGTTTACATGCTGAGCATTAGGCATGGATTTTCACTATTTTCTCCTGACTCACACAACGGATGAAGCCCACATTTTCATTTCTATGTATCTGTTTGACCATACAAAACATGAACACTGTCTGAGACTATTTTGTCAGCTCTGCCAATCCTTTGTAACACCTTTAAAGGAATTTCGTGTATAAATAGCGCTAACTTCCAGCAGCTTTTGTCAATGCATATTTGAATTCATGAATTTCGTCGCTAGCTCAAACATCGCAAACTATCAGATTATTCCCGTACGTCATACGCTATTTCTAAACCATTGCCCTATTCTCAAACAGCTTTTTTTTTTTTAAAACAAACTCAGTCTTTTGAAGACGGCATTTTATTTTACCGTTATTGATTTCCTATAAAGCTAACACGTTACACACACACAGACAAACATTTCCAAGCCGCGGGGCTGCCATAAACTAAGACTCATTACATTGCCGATTGATTTTGGGGATTCAGTGGTCATGCATGACCTTTCCATGCACACTACACATATTTCTTGTTGTATAGAACTCAATGGTAGAGGGAAAAAAGGGGGGACACAATAAAACATTGAGAGGAAATTCAAGAAGAATGGCCCACGCCCCAGTTTTCCTTTGCGGTAATTGGAAATGGTTATTAAGATTTCCATGCCTAATTGGACATCTGAGGTTTTTACCTTGGCTATAGGGAATAATTGCAGAATCAGCCAAGGATGAAATCCAGGTACCTCTTTGTGCGATCCGGGTTTGTTATTAATGTACCTCAGCGGGATCGCATTACCTTGCCCGTACAGAAATCAAACAGTAATGGCTGTGTGAATCCTTGTATTGGCCCCTTAGGAACCCGGACTCTCCTTTAGTGTAATCCGGCGCTCCGTTTGTGTAATCCGGACCGTCATTTTGTGTAATCCGGACTCCCATTTGGTGCAGCCCTGACTCTTCGGTAACCCGGGCAATCCGTTTATGTAACCCGGGCTCTCCTTTTGTCTAGCCCGAATATCCTTTTTGTAACCCGGAATGTCATTTTGTGTAACCGAACTATAGTTTGCTTGTAATCAGGTCTTCATTGTAAACTTCAGACGGGCATAGTGTTGCATTGCCCGTAATGGAGGCGGGGACTTTTCCTGATTTCAGGAATGTTCACTGATCTCCCTGCACCTTCAGATTTTCTTGAAAGAATTGCATGAAAAGACTTGGCCCTTGTTATTACCAGATTTTCAGATATCAATGTGAAATGATTTAAACGGTCTTTTAACCTCAAAACGTAACACTCTGTACATTCAGGGAGTTAATGTTTATTTATCAAGTGGTTGGAAATGATCACAAGTTATGATTATTACTTGAGCTCGCGACCCAAACAGTCCTAAAGACTATAACTATAAACTGGCCATGGGAAAATAGAATTAGCTGTTGCAAACTGCTTACCAACCAAAAGGACCTGTGGTATCAATGCAATGGCACTGTTCCTCACACCCAAGAAATTATGGGGAACGGTATCTATATTAATTGATATGCGTCTGTAACTGCCTTAAAACGCATGGACGATATTTAGGTTGCGAGTTGGTGTGTGACTAAGAGTCAACCATTAGTCATCTAAAGGTGGCGGCCATATTGGACTTTTTGAGTCTGATTTTTCTATCAATGTCGCCATTTTGAACATGTTAATTAGTTTCTCACTCTTTAGGGCAGGGTATGGATAAAATATGTCATGTGATAATCACAGTGCCTCATTTGGACTCAATATGGCCGCCAGCGCCAATACTGGCTGCCATATTGAAATTATTTTTTCCTCCAAATTCTTTACAGCGCTCCCAGCGGTAAAACTCACTTTGTGAAAATCTGTGTTATTTTATTGATTGTGTCAATTAAACAAATTGGAAAAAAAACCTACTACAAATCACCCGGTCTTAATAGTGTGTTAAGCATGTAGCTCTCCAGAATATTAAGAGGTAAACGTACTTTTAGGCGGGAACCTTGCATCCTTAGCCCCTGGTATCTCAAGTTACATCTGCGTCAATAGCTCGTCCCAATTTCAGTTCTCCTTTAATTCGTGGATCAACGTTTCGGATGAGATCACGTGAGATTTACAACATGTAGAGCACGCGCGGCAACCGGGCGTCCCCTAAAAAGGAACCCAATACATCTCTTTGTAGTTACCATATCATGAATAATGCAAGCCTCGTGCGCCGCCCGGCGTCCCTCTGAGAATGCTGCGGTGAAATATTAGACTTGTTGTCAAAGAATCAAACAGCCACGAAGCGGAGATTCGATTCCATTGAGTGTAGTGGATAGGAGATGACTCAATGCGTTCGTCCTCACAGAAGAAAAGAAAAGGTCATTGTAGGAATATAGTCTAGGTCTGCCCAGAGCTGGTTGTTGAGGGAGTTGCGACATGGAGGGACCTTTTTCTTTGGTCACGTGGTTGGTGGACGCCATTTTCGGTCCAAGTGCAGCACGCATCTGGTGCTCGATATGGGGCATGGTGAACTTCCCCCTCCTATGTATTCATTGTGCGCTTAGAGTCTCAGGGATGTTTTACAGAATGTTAGGACTGTACAGGAGGAAAATATTGTCTTTGATGTGGTGGTGGACTGGTTGTGATTCTAGATCCTCCTCAACTCATTAAGAGTTTTTTTTTATGCCTCCACAAACTTCACATTATGTTAATGTCATTTCTGATTCGGAATTGTGACGTTTTAAACACGTCACAATCTGTCATCAAAGCGTCTGACGTTCCGATAGTCTGACAGTCGTGTAGAGTCCATGCTACAAAGTATGTACCATGCCTTTGTTTTATCACAGTACGATTTTACTCATGTAATTGAGTTTGTACTTAATATATGGAAAAAAGAAGAAGAAGAATCTTGCATTTTTGTGTAAACCCGCCGTCGTAAAACCATGTTGATTTCGGGGCAGTTTTTATACCAGCAATTCTGATATAAATGTAACGCAATCATTTTCAATCGTGTCTGTACTTTGACTTACAACAACTCTGACGTCAGCACCAATTAATCAGCCAGACAAAACAAAAGCAATCAACTATAGATACCGAGTTGCGTCGTATGTTGTACAATAAACTGATTGAGTTGCCATGGCAGTGTGCCTGATCTTGTATGTGAATCTTTGTCTGCCGATTTACCGAATCGGATTCTCTGTCGGAGTCAGCCCTTGAATTCAGTCTATAAATATACATATATTTATATACATGCAGTTGGCTTCTTTTTTTAAAGTGTCCATTCCATACTAAAAACCACGGTTGTTTTTCTTCAGTTCTTGTAATACTATTAGTTGAAAAATACGAGTAATGTTGGACTATTTTTGTATTGTTATAAAGAGAGATGAATGCTCCGAATTGTATTTTCTTGCAAGTCTGGTGTGTTGCCTTTTTTTTTAACCTAGCTCCAAACCCTGAGATCACTGCTTACAGTCTAAACACTTCCGGTCATAGTTGACCCGGATCCGGGTTCAATAGGGGCCTGACCCATTTCTGGTCAGTATGACATTGAATATGTGCCAAAATTACCCATAGACGAGTCAAGCTGACGCGGAATCCGAGCTGAAATTCCATTTATTTTAACCATTTTCCGGTCAGCCTGACCCAGAAATTGGTCAGTCCCCGGGACAGGCCCCATGGAACCCTGACTCCGGTAAACTCTACCCGGGAGTTCTGTATATGTTGAAAAGAAGTTGTAATTGTTGTACGTAGGTTGTGACTTTCCCTTTCGCAAAAACAAAGATTTTGTCACCCTCCACTGACCCCCCCCCTGGATAGAATAATACAAACCACAACAACAACAACAGCAACAACAACAACAACAACAGCAGCAAAACAAACAAACAAACAAACACACCCCCACAGTCGTACCATGTGACAGCTACTCAATGCACAAACAATTCTGTAATAGCGCGTCTTGTCCATCATAGTTGACTCATTAACATTTCCCGTAGCATTTCAGCGCCAACTCGACCTTTACATTCCATTGAGCAAGTACACCCTTGACGGGATTAAGTTAGGCCGAGTCCCCCCATATCTCCCATTGAACAACCATCAATGGAACTGAGCTGTCCTTAAGGGTCTTCTGATGTGATTTGAAAAGAAGTTGTAATTGTTGTACGTAGGTTGTGACTTTCCCTTTCGCAAAAACAAAGATTTGTCACCCTCCACTGACCCCCCCCCCTGTATAGAATAATACAAACCACAACAACAACAACAGCAACAACAACAACAACAACAGCACAAAACAAACAAACAAACAAAACACCCCCACAGTCGCACCAATGTGACAGCTACTCAATGCCACAAACAATTCTGTAATAAGCGCGTCTTGTCCATCATAGTTGACTCATTAACATTTCCCGTAGCATTTCAGCGCCAACTCGACCTTTACATTCCATTGAGCAAGTACACCCTTGACGGGATTAAGTTAGGCCGAGTCCCCCCAATATCTCCCATTGAACAACTCATCAATGGAACTGAGCTGTCCTTAAGGGTCTTCGCACTGTGATCTTGAAAACATAATGGCGTCAGGAGAATTAGTGTGCATTCATGAAAAATATGTTTTCCGTGTAGAACTATGGCTCTATCCTTGCTGCCTTTTAGTGGTGAATGCCAATCGTGGAGTCATTCTTTTTACGACTTGGTACCGCTTTGAAAGAAGGCTACACTTATCTAATTATAAACCCGGTGCAGAACCGCGGTATCCTTAGCGACAAGTGAGAGTCATTGTGTTTGGTGAAAGGATTTAGTAAGTAGTAGGGTGCTTGTTTAGCAAGATAGAAGAGTTTCAAGACAGAGGGACCGAACTGGCATGACGATGCCATTTTAGCGAACCAAAAATACAGTTCTTGGCAAACCATAATTTATTATAAATTGCAATAAGCGATTGTGAGATTCACTATTTTTATTATCATATATATATATATATGGGGTGATGGGGTGGTGGGGGGGGGGAATGGTAAATCAAACAGAATTTTTAGTATTATCGGCAGTTCACTGTGAAGTGTGAATTGAAAATAGTAGGTATATTTCCCAGGCTGGTCTGTGTCTTGAACCAACGGAAAAGTTGAAGGAGTTTTGTTGTTGTTCTAACATTGATATTGTATACAATGACACAATGTCACGGTGTAACAAATATTGCAGCATGCGTATACAGCGACTACTCGTTTTCGAGTAGTCGATCACACACAGTGCGTTTGTGATTGTTTTGATGGCAAATTAATCCAATCCATGGTTTTGGATCTGGTTTTTTGTGTTTGTGTTCAAAACATTGAAATCATCTGACAAGTCCTGTCTTCCTCACTGCCTATATAGGCTAGGCAATTTTAGACATACACCGCGAATCTCTGTACTAGTTTGTGTACTATATTTCACTTGACTGGGGCAATTTAATTACTATGGAAACGTCTCGAATTAGCGACAATATGATTTGTGACACAGTCTTTGGTTTTCATTTAATATGAAAATTATTATAATGTAATATTTGCAGTCAAGTTAGCACATGATACTTATTATCATGTTAATATTTGCAGTCAAGATAGCTTACACCTGTTAAATAATACAGGTATGAGGTGTATCTTGAATACTACTATTTAAATGCATAGACGGAATGAAATAGATCGCCAATAGACATTGTAGTCGAAAATATAGTCCTACACGAAGCCGCTCTTACTTCGCATAATGCTGTCTGATGCTTTTTAGCGACAGGCCGAAAGACAATTATACAGCACTGGATAACTTATATCTCATGAAACTGTGAACAAGGTTGTACCGTGATCTGGACATAATACCACACTTACTGTCCGGCCTTCAATCACACAGCTATCTTGGTTCTTTCTTTTTTTTCATATAAAAAAGAAGAGTGGATAGTTGGGACCCGTGTTGTTATCGTAGAATAAATGCACCCGATCTCTTTAACATTCGGCTTTAAAAAAAAAGTCGGTTTCTCGTCGCCAACCGCTTTCTTTTTTTACGGCAACCTTGATATCATTCTTAAATTGTTTTCACTAATGAGCGGTTAAGATGCAGAGCGTCTACATTTGAAGGCTCCTGTGGGAGAGTCCACCATATTGGATTGCTTCCCCTTTCTTTAGAAAAGCCTGCACGAGAAACTGTTTTATTTTTGTGTTAGGCCTCATTAAAGGCCCTGTACACCATTGGTAAGATCGAAAAACACAATGTTCACAGATTCTCACATAACTTACATGATTTAAAGTAAGTAATGGTAGAAAGGGTTCCTTAAAATATTTCTGCCTAAAATGCTATCGTTTCTGAGAAACGAGTAAAACAATAGTAATTATCGCGCGCGATAATTTGAAAAAACAGAAAACACATAAGATCTCTTTTTACTATTTTCTCGTGACCTCGATGACCAATTGAGCTCAAACTTTCACAGGTTTGTTTGTTCGTGCATATGTTTAATCACACAAAATGTGGACACTGATTTTGAGCTGTTACCGAAAGTGTACAATACCTTTAGAAGCATATTAATAGGTTGGTGAAACCATTGTTATTACCGTTATTATTACTATCATAATGAAGTGTTGAGTTGCCCCGCCAGGCACTGCACTTTCTCTCTCTTGGGGCCCTATATTGATGCATAACCAAACACAGCAAAAGTCCATTATGCACAATTAAATGTATGCATCAAAACATACAACAACATACCTACCGCACTATAACAGTTTGAGATATATGACATATACCAAGTAAGATTTTTGCTCATGAAATTAGTTTGCAAGTGTGAATGCAACCATTGTTTAAACAATGTCTGGGCAAGGTTAAAACAATATCGAAAATTGATGCTGGGGTCGAGTGGGGGATACCGATAATGGCCAAGGACATAATGTATTGTTATACCTCAGTCTTGAATGCTGTATTTTCATTGGCGCAGAACGATCACATGAGTGGGCCACAAATATCCACGTACCACTCTCCTCTCACGCGCGCGCGCGCGTCGTACAACTTTCTGTGCAGCAAAGGATCGAGATTATCATCGTTTCGATGAAATTGGAGTCCTTCAGATGGGGAAATAATTACTAAGAATTCAAGACAGAGGTATAACAAAGCAATTGTTGCCTGCTGTGATACGGTACATTGGTTTTGTACACCCTCGGGGGCAAATGGCACCCTCGGCTTCGCCTCGGGTGCCATTTGCCCCCTCGGATGTACAAAACACCATGGACCATGTCACCGCAGGCAACAATTGTATAATGTACAATGGCATGGTATTACCAGCACGGCACGAGTGGGGACAGCAGAGCAAAGGAACACAAAAGGAACAATGCTGTCCTCACCTTTTGGTACTTTGTATGATTGTGTCCGCACATTTATTTCGTGCGCTAAGTCTATGGACAGTGGACAAAGGGAAGTCCTCACATTGATAGCAATACATTGACGTGTGAATGTACGTCATGTATAACTCAAATGATCATAATAATCAACGTTGAAAAGGCATATTAGTAAGCGATCAAACCGGGACACACGTGGACGAACCTACGACATTAAAAACGTTAGTGCAAACCGAAATACAAAAACAAATTGGAGCTTGGATAGAGCTATGCTAGAAAATGACAGATGAAAAAAAATATGAACAATGAGATATTTATTGCCAGAGTTTAAAGAGAGCAATGTTACCCCACTCTTAAACTCCCTGGTTAGAACTGACTCCGGAATCCGAACAGGGGCCTTGCCCATTTTGGGGTAAGACTGACCCTGAAACTTGTCAAAAATTTGATTTTTGACAAGGGTTCTGCTTCACTTTGACCCATTTTGACACAGATTCTGGTTCACACTGACCCAGAAATGGGTTTAGTTCCCCCACAGGACCCGCATCCGGGTCAATTCTGACCCGGTTTTTGTTTTAGAGTAATGCTGCAAGAAGACTTGGATCCCCAATTTCAGCGAAATTATTTGAAGCAGGTTCAGCTTGAATATGGATATCAATTCCGATTCCAGTCAGATGGCCTTTCCACCTCCTTTTAATTAAATGTCCAAGACGGAGTTTGGATTGATTCACGACGGTAATAAGATGATGCGACACCGAGCCATCTGCCAGGGCCTCGTGTCGCTAAACCTGGCTGCTCTCTACAGTTTGCAGCGAGAGTGTTTGTTTGTTTTACAGCAGTCTGCCTCGAGACAGATTTTGAAGTAGCTGCTATTAACGAGAAGATGTTGCTTAGTGCGTTTGTTTGCAGGGAACCAGTGACAAACAGTATCGTAGCATCTTGACTGGCAACCCGATTCCACAAAGAACACTCTATAAGCTCAGAAAAATTCAGTGCCAAAAGCGACTTGATGACAGTTGCCCCCTGGGCGCGTGAATAAGACCACAAGTCATTTATGTATTCCGATATACTCTGTGGCGCCTGGGGCAAGGCTAGTTGATAGTGCCCATTGTCACAATTTCACTTTGAAAATCAAGATGGCATTACCTTTTCAAATTATTAACAAGCATGGGTTTAGATTTAAGGCATAATCCAAGGGTTCACAATAGGTTTCAAGACGGATATCATCCTTGTAACAGACAGACGAGTAATTTATAATAAATACATAAATAATTGAACATTTCAGACGACTTGGACTCATCTTAAGGCGCCCCCATCTAGGTTGCTGCAAGACAATGTATCGGATATTTTCAAAGCAAAATATGTAAGACCATTCTTCCTTGGGTCTACATCTTACTCCATTGGCAAAACTTTAGACAATACTTTGTATGGCTGGTCTCACACCAGCCGCATCTTAGTTTTTATGATGTAAGCTTTTACATGAGTCAAGTATGGGTTGTTTTTCAGGTTAGTGATGACTCTGGTAGTTTTTTTTGCAGTTCAAAGCTGGGAAGTTTAATACCACAAATCGTGAGGTGTTGCAACATTTTGAAGCAAAACGTTTGCAGGTTCTGAGTCGGACAAACGAGGGTTGTTTGTCGGAAGTTTAAGAACAAGCAAATATTCCAAACATAATTTGTAATTGTCAGAACGTGTAAACTTGTAATGTTGACAGTTTATCAACATCAAGCAATGTCCTACACGAATTGTAGTCAACATTAGCCCAATTTGATTGAGCTGCTTCACGCAAAAAGTACCTAGCACAACATAATGTTGGCTACCAGAAATAGATTACCAGCCGAAAAACCTTACACATGCCCAACTTGTGACTGGTTTTTCTGCCAATTGGTGCCTGAAATGTGTTTAAAGCAATACGTTCTGCTCAAACAGCTCTACGAAATTGGGCCATGGTGATAAAAGCTGGAGGAAACCGTGTTAATTAGGGCTGATATAGACTGGTCTGTGTCATCGTAATGTTGATTTATGGGGGACACAGTCTCCATAAAGATACAATAACAGTTTCAGCTGGATACAGTGCAATATACATCCGTCACCAAATACGAGACAAATCCCGCAGCATTCTTCTTTTAAAAGCAATTATTTCTGAATATGCCTACGTGTCAAACAGTTGTTACCATCTCCATTGCGGGGTGGGGGGGGGGGGCACATTGATGTGATGTGTGGGGGAAGAGTGCACGTCAACATGACACCTACGCCATTAGTTCGAGCCAGACAAGCTGAAAATCTGGGCCGCAGTACTTCCTTAAGGAAGTAAAAACCGTTGCAGTTAGCACATCACATGCTTTTTTCTGTCATCAGTGCTTTTAAGAGCGCGGGACCTGTTTGGTTTTAACGCCCCCAGCACATGCTTCCAGGCTATATAGGTTAAGAGGGTTTGTTTTCGCATTTTCCCAACGGTGTTTTTCATCTATGTGTGTTGTTTACATGTCCAGGTATCGCCTGTTTTATACTTTTTAACTAATTAAGTTATATAATTTGGCTTCATCTCCATCGACAATTGACATGACGGTTTTTGTACACAAAGAATGCTGGCAGAGTTTTGTCCTGCCCCCATTCTAACCAAATCACTGACCCATGTTGATTGACAACCCTGCAGACTGTGGCACGGTATCTATATTAATGATTGCTTCTGTAACTGCCTTAAAAGCATGGACGATATTTAGGTTGCGCCTGACTGGTTTATGCGATGTGGTTAAGACAATGGAAATATTAAAATATGTCAGCATTGACTGATAGCGGAGTGGCTTTGGAGTGCGAACGCAGTTCGACCATGGATGAATCGTCTATCCAGAAAACTGTTTCAATTTCACTATAATGGCGATAGACCTAGATTGGACTGAGATGGTGTCCGCAAGACGGACACAAAAAAAGAAATTAAAACTATGTAATGATTGACTGTCTACTATTCCTGTTATAAAATTGTAGAAGAAAGTCTAAGCATTGCACATGAAAACCCACGTTTTGTACATCTTTAAGCGCAAAAAGGGGGAAAGGTATGGAAGCGTATTGCCCCGCCACATGAATAAAAACAAATCTTTTCTCGTGTACCGTACATAATAAGTCAAAACTTATTGTGTACGTACACGATAAACATATCGTGTACGTACAAGATAAACTTATCGTGTGCGTACACGATAATAATCATGTACGTACACGATGATTGTCAGTGTGTACGTACACGATAATTTTGGACTTATCATGTACGTACACGATAAGTCATTGTATACGTACACGATAAGTGTTGACTTTTCGCGTACGTACAAGATAAGTTATCGTGCACGTTATTCATGTGGCGGCAATATGCTTCTGTAGAAAGGTATTTGGCAAAAAAAAGGTGAAGTTTAGATTGCTTTTGATTTTCAACGGTTCGGGCCATTTACAACACCCCAACACAACGGCAAAGAAACACCGTAAGGAGAAACATACGTTAACCCATGTCTGCGTATAACGAGACCTTCTGAACAGGAGTTCGTGTCACCCATCTACACCGTGCGTCAATGCAGAGGGTGTACGCCATATCTTCGCCCCCACAATTTGTGGAGTCCTTGACATCATTCTCTCGTTGAAGTGTTTCTGATAATCGTGCTCATCAATGAACTGTGGGTGATCACGAAACGTACATGCAGCTGAAACGTTTATAAAACTTGTAGAAAAGTTTGTCCCGGTCATTTTGTTTTGCAAATAATAGCGGCCAATTTTAAACGTTGCGTAATTCTTTTTCGCGCAAAATAGAAAGCTCCCCGAAACAGTCAAGTTTTGTAAACGAAAATTTAAAGCCCCTAAAAGCTTATAATTTACAGATTATTGTTTCACGGGCTGCCTTTTTTTGCATTTGATCATTGTATGACAAATGATTTAAATCCAAAACCAATTAAAACCGAAACACATCTGACTGATTGTGTTGAAACTCACACCGTCCCACACATCTCGTTAAATATCTTAATTGAGCTGAGTTGATTTGAATTGGTCAAACGAGCCGATAATTGTATTTTATTTTACAGGGCATCAAATACAGAGTTAAAATGTGATTAGATAACCACTACCAAGGGCCATGAATAAAATTGTAGTAGGCCTACTTTATCAATTGCCTGGATGAGCTGTCGACGACGTGTTTCATGTTTTTAAAGGTATGATACAGGAGTGGTGGAGCTGACAAAAAAGGTACAGACAGTTTTTTTTATGTTTTGTGTGATCAAGCAAACATGAAATAACAAACTTGTGAACATTTGGGCTTAATTCGTTCTTTGAGTCAGGAGAAAGTAGTAAAAATTCATGCACAATTTTCAGCATGTGAACACAATGCCCTAAATTTTGATTGTAAGAACCGAAATCAGCTGCTGCGTTGTTTAAATAAGACTGTGTCAAGAACTGAAATAGATCATAGCAGCATGAAAGCAGAATGTTAGTTACGTGTTCCTTATTGCAATTTTCAACATGTAAACAAAATGTCCTTATTGTTGGTTGCAACAACCGAAATCAGCTGCTGCGTTGTTGAAATAAGACTGTGTCAAGAACCTAAGAAATGCGCAGCGTGAAAGCAGAATATTAGTTACGTGTTCCTTATTAGACCGGAATATTGTAACGCTCCACATCGAGCATACAAAGTTGAATGTGAGTCAAGAGAAAGTAGTGAAAAATCATGCACAATTTTCAGCATGTGAACACATTGTCCTTGTTTTTGGTTGCAACAACCGAGATCAGTTGCTGCGTTGTTTAAAAATACGACCGTGTCAAGAACTGAAATAGATCATGCGCAGCGTGGAAGCTAGAATACTAGTTACGTGTTCCTTATTGGATCGGAAAATGTAACGCTCCACATCGATCATACACGGTGCGTTGAATGGTATACTTTTCGCAAAGCTCTCGCACATTCTCGACGCTATAATTGCGCGAAGTACGGGCCACGCTTTTAACTGGGGGTGGGGCTCGCCTTAACATCGCATTGAGTTCTAATGATCGGTCACTACACCGTGCGAAGTGAGATAAGGCAGCCGTTGTAAGGCAGGTCATTACAGTTATTTGCATGCTGCAGGGATATGGCGTCCACAGGAAACAAAGTCGCGTGCTACAATACACTCGCTCCGGGCTTTGGCAGTTCCGGATCCGTAAAAAGGATTCACACTCTGCCCTTGCTATGTTGGTTCTTTATACTGAAGCCCCCGGGGGAAAAATGCGTTAACGGTTTCACAGGTACACTGGCTCCGTGTGTTTCAGTACTTCAACCCTGAAGAAAATATCAACCACACATCCCTTTACAGATCGCGAGTCGGATTTCTTCAACTTTAAGATAGGATGCTTTACCCGATGGGGAATCATAAAATCAAGCATCAATTCAAAAGGATATAAAAATGGAGTTTTATAGTTCATATTCTCGGGGAGACTTTTGCAGACGCTAGGTGGCAGCAGCTTTACCGGGTTACATCCAATGCGCGTGTTTTAGAAGACGTAAACAACATGCATTTGACTGCTGTGTCTGCTTCGAGCCAGTGTTTTGAAGTCTCACACAAGGAGTAAGGGATTATCATTTTATGCAAAAATGATAATCACCATGTTGTTAATTACAACTGCTGCTCAGTTGGAGCAGGTGCGTATCAGACGGCTGTTTTGGGTAATGAGTTTTCTCGTCTTTACATGAGTCATTTTGGTGTGTGTTGGCATGTAGATCAAGGCAAGCTTTGCTGCATTGCATATGTTTATTGCATTTACTCTGTTGTTGGTGACGTTTGTAACATATGGACTAATCGTTGAACTCTTTAAGCGAGCGCTGGTAACATTATAAGTCATGGCACATTTGATTTATTTCACTGTTGTCTCCAAAGTGCAATGCCCTGGGGAGTCAACGTCCTTGATATCCTAGACTGGACCATTCCACATATCTAGGAGGGGGATAATAGTATACTTTGCACACAAAATTGTACAGGCATACATCCCTAACCAGATCTAACCCTGTGATAAAAGTGGAGCCATCTGTTCTTTGAAGCGCGCTTCAAGATGTCTTGCTGACAGCCTGTGCTGCGTTCTGAGGCTTCAAACACCCCCCCCCCCCCCCCGCCAATCAAACTCTATGGCTTCTCCTCAATAATTTTCTGTCTTTGCATTCAGGTTGGCTCAGTGGTGTATATCCTTTCTTTTCACCTCTTTGGACCCCGGTTCGAATCCTTGACTGGAGCCTTGCATGTGGATTGGGTTTTCAGTCCCTATATTCGTAGGTTTACCTGTTCCCCCCCCCCCCATATCTAAAACTACCATTGCTCCATCGTCTTCTCTACGCAGGTATCTTCGGACTTCCTTGTTATAATGTGCTATAAAAAATTATTGAGGGTCCTTAATAGGTTTCGTTTCCATTGGTGATAAACAAACCGCGCTGGTTAGCATGCGACGGCCGAATGTTTAGCAAAACATTCAATCGTGTCAACAGATAATAGGCCTATGACACTCTTGCAAACTTTTACTTAAAACAAATACATCACACGGTTAGATGCTTTGTTTCCAACAAATTAACAGTATATCTGTTTTTGCTTTGCATTGATGGCTCTCCATAGTTTTCCAACCTCGTTGTGACGTTGCAATAGAAAGATCTATGTCTGTAACTATAGTACTCATCATCTTCGTCGTACTCCCCGTGTGCACTAACAGTAATGGATATCATTCCTCTCTATAAATAAAGAGGCCAGACGACTCTCTTTCAAGGCACTGTTCGCTTGAGTTGATTTGGAAGGACGCAAAAAACAAGATGGCCGCGCTATGGGAAAGATCGATATCAACAACGAATACCGAATCTCGCTACAGTAAAAAAAAAAAAAAAAAAAAAACCATGATGTTGTGTCCTCCAAGCCTTGATTTGCTCACATTGGTTTGAATGGAGGACTCGAGTTAAGCAGAAGGTCAATAACCATAATATAATATCAGATAATAGCATTATACTGGGAATATTATAGCAGCCATTAAAGTCGATCGTGAGGCTTTTCGCAATGTGAAGTTTAATTGCAAACTATGTGTAGGCCTTCTGATTTTCATTGTGCTAGAAAAAAAGGCCATGGCTGTTTTGTCCATCTGTTAATTTGAATTGAGGAAAATAAGAAGAAGGTCTTTAATAAAAAATGTCAACCCAAAATAGCGAAATATTGAGGCTTCTTTATACCACAACTATCATTGTGATCGTAGTGAATATATGGTATTCACATGGTACGGTATAATGCTATAAATTCATGAATTAATTGATTGTGGGATTTCGGGTTCCAGAGGGGCCTGGCCCAGTTCCGGGTCAGAGTGACCCGGAGAGTGGTTAACACATGGGTTTTGAACTAGGATACAGCGTCAGTTTGAACCCTTTCTGGGTCATTGTGACACAGACTACGGGTCACACTGACCATGGCAAGTCTGACCCTGAAGTGTTTTGAGAGTGTACATGATTTTAACTGTCGTCTTGTCACCATGTGCACGCTCGGTGATCAAGACACATTCAATGGTTAGGATCGAAGGTTCGAATCCTAACCGAGTAGTGTGTCTGTGGATTTTGTTTCTCCCCGCAGGAGTTGGGGCAACACTGAGTATACACCGGTCATCACATCGGTATATAGGGTAAAACACCCAAGTGACACCCATTTATATTCAGCGCCGAAACTGGGATAACATTTTCGGGGGGAACAAGTGGGTGCACCATTTTTTGTCTAGGGGGCACTTCTAGCCAATTAAAACTGTAGTCTCCATTTGCATTTCACTTAGACGATGTCCTTCCAGCGCTCTTGTTATGTCATTTACATTTTTTACAAGATAATCTGACTTGAGTGTAAAAATAAATACATTGTCTGCGTGTAAATGGAAAAATAGTTTTAAAATCATTGAAACTATCACATAAGAACAATTTCACATTTTACGCTGGCAATTCTTAATCTCAAAAGTCAAAATTTCAAATGGGGGGGGGGGTGCATCCCGGATACACGGGTATCAATATTGTGAGGCAGGTGGCCTCCGTATGTAGCTACGGCACTGTGTGAGGCAGGTGGCCCCCGTATGTAGCTACGGCACTGTTTATACTCTTCCACAATCTGAATATTATGATCAAGTACGAGTACAGCTTTATGACACATTAATCCCCTGCCTATTGAATCATCAGGTGTAGTATGCTCTGCTATGGCAGCCTTGGCATTATGGATGACCTTTAATTATTCATCCATGACTCACTGTACATCCCTTCGTCATTCATTTAGCGAGCACTAAATATTTAGCATAAACTGAAGCACTTATCGTGAAGTCGCATCAATTAAGGTTACTTCCTCAACAACAACAACAACACACTATACGGGGTCGAGTTGACCCGTAGTCCCAATCCGCGTTACAGGGGGCCTTACCCATTTCTGGGTCAGTACGACCCGGATAATCTTTCAAACTGACCCAAAATTGTATCCAGCTGACGCATAATCCCGAGTCAAAATCCCTGTTTTTAAACCAGTTTAAGGGTCAGCCTGACCCATGGGGTAAGGCCCCTTGGTGACCCGGAATCCGGGTCAAATCTGACACGTTTTTTTTTAAAGGAACATTACAGAATTGGTTTTTGCTAACAAAACAGTTGCTGGCAGTGTAAGCACTTTATGTGTAATCCACCGTATACATAAACTGACAAACCTGTAGAAGTTTGAGATCGATCGGCCATCTGGGTCACGAGAAAATAGTGAAAAACCGATTTCACATTTTGCATGAAATCATATAGATTCAACAAAATGAATAAAACGCTCACTGAGCGATAAACTCCAATCGGAAAAGTAGTTTATTCATTTCTCATCAAATATGGCATTTCAGACAGAAATATTTCTAGGGATGTTTTCTACTATCATCATCATTAGACTGTAAGTTTTATGTAAATCTGTGATCAAAAGTATATTTTACAATGTTTTTTCTTACCAATTCTGTAATGTTCCTTTAAGAGTGTTGTGCAACCATAAATCTTGAGTCAGTAAATTATTTTAAATCTCCATGTTTTTAACTGACTCACCATCCAACCAATTCGTAAACATTTCTTGTAAATTGGGAAGTCATCGAAGTTGCCAGAAAATAATGAAAGAAAAAAAACACCCCTCGTTGCATAGATTTGTGTGCTTTCAAATGCCTGAGATTCAAATATTTTAGTGAGAAATTACCTCTTTCTCAAAAACAACTTTACTTCAGAGGGAGTCGTTTCTAACAAAGTGTTATACTATCAAATACTCTCAGCATGCTCCTTTGTTACCAAATAAGTTTTATGAAAGTATTTCTTGAGTAAATACCAAAAGTATCCCCTCACCTTAAGGAGGGTTTGTTATCCCTTTTATCACGATTTTTATTATTATAATAAGTGTGTTGTGTACATGTCCAGGTTAATTTAGGCTTTTGTGTTCGCTTTATTAAACCCCCATACTTTGTTCAACCCCCATACTTTATTAATTAAGTTCCATAATTCTGTTTCATCTACCATTGACAACTGCCATACCGATTTTGTACTCAAAGGATCCTTCCCCCTTCTAACCAAATCATTAGCCTTTTTGGGGTATGGTGGACACCATAGGAGTGCACTGTTTGGTTTGGGGTGTATACCGACAAAACACCTAAACCAATAGTGTCACAGTATTGTACCCACCATTATCTCAAAATGGGTTATTGACCCCCTATTGGTTGACATCCCCTCTATAACGTGTTGCATGGTCAAGCTTTAGGATAGCATTGACATATGAGCCGATCAGTGTGGTTGAGACAATGAAAATATTAAAATATGTCAGCATGTGCTGATGAAAACGGCCCTCGCTGCAGGTTTATACAAGTCTTAGCAAAGCAAATATAATGTCCATGGAACACTATGGTGTCTGTATAGGTTATACAAAAACGGCACAGTCTGGTATTACTGAAGGCAGGTGCTTCCATAGCTTTATTTGATTCTTATTTATAAATTTTTTTAAACTGTAAAATGCTCAGGCATTCAGTAGTAAAACGCTCCTTTCAGATGATCCATGTAGGCATTCAGTGTTGAATTGCACCAGGGGTGATAATATTACCTTGACTCGAGATATGAACATCGTGGTGTATGGACCTTAATGAGATGGGCTAAGGCAATTTATTATGTACACATAGAGACTCTCCCAAGCGGGCAAGCCTAGCACAGAGAAAATACAAACTACCTGTGTGATAAATTACGTCTGGGAGACAAATAATGTCTTACCTGTCCTCATGTTAATATCATCCTCCTGCCAAACGTATGGATGCTTATCTCATAGTAACATCTCGTCAGTGTACGCTTGCTGTTTGATTAGATGAGAGACTGACATTTCACGCTACCGTCCTTGTCTGTTTTGGTTCTCCCGTGTAAAAAAGCTCCAGTAATTATGTCGAGGCGAGGACACCGCAGCACGGGCTTCTCTGTGCTTGACATGTATTTTTTTTTACTCATCACGGCCCGTCTGACATTGTAACTAAATCCTGCATTCGTCCGTTTCCCGCCTAATGAGACACGCCGTCCAATCAGCGACGGCGTTCTGTAAGCACCACGGGCCCTGCTTAGATATTCACGGTGAGGTCTGCATAGCAGACGCCAATTTACGGCGGTACGCGTGTCTGATCGCGGGGCCCGTGTTTGACCAATGGGAGATGCGCTCTCATGATAATGAGACAAACCGGTCGTGCTCAATAATGGACACGATACCACTTTCGGCGCTCTTTCATCGATCAAAAATCACTCAAGCTAACGCTTACAGACCAGTGTCAAAATTCAGCCCATCGGGTCAGCTTGTGTCAAAGAAGACAATGACATTGTGCATGCACAATGATGGTAAAATATCATCATCTGATTGTTTTGTATATAAAATTATATGTATATTTATATATGTATGCTTGTTTATGCCTCTGACGAAGGTCTGGTTTGGATCGAAAGCTAAGGCCATCTACCATACACATTTTATATGTATATGATGAATATAAAACGATCTCATTTAGGTTAAAACAGAAAAGGAAACGAGAGACTAAACTGCATTATATTGTGAAATAGGCTAATGCCTAAAGTCTGCTTTTTCGTAATGTGACGACAAACAAACATTGTTTTGTTCATGAATCACTATAATAGATCAAAGGTTGCTTGTAATTGAAAAGAAAATGTTGGAGTTTTTTTTTTCGAAAGAATTGTCTTCACTGCGGGAACAGACTGTGCAAGTCTCGCGCGTTTCGGAAATGAGAAATCAACTCGAACGATGATTACACATTTATATGGAATCAAAATTGTTCTTAAAAAATATATATTTACACTATAAATACCAATAGCAATTTGTTTTGAGCTCAATTTTAATTTTTTTTAAATACAAATAGTTTGTTCAATTGACATTGAAACAGAACTAAAACTTGGGATAGATTATTATTTTTTTGAAACACATTTTTATTAAAGAAATTCATCAGATTAAAACTAAATAAATAATAGAAAAAAGTGGTTTCACAGCCAGTCTTATAAATTATTTAGATGTTACTAACAGTTCTTTAAAGATGGTAATGGCAATGGTTGTTTTACAACAGAGGGCGCTACATCTCCTTTAGAAACGCCGAGTCAAGACCTCGCCCTGTAACCTAGTGTAGCCAGTTTTTTTGTCCATGAATGAAACAAATCGGTTGATTGATAGCCAATGACGTAGTATGCTATTAATAAAATTTTACGTTTATAAATGTCTGCTATTGTTAACTCTTTCCCCTTTCTAATAACTGTTGTCAAAATCTCGAATGGAGGGTGGCTTTCGAATGGTTTGCGTATACGGAAGACCTCAACCCCTGCCTTCTATAAAGCTATCACAATCAACAACTTGACAAACTCAAGTAAACCATGTGAAAGGGTAGTTTAAAAAAAAATCGATTCCGAAAGCTTTTTTTAAGTGGAGTCCCAATCCACTAGAATATCATATCAGTTTTTACAAGTTCACACAAACAATAACTTGCAGAAGAGGCTCTTTCCACCAGCACACCTACTGTAGCTGAAAGTTAAATATCGGTATTACTCAATAACTAATTAATTTTTTACTCAAATATTTCTTCTTCTTTTTTTTTTTTTTTATTATAGTCCTTCCTCGTATCAACGCAAACAAACAGGAAAAGTTTCAGTTGTCTGAGAATCTTATTTCGGCCTCTTCAGCTTTTTGAATACTAATACAATTGTTTCCAAATCCCTCAGACCGTCTACAAACTGTCAACCGCCCGTTAGCCTCCCGTATTCAAGTACATGTTTTGAATTATTGACATCTCAGTGGATTCCCCAGATTATGAGAAAATAACTTCATGGTGATGTAAAAAAAGGGTAGCTTCTGATCAGTGTAAACAGCGCGTTTTCCTTTTGGCTGTCAGCAGTGCAGCTACCCTGCATGATTCAATTTCACTTCAATACTTCATTTATATCCAACCTGAACAGTACATACCAGATTGCAAAAGACAAAATATTGTAGAGGCACGAACCCAAAGCCAAGGTTTGTAGTGGAGTGCCTTTAGAAGAGACAGCAGAAAAATTACTGATTCGTTTGAATATTTAATTAGTTAATTAACTATGACAAGACAAGACAAAGATACATCGGGACAAATAGTCTGACTAGAAATAAATTAATAGTTTCAATTTGATGTCTATGTCTGTGCTTGGTTTTAAAAAATAACTAAGTCATAAGAAACAATTGAAGAGATTTTCAACTTGTTTTGTTTCGCTGAAATTTGTATTTGTGATAAACTTGATGTCAGTAGTAATTGTCATGAGAAATACATATAACTGCCTTGCGTTTCGACCCTAACTTTAAGAGTCCTTTAAAAAGAATAACAAAAATTAATGGCCGTATTTTGCTAAAGAAGTGTAGGTTTATAATTCCAAGATGGAAATTGACTATAGTTTATTCATAAAAATAATAATAATAGTGGCTTCTTATATAGCTCAGTGACGCTCAAGGCGCTTCAACAGTCAGTATTTCTGCAAGGTATATATGTGGAGCTACTTTTTGAAGTTTGAGACCTATTCCTTTACATAGCACAATGTAATGGTTTACAAGGTGCTGTGGCGCAATATGCTGCCAATCAAACCAGGAACACCGGGGCGAACCCCTTCTCTTTTCGATAAGTGCACTGGGTTCTTTTACGTGCATTACACAACACACGGAACCAACGGCTTTACGTCCCATCCGAAGGACGAAGCAATAATGGTTAAGTGCCTTGCTTAAGGACACAAGTGTCACGACTGGGACTCGAACCCACACTCTGCTGAACAGAAAATAATAAGCTAAACAGCTAAAAAACGAAAAAGGAATATGAAGTTTAGTTCTTCGAGAATAAATTGGTTTGTTTCAAGAGGATGAGAGACTTTTAAATATTTTGTTAGTAACCAAAGCTTGGGCTTTGGACTGGACTTTGGCTCCGTCGGTTATTTAGTCTCAGTAATTGGCGACGTTCGTAGTATCGCAACACAAAATGCTGGAGAAGAGCTATTACACGAAATCGATGTTGCGCCCTCTACCGATCACTAATACAAAAACTGGCGTACCCAATCCAGGGAGGTATACCTTTGGTAGTTTCTCCAACTAATTAATTACTTACCATAAAAACCTACCCGGTTAAGAGCACTGGAGAGCTGTTGATATTATAAAGACATTGTTAGAAACAATCCCTTTGAAGTAAAATTTCAATCTGAGCCTTTCTCAGATTCAAATGTTAACAAATTTATGCAACAAGGCGGGTGTTTTTCTGTCACTATTTTTTGTCAACTTCGATGACCGATTGAACAAAAATTTACATAGAGCGGCTTAAGCAAATAATAATGCTTAACAGATCAGATGAGCAGGATACCAGGCACAGATGGTACATATTATCGATGTGGTATGCTATTTTGGCTAGTAACCTTATTCTGGTAAGCATAATTTGGTTGTGCTTAGCTACTTGAAATTGAAACCTGGTCTTTGACAAAAGTATAACCTGCCTTTAAGAAGACTTGCGCTTTGCGTACAGGGCTTCAATCAGGCAAACGTATCCCAATCTGAAGCCAATACCGTGGTTTCGAAAAGGGCCTTACTGTGGTGCACCACAAGTGGTGCCCTACAAGTTGTGCACTACACTAACTTCGCTTGGCCCCAGCGGCCTATCCAGGACCGCTGGGATGGGCTAATCAGCTTGCACAGATTCTTGTTCAGGAAGTACGTCATGCGTGCAGTGCTTGCAGTGTGAGTGTGATGCATGATGGGACTGAGCATTAACGTTAACGATACATTTGCCCATCCCAGCGCCTTTGGTTTTAAGGCAAGGCGCTGGGGACGAGCGAATACACTAATTAGGCCAAAATCAACCTCGTCCCTATGTTTTACTTTATTTCCAACCATGTTTTGAGAAAGCGGTCAACCTGGTACTGCTCGACACACCCTGTGGACGAGGTTGGGTCAAAATTCATACGTGAGCAAAAGTGATTACCATAATTGGTACGCCCTCAACTTTTTATGAATAGGCTAATATTAATTAACGCCCTCATTTTATTATTTTTTTAAAATATTAATTTTGTGGGGGTTATGCAATTAATATAACGTGTAATTTTTAGTACGACAAGTTATTACAAACAGGGGGTTCAATGCCTTAACTTTGTGAAGAGACTCGATAAAATTGGGTATTATTTATGATCTTCCAAAAATTTTTAATGGAAATCTGAAGTTTTGTTGTCCGAAAACACATTTGATTGGTTTTCAAGAGGTCGAGAGACTTTAAAGTTTTTATATGTGTTTGTGTTTCTTATTATTTAGCAATAATTAGCACTGGTTGCTGTGGTGATGCACCCTATAATGCATAATGGTCGCGCCCATGCAGCCATTTTGGTGGTGGATTTAAACACGTCTGCTTCGTGTTTACATTTTTATGCACATGCCACGTGTAGGTTTGAAAAGACGACAGAAATGAGTTGCACTATGAGTTGCGTTTTTCGTCAGTTGTTGCTGTTCCTGTAGTGAAAGCATAATTTTTGGCTATAAACAGTAAGTATAACCATAATATTGTTATTTCCTAAAATAACAATACATTTTGTTTCAGAATAATGCAAAGTTTGCAAAGTCAAAGAGTGGTTCGCGCGTGTACATGCACCAGTGTTTGTGTTGTCATTAGCCTTCGAGAAAGACTCTGCTCAGGCCACTAACTATTGTTTGCATTTATACAATATAGGTTCTTTTGGTTGGTATGCAGTTTGCAACAGCTAAAATATAATTAAGTACATTGTAGAACATAATAATTAACAGTTTTCAAAGAGTGGTTCGCTAGGTTTGTTTTTACTGTATATTACGGTCAGACTGACTACATGTACTACTAAGTACTACTTGACTAACTGAGTACTACACTGATACGGGTGCGTAGGACTTTTTACGGGACATTCTTACAGCCTTCAATAGTCGATTTCTTACTATGATCGGAAGTTATTGTCCTTTATAGTATTAAATCTGACAATGCTGAGACAATAATTTTGGCAGTCTTCGGCAAAATGCGATCCCATTTCGCGCGGTGTGAATAGCGTCATTGTGTTCGTAGTGAAAAGGCCCCCTAGACCGATCTTGGCAGGTAGTTTTTTTCTAGTTGGGATAATAATTTTTTTTTTTTACTTTCTTGTTTCCAATTGAAACACCCATAGAAAATACGAAACATTTTTATTTCTTTTCAAAAGGTAAAATAGTCATTTTATTTTTCAAATTTCAGGTACATTTTACTTATTTGATTTATAACAATTACCAGTAACTTAGGTATTTTTGGAGATCGCTCGCACAAGTTTTGCACACGGCACGTCAGCTGCATGACAACAGGATTGAATGCCTAAAACTAGTCATGTCTGACTATTGCAAGAAATCCCATCACAGCAAAAAATCCTGTAAAATGTCTATGCACCCGTACTGACTACTAGTGCTGGACTGTACAACTTGTATTAAGGCTAAAATTCTGTATCCGGCAGCCACTTTATCTCCCTTAACTTCGGTCAAATTGTATCCTTACCTGTGTACAGAGAAGCACAGACACTTTGAAGTATTGCAAAGTGTCAAAATCATGAAAAATAAGCCATTTTGTGGTCTACGGTGGTCTAGGTAATGCTGCTCGCTACACTCCATTTTAGTTCCTTTGGGCACGAGTGCATGAGTCTGAGAGTTCCATATGTGCGATGAAATGTGCGCTTGAATATTCCTTTTTAAAGGTCAAAATTTAGCATTTTAGCTACCAATTCACCCCCAAAAAGGGAAATAAAGTCCAACTACAGAATTGGTTTTTGCTAACAAAACAGTTGCTTGCAGTGTAAGCACTTTATGTAATCACCTGTAGAAGTTTGAGATCGATTGGCCATCTGGGTCACGAGAAAATAGTGAAAAACCGATTACACATTTGCATGAAATCATATGATTCAACAAACGAATAAAACGCTCACTGAGCGATAAACTCAATCGGAAAATAGTTTATTCATTTCTCATCAAATATGGCATTTCAGGCAGAAATTTTCAAGGGATGTTTTCTACTATCATCATCATTAGACCGTGTAAATTTTTATGTAATCTGTGATCAAAAAGTATATTTTACAGGTTTTCTTTCTTACCAATTTTGTAATGTTCCTTTAAACAATCAAACCAATCCTTCACAAAGTGGCAGTCAGGTACGGGCATTTTTATGACTATGAGACTAATATTAAATATTAAGTCAAATTCAAGAAAATCATGAATCAACAATAGGCTTGAGCAATGTCTTAAAGATCTTTCCTTTTTCTGGAACTTTGCCAAGGGGTTCTGTTTTATTAAAAGTATTATAACAAAAATTGTGAATGGCCAGTGCAGCTATTTTGGTGGGGGATTAAACATGTCTGCTGTTTGTTTTCAAATATGTAGGTTTTTATTACTATATTTGAACAAAAAAGTTACATCCCATTAAGGTGATCCCTCTGCTACCCTTCCCATGTTTTATGGTAAACTTGGGTGTGATTCCTGGCTACATGGCAGTTAAAGGTTGTATGGCGTCTGAATGGAACCCCCAAACAAAGATGTTGACAATATAGAGAGACTGCCATCCATAGGGCCATATAGCTGAGTCTAGAGTGCTGGCACGTTAATCCAGAGGTCGTTGGTTCAAATCCCGCTCTTGTCATTTTTCTTTGTTCAACCAGAAATTATTTGAAATTTACTGTGCCAGTTTCCTTTTTGGTTCATTACTTGACATTTTCTGTTCTTTTTGTCTCAACTCTCACCCTAGCCCTCCCCCAGCGCATGAAATCTGCTAGCCTTCAGCCCAAACTCTAGTCTTACTCCAAAACCCTAGCCCCAGCCCAGATTCTTGCCCCCGGCCAATACCCCAGCCACAGTTTTACTCTATCTCGTTGTCAAATTTCAATCTTGTTCTCAATTTTTATAACATTTTCCTGTAATTGTGCTCCTTGTAGATTTTTAGCCCCTCATACTACTAATATATTATACAGTTAGCACCTGACTTTAAATTGAGCTGGCCAGGCTGATACAAATTGTTTTTAGCAAAGTAAGTGTGACATTGTTCAGCTCCACACTGTGCTTGTCTCCTTTTATAGTTCTTTACCATTGTTTTTTTATGATACATTATTGTTGTTTTTTTGTCCATTGCAGCGTGGGCACTTGCAGCAGGTGATCACACATGGTTATGGGGCAGCAAGTTGCTTCACACTTTTTGATAATAGAGTTTGAGTGTTGGTTGTTCACAAGAGGATGGTGCAGTGATCTCTTGGAGCTCCGTTCCAAGTAAAGGTTAGTGTTCTTTTTGGATTGGTTCATAGCATGGTGGTTCATGGATTCAAACTTTTAAAGGAACAAGTTGCCTTCGGGTTGGGCGCTTTTGGGCTATAACAAGCGTTTGATGTATAATGAGCACGGTCGGAAAGATGTTTAAAAAGTAGAATATAATGATCCACACAAACGTGCCTTAGAAATGCTTTGCTTTTGATAATCTTCGCGAAACAAAACGCTCGCCATTTATGAGAGTCAAGATTTTGACTCCCATAAATAGTGGACAAATTCTATTAGTCTTATTTCCACTCGCAGCTGTTGAACTACGACTGAGCAATTATTTTATTAAAAATGTTACGATTACCATCTGTTTATTGTATTCCAATAAATATCCAGCTAATAATGAATGAAAAAAAGAAAGAAAAAACATACGTTAAATAATTAAGTAGCAAGTCCCCACGTCTCGGTCCGTCCGGGCGTCCAGAGGGACGTACCAGCAGCAGCAAAACCCTGCGGCCATACCACCCATAGACCTCCCCCTGCATGCTGCAGTACAGTAGACGACGCGTCGCGACGCGAAGACAGGGTTCTCGTACAATATATGATTTTAGCGGGGCCAACCTAGTAACACCGATGCTTTCTTTGGTGTAAGAAGGTCTGGTACCCGTTGCTGTTATTGCATCGACGATCGTATTGACGGCTTGAAAAACGTATACATTTCGCGGGACATGTCTCGGGGGTCAGAGGTCAATGTTTGTTTTTTTTAATTACCATTCACTAATTATAACACATTAAAGGTGTTTTATTGCAAGAACAACTCTTAATAAGTACATGTACATGTATAAGGAACACCTCCAAACAGCAAAATTTCATGAGATTTGAAGGCAACGTGTTCCTTGTGTAGCAGCTATATTTCTTATTTCCTAAAATTACAGTACATTTTGTAACAAAATAATTCAAAGTTTTCAAAGAGTGGTTCGTTAAGTTTGTTTTTACTGTAAGACTACTAGTACTAGTATGACTATGAGACTATCATTAAGTCACATTAAAAAAAACCATGGATCAACAATGGTTGGTAGACAAAAGTTGCTTCCTCAATCAGGGAAAAAAAGTGGAGAAAAAACAACATTAGGATTGGGGGAGTGGTGGTGGATATGACATCATGAATGTCAAGTTTCTGGAAAGTAATTCATGCACAATGATGCATGTTGGCTTGCATCATATACTGGATAGTTAACAGCCCAGCAGTACGACCGAGCCACCTTTGACACAATCAATGTGTGTGAATTTCCATCACCTCTCCCTGGATCCCAACATAAATAATGCTCGCAAATTCTGCAATAGAAACAAAAGATGTGCACGGGACATGGAGGTAAGTTTGAAGACTGCCTTGTCTGAAGCTTGTGAGTTCTTTTTGTCTCATCTCCAACCTTAGCCCTAGCCCCCAGCCCATGAAAGCTCAAACCCTAGCCCCAGCTCAAACCTTCACCCACACTGCCACAGTCTATTAGCCCTTAGATCTCAGTTGTCAAATTCCATTCCACTAGTAATATGTTGTAATAGTGTCTTTTGACGTTGGATGTAGTTGGCCAGGTTGATACAAATTGTTTTTAGTATCTAGTAATTGTGATATCGGTCAGCTCGATACTGTGTTCATTATTTGTTTACAGTTCTTTCTCTCATTACACACTTGTTATGTAAATTTGTTTTTTTGTCCATTTCAGCAAGGGCACTTGTAGCAGGTGATCCAACAGTCATGGGGCAGCGAATTGCTTCACAATTTTTGAAGAGTTTGAGTGTCGGTTGTTCACAAGATTGATGTTGCTGTGATCTTGTGAAGCTCATGTAAAGGTTAGTGTTCCTTTTGGATTTGTCTTAGCGTATGTGTGGTTCATGGATTCAGACTTCTGGGTACCCGTTCCCTGTACTTGGTTCTCCCTATCGCCTAGTCTCCGGTGTATTTTCCAAAAAGTGTTTTTATGAGTTTCTCGTCTTAAGAGGTTGAAATTAATCTGTCTCAACTCTAACCCTAGATCAAACCCCAGCCCATGAAACCCTAGCCCTCAGCTGAAGTTCAGACCCTAGCCCCTGGCCCAAACCCTATCCCTCAGCCCAGACCCTAGCCATCAGCCAAAACCCTAGCCCTCAGCCAAAATCCTATCTCTCAGCCCCAAACCCTAGCCCTCAGCCCAAACCCTAGCCCTAGCTCTCAGCCCAAACCCTCGCCCTCAGACCAAACTCGCCCTCAGCCCAAACTTTAGCCCTCAGCCCAAACCCTAGCCCTTGGCTCAAACCCTAGCCCAAGCTCAAACCTTCACCCACACTGCCACAGTCTTCTAGCCCTTAGATCTCAGTTGTCAAATTCCACAAGTTAATGTGTACAGTTAGTGTCCTGTCACTTTGGATTTAGTTGGCCAGGTTGATACAAATTGTTTTTAGTATCTAGTAATTGTGATATCGTTCAGCTTGATACTGTGTTCATTATTTGTTTTTACATTTCTTTCTCTCATAACACACTTTTTATGACATTGTTGGTTTTCAGCAAGGGCACTTGTAGCAGGTGATCCAACAGTCATGGGGCAGCGAATTGCTTCACACTTTTTGATGAGTTTGAGTGTCGGTTGTTCACAAGATTGATGTTGCTGTGATCTCTTGAAGCTCAATTCCATGTAAAGGTTAGTGTTCCTTTTGTATTTGTCTTAGCGTATGTGTGGTTTATGGATTCAGACTTCTCTTTCCCTGTACTTGGTTCTCCCTATCGCCTAGTCTCCGGTGTATTTTCCAAAAAGTGTTTCTAGGAGTTCCTCGTCTTTAGATGTTGAAATTAATCTGTCTCAACTCTAACCCTAGATCAAACCCCAGCCCATGAAACCCTAGCCCTCAGCTGAAATTCAGACCCTAGCCCTCAGCCGAAACCCTAGCCCTCAGCCCAGACCCTAGCCGTCAGCCCAAACCCTAGCCTTCAGCCAAAATCCTAGCTCTCTACCCTAACCTAAGCCCTCACCCCAAACCATAGACCACAGCCAAGACCAGAGTCCTCAGCCCAAACCCTCTCCCTCAGCCCAAACCCTCTCCCTAGCCTCAGCCAACCTTCTCCCTCAGCCCAAACCCTAGCCCTCAGCCCATCCAGACCCTAGCCATCAGCCCAAACCCTAGCCTTCAGCCACAATCCGAGCTCTCTACCCTAACCTTAGCCCTCAGCCCAAACCGTAGACCACAGCCAAGACCAGAGTCCTCGGCCCAAACCCTCTTCCCTAGCCCTCAGCCCAAACCTTCTTCCTCAGCCCTCAGCCCAAACCCTAGCCCTCAGCCCAAACCCTCGCCCTCAGCCCAAAACCCTCTTCCCTAGCCCTCAGCCCAAACCTTCTTCCTCAGCCCTCAGCCCAAACCCTAGCCCTCAGCCCAAACCCTCACCCTCAGCCCAAACCCTAGCCTTCAGCCCAAATCCTATCCCTCAGCCCCAAACCCTAGCCCTCATCCCAGACCCTAGCCCTCAACAGCCCAAACCCTAGCCCTCATCCCAAACTTTAGCCCTCAGCCCAAACCCTTGCCCTCAGCCCAAACTCTAGCCCTCGGCCCAAACCCTAGCCCTCAGCCCAGACCCTAGCCCTCGACAGCCCAAACCCTAGCCCTCATCCCAAACCCTAGCCCTCATCCCAGACCCTAGCCCACCGTCTTAACCTCTAGATCTCAGTTGTCCATTTTCACAATCTTTTTTTTCATTATGAGAACATTTTGCTGTATTTGTGGAATTTTGTTCTTTGTAGATTTTTAGCCACTCATACTAGTATTAAATATGTTTTACAGTTAGTGCCCTCTGACTTTGGATACGGTTGGAAAGTTTGATACAATTTTGTTTAGTATAGTATGTGTGATATCGTTCGGCTTGACACTGTGCTCGTCTCTTTTTATAGTTCTTTCCAATTACATGGTTTTTATGATATTGCTTATTTCTTTTTTCCATTGCAGCAAGGGCACTTGCAGTGGGTGATCCAACAGTAATGGTGTAGCGAGTTGCTTCAGACTTTTTATATTAAAGAGTTTGCGTGCTGGTTGTTCACAATGGATGGCACTGTGGTCTCTTGAAGGACCATTCCATGTAAAGGTTAGTGTTCCTTTTGGATTTGTACTCATGGTTCATGGATTCAGACTTCTGGGTACTGGTTCTTTACTTGGTTCGCTTTATCGCCTCATCTCCTATTTGTGTTCCTTGGCTTTAGAGATTGACATGAATCTGCCCCGGACATAGCGAGGGAGGAATGGGTATTTATAATTGTCATGGCAAACTTGATAATTTTTTGCCTTTTTCATGGTCTCCCATGTAGCAGTTTGGAATTGCAGCAACAGCCTTTTTGCAGGCAGTCTTTAAAGGCTGTGTGACATTTGTTCATCCACTCCCAGGGGAATTGTCTGAGATAGCAACCTATTTCTGGACCGAGTCCACTCGCCCCATCAACCTCAACTAACCCTATAGTGTCTGGAATGGCTTTTTGCCCATGCCCCTCCTGCCCCTTCTTCATCCCCTTTCCAGAGTTAAGGAAAAATGTAGTAAAATAGATGTATTTTCTCTGTGTTATAAAGTTCACCATTTTAAACTCAATATAAATGCATGGTTAGAAAAGTTGAAGGGAAAGCAGAATATGCCCCCCCCCCCTCCAGCCCCATCCCTTTTTACAGCTATTCCACATTGATTAGCCCCCTCTAGTTGATAACTTAAATAATCTGTAAGGTTGTTAGAATCCTTTTCATAAAAAGTAAGACATGTAAATAACTTGATGAGGGTGGATTTGGTTTTAACTTCTGACTTGTTCATAGAATGTACACAGTGTCATGCAGGTTTCCTCCTCACATTGCCTAAAGTAGCATGAAAATCCTCTAACATTGATCTTGTTGTAGAAAAACGCAATACAGTTTTTCAACTTTTTCAGATTTCAAATCAGTGACATATTCTCAACATTTAAAGCATAATTTGTCGACTGAAAAAAGTAATTTACGATTTGTTGTTTTTGTCCATTGCAGGAAGGGCACTTGCAGCAGGTGATCTAATGGTTATGAGACAGCAAGTTGTCTCACCTTTTTTGATAACAGTGTGTGTGATGGTTGTTCACAAGATGGAATTCGCTGTGATCTCTTGAAGTTCCACTCCATGTAAAGGTTAGTGTTCCTTTTGGATTTGTCATGGCGTACGCGTGGTTCATGGATTCAGACTTCTGGGTACTGGTTCTGTACTTGGTTCTCTTTTGCCTCGTCTCCAATGTGGTTTATTTCCAAAAGTGTTTTTAAATGTTCTTTGTCTTTGGAGCTTATATCAATCTGCCCGGGACATTGCAGCAGAGTTATGGTTACTTATTATTGTTATTGCAAACTTGAGATATTTTGTTTGCATTTTTCATGGTCTGGCCCATTTAGCAGTTTGGAACTGCAGCAACTGCTTTTGCAGCCAGTTCTCAAAATCACCCACCCCCCGGTGGAATCGTCTGAGATTAGCCAACTATTTTTACGCAGAGTTCACTTTTCCCCATCAACCTCAATTAGCCCTATAGTGTCTGGAATGCCCTTTTGCAACATGCCCCGCCCATGCCCCTCCTGCCTCTCCTCCCTCCTCTCTTCTTCCCTCCTCCTCCCTTCATGAGTTAATGAAACTTGGACGGACAGTTAGATGTACTAAAATGGATGTATTTTCTATTTTTTATAAGTCCACCATTTTAAACTCAATTTGAATGCATGGTTGGAAAAGTTGGAGGGAAAGCAAACCCCCCTTCCAGCCCACCTTCCCTTTTTACAGCTTGTTCAAAACTATTAACCCCCCTCTCGTTGAATAATTGAATCATTTGTAAAGTTGTTGAGAATACGAGTATTATTACAAAATGAGACTTGTAAAAACATATTTGAGGGAGAATTTGATATAACTTCTGTCATGTCCTTAGAATGTACACAGTGTCATGCAGGTTTTTCTTCTACCATTGCTTAAAGATATTGCTTTTGTCTATAGAAAAAAGCAATATCATTTTAAATTTTCTTCGCTTCAAGTTCAGATATTGAATCAGTTACTTAACATTTTAAGCATATTTTGTTGACTGAAAGGTGTATATTAATGCCCTTATATGGGGTGTACTACACTATAATGTGTAAGCAAAACTTATTACCTTAATTTGTTTGCCCTGAACTTTTTTAAATAATATTTTTAGTTGGGTCATGCAATTAATAGATTGTGTACTATATGACAATCAAAACCTGGGGGTTCTGTGCTTCAATTGTTGAGGTGACCTGATATATTTGGGCTTTAAAGTTTGTCCTATTTGGCTTCACCCACACTGCCACAGTCTTAGCCCTTAGATCTCAGTTGTCAAATTCCACTCAGAATATGTTGTAGGGCCTACAGTTAGTGCCCCTCTATTTGGATTTAGTTGGCCAGGTTGATACAAATTGTTGTTAGTATCTAGTAATGGTGATTTCGTTCAGCTCGATACTGTGTTCATTATTTGTTTATACATGTCTTTCTCTCATTACACACTTTTTATGACAATGTTGGTTTTGTCCATTTCAGCAAGGGCACTTGTAGCAGGGGATCCAACAGTCATGGGGCAGTGAATTGCTTCACATTTTTTGATGATAGAGTTTGAGTGTCGGTTGTTCACAAGATGATGTCGCTGTGATCTCTTGAAGCTCAGTTCCATGTAAAGGTTAGTGTTCCTTTTGGATTTGTCTTAGCGTATGTGTGGTTCGGTGGGTTCAGACTTCTGGGTACTCGTTCCCTGTACTTGGTTCTCCCTATCGCCTAGTCTCCTGTGCATTTTCCACTCCATTATTTTAAGGAGTTTCTCGTCTTGAGATGTTGAAATTAATCTGTCTCAACTCTAACCCTAGCTCAAACCCCAGCCCATGAAACCCTAGCCCTCAGCTGAAATTCTAACCCTAGCCTTTAGCCCAAACCCTATCCCTCAGCCTCATCTCTAGCCCTCAGCCCAAACTCTCTCTTCAGACCAAACCCTAGCCCTCATCCCAAACCTTAGCCAACTGTCTTAACCATTAGATCTCAGTTGTCCAATTTCACAATCTTTTTCTAAATTTTTTTAAAAATTTGCTGTATTTGTGCTTCTTGTAGATTTTTAGCCCCTAATACTAATATTAAATATGTTATACAGTTAGTGCCCTGTGACTTTGGCTATAGTTGGCTAAGTTGATACTATTTTGTTTAGTATAGTATGTGTGATATCGTTCGGCTTGATACTGTGCTCATCTCTTTTTATAGTTCTTTCCAATTACATGGTATTGATTTTTTGTCCATTGCAGCAAGGGCACTCGCAGTGGGTGATCCAACAGTTATGGGACAGCAAGTTGCTTCACACTTTTTGACAACAGAGTGAGTGTTGGTTGTTCACAAGATGGATGGCGCTGTGGTCACTTGAAGCACCATTTTGAGTATTGGTTAGTGTTCCTTTTGGATTTGTACGCGTGGTTCATGGATTCAGACTTCTGGGTACTGGTTCTTTACTTGGTTCGCTTTTGTTGCCTCATCTCCTATTCCTGTTTGTCCTCTATAGAGGTTGAAATGAATCTGCCCAGGACATAGCAAGGGAGGTACTTATATTTGTCAATGCAAACTGTTCTTTCTTTTTTTCATGGTCTCCCATGTATCATTTTAGAATTGCAGCAACTGCTTTTGCATCCAGTCTTTAAAGGCTGTTTGACATTTTTTCACCCACCCCCAGGGATATTGTCTGAGATAGCCACTTATTTCTGGACAGAGACCACTTGTCCCCATCAACTTCAACTAACTCTATAGTGTCTGGAATGGCCTTTTGCAACATGCCCAGCCCATGCTCTTTCCTGCCCCTTTCCCTTCCTCCCCTTTCCAGAGTTAATGAAACTTGGAAAGACAGTTAAATGTAGTAAAATGGCCTATAGATGTATTTTCTCTGTTTTATAAAGTTCACCATTTTAAACTCAATATAAATGCATGGTTAGAAAAGTTGAAGGGAAAGCAAAATATGCCCCCCTTCCAGCCCCTTCCCTTTTTACAGGTATTTCACATTGATTAGCCCCTTCTTGTTGATTAATTAAATAATCTGTAAGGTTGGCACCTCTGAACAAAGGTGTTGACAAAAAAGAAAGACTGTTAACATAGGGCTAGTTAGTTCATTTGGTAGAGTGCCGCCTGCTAATCTTGAGGTCTTTCGTTCAAATTCGCTCTAGTCAAGTTTTCTGTGTTCAACCCCAATTTATTTGAAAAATACCCAGTCAGTTTCCCTTGTGATTTATTACTTGATATTTTGAATAAAAAAGTTGCATCCCCTTATTGTGATTCCTCGGCTGCTGCTTCCCAGTTAGTATCGTAAACTTGGTGTGATCTCTGGCTACATGGCAGTTAATGGTTGTGTGGCTTCTGACTGGCACTCCCGAACAAAGATATAAATAAAATAGGGAAACCGCCAACATAGGGCTAGATAACTCAGTTGGTGGAGCACCAGCACAAAAATCCAGTGGTCGTAGGTTCAAATCCTGCGCTAGTCTATACACAATTTTTTGAAGTTTCAAATGTTTTCCTGTTACATGTTTTTTTTATGATATTGTTGTTTTTGTCCATTGCAGGAAGGGCACTTGCAGCAGGTGATATATTGGCTATGGGACAGCAAGTTGCTTCACACTTTTTGATAACAGTGTGTGTGTTGGTTGTTAGATGGAATTCACTGTGATCTCTTGAAGTTCCACTCCATGTAAAGGTTAGTGTTCCTTTTGGATTTGTCATAGCGTATAACGTATGCGTGGTTCATGGATTGAGACTTCTGGATACTCATTCCTTGTACTTGGTTCTCTCTGTTGTCGCGTCTTTTTCCAAAAGTGTTATTGGAGGTTGAAATCAATCTGCCCGGGACATTGCAAGAGAGGTATGGGTACTTATATTTGCCTTTGCAAACTTGAGAAGTTTTTTTCTTCATTTCTCGTGGTCTCCCATGTAGCAGTTTGGAATTGCAGCAACCGCCGAAAGGCTGTGTGACATTTGTTCTTCAAATCACCCACCCAAAGGGGAAGTGTATCGGATTGCCACCTGTTTCTGGACCAAGTTCACTTGTCCCCATCAACCTCATCTAACCCTATAGTGTCTGGAATGGCCCGCGCCACGCCCCTCCTGCCCCTTCTCCCATGTTGATTAATTGAATCATTTGTAAAGTTGTTAGAATCCAGAGTATCATTAAACAATGAGACTTGTAAAGAACTATTTGAGGGAGGATTTGGATATAACTTTTGACGTGTCCTTAGAATGTACACAGTGTCATGCAGGTTTTCTTCTACCTTTGCTTAAAGATATTGATTTTGTCTATAAGTTTTTTCTTTTCAAGTTCAGATATTAAATCAGTGACTTATTCTTAACATTTTAAGCATAATTTGTTGACCAAAAAGTGTAATTTGCTGCCCTTATATTGGGTGTACTACACTAAATAGGTCAAAATGTGTGCACAAAACTTCCTACCTTAATTGTTTGCCCTGAACTTTTTTTGAATAATAATTTTGTTGGGGTCATGCAATTAATAGATTGTGTACTATATGACAATTTATCAAAACTTGAAGGTTCTGCAGTGTGCTTCAACTGTTGAGGAGACTTGATAAATTTGGGCTTTAAAGTTTGTCCTATTTGGCTTAGGAGGTTGATGAAAACTGGCAGATATGTTTGATCGGTTTTCAAGAGGCTGGGGGACTTTAAAGTATTGTTTGATTATTTCTGTTTTTTAGCATAGCATTGGTTGCTTATTTAACCCTCTATGCAAGGCATTGTAAGGGAGCCCTCTGTTGTCGACAAAGGGACAGGCGGTGGCAATGGGTTCATTTTGAGCGACTCACAAACACAGATCGTTAAGTATGAACAGCGCCATCGCTTACACTATTTCAGAATTTGAAGCAGTCTTTTAAAAAAAGAGCGACTGATTTATAGGTGAACTGTTAATTGTGCAGAAAGTATCAACCTTTTTGCACGGTTTTGTAGTCTGTTTGTCTTGGAATCAGGCAAATGTTTGCTTTTTCAATTGATGTTGTCTCCACATTCATTCAACAAGAATTTACTTGTAATCTAAAGGTATTGCCTGAGTTAGCTTATTAGTTTGCCTAAGTAATACGTTTTTTTTAGTTTGGTTTCATTACCATTGACAATTGACACACCGATTTCGACACGAACGATGCTGGCAGAGGTTTTTCCTGCCCCCTTCTAACCAAACCACTGTCCCATGTTGTTTGACAACCCCTATATTACTTGTGGCTTGGTCCAGCCTATATGATAGCATGGCATATGAGCTGACCAGTGTTTACGATGTGGTTAAGACAATGGAAATATTAAAATATGTCAGCATGTGCTGACAACCTACCTCCTTCCAGGTTAACATACGTAAAAAAAAAAAAAAAAAAAAAAAAAAAAAACTTGTCAGCATGTGCTGATAAGTACCGCGTACCGGCAGGTAAACTGTTTCTGCTAAACAATGTTTTTATGTGCTTAACAAGTTTTGGGTTTTACAGGCTTTGTGAAATTGGTCCCAGGTCCCTCGCTGCATTCAGGGTTTTTATAAATGGATGAATTCAGTCCTGGGAATTGTTAGGATACTGGTTCTCTTATTACAGGGTTATCTGAATCTTCACTTTCATTTTTCCATTCTTCGCCTTCCGATGTCGACGCTGGACAATTTTATTGCTCTTCATCAAACTTGTTTACTGCTCCCCCAAAAAATTGCACTTGAATAATTGATAAATATAATAAAAAAGGTCGGTAATGAAAGTGGAAGTAGAGTGCACGACTCGAGGAACGGCGCCTGTATGTAACATGGCTGCCTAATGCATTGGAAATAGGGAATCAGTTTATTGCCAAATAAAATTGCTTGTTAGTAATTGGCCCCGCTTCTCCTCTCGGGTATAGTTATCAAACACTAGTTTGATAACTACGAAGTCTATCAGAGCGTTGACATATTTATTAGTCAGGGTGCAGTGCAGGGAACCTCCAGAAACCATATCGAGTTAACTAATAAAGATTGTTTACCTTGTATAAAGTTGGTGCTGAGTCTGACTCAGCAAAGTATTCATCGACAGAAACCTTGCAGCCAATCTTTAAAAAACTTTCCTCTTAGGAGATAGCGTAGTGGTGCAGATTGGGGGATTATTTGGGGGAGTTGTGCCTGTGATGATACAAGCATGGGATTTAGCACACAGTCAGATCATGTCGTGAGAAATGTATGTGGCGATAGAGCCATCGCAGGTTTGAATTTTGATAAAAATGTAAGTAGAATAACACGCATCTTCCAAAATTTTCACAAATGCCTGCAATTGCTTGTTACCCTATTTGTTGTACTACCTGTGTTTTGTTCAAAAAACAAATCTACGATGGCCCTTATAGGCAAATGTGCTCGGGGTTTCGTTGGGCTGCGTCTATCTGTTTTTTTGCCTTTGCAGAATGATTTTGTTTTCTTTAAAAAAAAAATCACTTTAATTGTAAATTCTCACTGTGTGTGTGTTTGTTTGTTGTTGTTTTTCGCGTTGTAATTTGGATGTTTGTTTATATTGTTCTCCCGCAATTCGACCGTTGGTCGCCATTGAAGTACTGTTTTTTCAAGAATAAACCATTAATGAATAGTTAACTAAAGTACTAACTGAACCTAGAAAGTTAATGCATTGATATCCTGACCTTCGATCCCCTTTATGACGTAGTTCGTTTGCTGATGGTTCGAACGACACGTGACCTCAGATAATAATGCTGCGCACAAACTACATAAGTTTGACCCATGTAGTACTAGATCCCATTCTCAAATAGTGAATTAAACGAATAACTCACAAATAAACGAACAACGCAGGGTAAGCGAACATTTCATAAATAAAACCAACAAAAAAGCAAAAGATTGGCTGGTGTTCTGACGCGCTCCGATCCACAACGCGGCACTTGTGCTAGTTTAGCTGTGTCCCCGACGTAATCGAGATGATCCTTGGCGTGCAGTGAGTTCAGTGCTCCAAAGTCTGGGGCCCCTTCTTCCATAATTGAACGTGACCACGGGGTACCTAGACTACCTATTGCTTACTTATCATGGTCCAAAGACCTTCGGTCTGAGTATTTTCGACCTCTATCCCGATCGCTCCTGCAGGCACAGCCCGAGTTTGCAGGAAAACAAAGGTTTAGTTTTCAAGACTCTTGCAGTAAATTACTAGAATCGTAGTTCAAAATTTATGAAATGCCCAAGGCATGTTGTTTACGTACAATCATCGTCCTTTTCGTTAATATTGTCATTGAATAACAGATTATTGCAAGTTCAGAAGTGATCAAGTTCCTAGGGAACAATAACTGCCTCTCGTTAACGGCTGCCGGTATTTTTTTTATGGCGATTATTGTTTTTGTAAGGATGAACACAATAGATTTTGAAGGCTTTTACCTGGCATCTACTGATGCATCGCTGAGTCATTAGTTTTTGACAATAGGCCTATCGTGATGATGAAAGAGAATGGCATGTTGGGCTACAAATGAGCGTGATGTTTGTGAGAGCTAAATTATTTCATCGTCATTAGCATTTCCTTTTTACACGGTTAAAGGAACATTACAGAGTTGGTTTTTGCTAACAAAACAGTTGCTGGCAGTGAAAGCACTTTATGTAACCCACCATATACATAAACTGACAAACATGTAGAAGTTTGAGATCGATCGGCCATCTGAGTCACGAGAAAAACCGATTACACATTTGCATGAAATCATATAGATTCAACAAATGAATAAAACGCTCACTGGCGATAAACTCCAATCGGAAAATTAGTTTATTCATTTCTCATCAAAAATGGCATTTCATACAGAAATATTTCAAGGGATTTTGTCTACTGTCATCATCATTAGACCGTGTAAGTTTTATGTAAATCCGTGATCAAAAAGTATGTCTTACAAGTTTTTTTCTTACCAATTCTGTAATGTTCCTTTAACTGTGAAAGGGTTTAATTAGAAATGATGTGTATGAAAGATTTCCATTGACTTGACCAACGTGTACCAATGACTATCTCTAGTTTTTTTTTTGATGTTACGTTTTTTTTTCTCCAAACATAAGCTGGTGAGCGTTTCCCCTTACTGCTTATTCTGTGTATCGATATGGGCGGTTGGGCGGTCCCGAGTGGCTAAAAAGGTTATTACAGTTTCGGTCATTATTTAACGGCCTAAAATTCGCCAGATGATGACAAGGGGAAGGGGAGGGATGGTCCACGTTAGTCACACTAGCAGGTTCCATTCAACTTGGAGGTGATTTCAAAAGAGTTGACGTTATTGCCAAGTTTGATTGATGTTATGTCACATTTACAAATCAGTAATTATATTATTAAGTTTTATTTGTTATCACATCAAGAAAATGACACCGGAAAAATGTATGATTTTACTTAAGGAAAGAATATTAAATATCATGGGTTGATTTTAATTCTAGTCGAAAGGACCTAAGTACCCTATTAAAAATTACCAAACCTGTTGAGTTGGTGGAGTCCTGGGCGTCGAGATGTGGTGATCAGTTGGAAAGCCAAAACTTCTTTTTAATTACAATTGCTTGTACTTTTATTTAATGACTCATTTTTGTCTGCGTCAAGGTAAAACTCAGTGAGCATTGTTGGAAGTCCATTTGTTTGCCAAAACATTGATTTGCACATCCCCTTAGAAATTGGGTAGTGAGTGACTAAGTAAAATATATTTGTGGGTTTTTTTTTCCTATTTTTTCTGCTTTGCCCCAAATGGCCGCCCGTACAGTACCCCCAAAGTCACTGTAAGAAAAGAAAATAATATGTATATGAAAATAGAAGGCAACCCAATGGTCAGGTTGCAAAAGTAGGCTTCACGTGGGCTGCAATTTGTACAAACTTTCCTCAAATTTCAGACTGAAGTATGCTGCCAGAGAAGTTCATTTTTAATATTTTCGAGAGAGTAACTATTGTGTATACAAGCAACATATTCCAACGGACCTTTCAACGCCATACAAAAAAGTCATGGCCAAAAAAAACAAACAAAAAAAAAACAGTTCCACCCTCCCTGAAAAAAAGCACATCCTCCATGACTTGACGTATAGCACTCTCTCGGTCCTGAACACTACACTAATGCCCCCCTAAACAACAGACATGTGTTTTCATAGCCGCAGAACCTGCACTATTTAATGGCTTGTCACATTTGACAGCGTCGTACTTGAACTATAAGTCAATAAATCCAAACGTCGAGTACTGTAGACTGGTCTTTATCTGTCCATAGACAAAATGAACAGTCCCCATTTGAGAGTTTATACTTGCTCTGTAAGAAATTTAAGCAAGCCCTTAAGCGGCATTATCCAGTGTTTGTAAAGTTTTAACACTATACACGAACCACCCTTTCAATAGGGAACCACAATATTGTCTAAGTTATACAGTGGCATAAGTATACTCTAACAAAAACTGCAGGTCAGAAATGACCCGGATTCCAGGTTCCAGGAGATTGACCTACTTCTGGGCCAGGCTGACCCGGAGGCTAGTTCTGAAATGGGATTTTAACCCGTCAGTTTGACCCATTGATGGGTATTTGACCCATTGTGGGTCGATGTGATACACATTCCGAATAAACTGACACAGAAAATAATATCAGACCACACGGAACCTGGAATCCCGGTCAAATTTGACCCATAATTTTGTGGAGTGTTTTTTTTTCAAGGGGAGGGAGGGGGGCAAGCGGGGGACAAATTATTTATTTGGCAGCTTTGTACTTCACCTAGATAATCTATTCGGTTGCAAGAAGTGCAAGACATAACGCAATTAATAATACTAGCATTTACGCGTTTTCCAAACGGACAGTTTTCAGGGTATCGACGAAATATATTTTAAAAGCGAAAGCCAATGAGATAAAACCACATTTCTTTACACGTGACATCTTTTAGCACCAAATTATTATGTAGTTTCTTGAATGTGTTGGAGAGAATAATTCAGCAACGCCCCTTTGGCTTAAATTTCAGATCGAGCATTTTCTGCCCTCCAACAAGCGACCCATAACATTGTATCGATCACGACCTTTCCGCAGGTATATTTTGTCCGGGTGGGAAGTGCAATCGACGTCAACGTGAACTGTGTCTGGCCCCCACGGGGATCTCGTGCACACATCAAACGAACGTTAACTCATTTTCATTACCGGCTTCGAGACACGTGATCGATCATGTGATGTCGCTCCCACCACGGTGATGCTGTTGTGTGAGGCATATGGTTAATGAGGGCGCACCCCACTAAATAGGGAGGAAACAGAGCGACGCCCTCATCAATAATTTCTTTACGAGACATAATTATTTTAGGGCCAAATAAAAGGGGTACAGTGTAACTGTAAGTATTATGCCCAAGTTTGAAGTGGGGGTTGTTAACCTTTTTTTTTTTTTTAAGATTGATGCTTGGATGTTTGGAAATTTACACAAAAGTGTAGGGGTGTTTTAGTTAGAGGGAGAATAACTCGACGGGCCTTGGGACAAACCATGTCAAATTGAGCAGATGATAACAGTTTAGTAAAAAGCTGTGAGACTTCGAAGTATTTAAAACATATATACATATATATGTATATATATTTTGCACTGTATGTTTTATGGGAGTTTATTTAGTGGATAGTTGATTGAGTGACCCTATAATCCCGAATGGTGCCTGCCATATTTACTTATCTTGATGTGTGTTTTTTTAACGTTTCATCGATTACACTAATTTGTAAACTGGCAATCGGTGTCATACAGATTATTAAAAAAAATATTATCCAGTAATAATTATATTTCATGTTTTTACTGGGCAAAACAGTTCATTTACAGGGAAAAGAAGGAATGGTAAATGTTACAAAATTGTCAAATATATCCCCGTCAGCATGTGTTCTCTGTGGCAGTTTGGGGGAGTGAATTTGGGGTGTGACATCGCTCACAATATTATTTTCTTTCATTCACTAATGTTTTAATGTTTTTTGCAATTTTTACAAACATTCTTCAATATTTTATAAGAAAGTGTGAGAGTATATCATTAATTGGGATGTCAAACTTCAAGCAAGAGACATACATGATGAATGTACTCTATATAGTAATACATAACTAGCTGCATGATAACAAAATTAAAACCAGCTGCTGAGTGACAGTGTACAGATTTCGAGTACAAAGTACTGCTTTGTCGAATGATTAATCATGACATTTGAATATTAGGCCAGTCATTTTTTAAAGTTTGGTTGACGTTTGCCCCTTTTTGTTCTTTTTTTTGTCTAGAAATGGAATCGATTAACTTAAGTTATATCAACACTGTGCTCTTCGTCTCTTGTTTGTGTGGTTTTCCTTCGGCGTTGTCAGAGTAATAATTTCTGTTTTCTTATCCATTTTAGCGAGGGCCTGAGCAGCTGGTCAGGCAACAGTTACTGGACACCCAGCAGATTCAGATTCACATATTTTTACTATCGAACGTCAGACGTGCACGGAACTGTGTCTCACAAAGATGTCGTGAGTAAATGTTCCTTTTTTCAAATTTCTGACTGAAAATGCGTTATTCATGAGATTCTGTTTTTTTAGTGCTGGTGCCATATTTGTTTTTTCCCCCAGTGACTTTATTACCAAAGATTTAAGCAA
Source organism: Pycnopodia helianthoides (assembly GCA_032158295.1). Lineage (NCBI taxonomy): Eukaryota > Metazoa > Echinodermata > Asteroidea > Forcipulatida > Asteriidae > Pycnopodia > Pycnopodia helianthoides. Next base: position 19,642,863 of record CM063255.1, on the reverse strand, counting down.
GATGTATTGTGTTCAATAACAGGTTTACATCCCAAACCGAGGTAATAACTTGAAACCAGTAATCAGTATGATTGAGTGGATGCGCTTATACAAAGACAAAGGAGAGAAGTACACAACATGGTTCAAAGACCCATGACATGTTTCTAGAGGGTGGCTTATACATTTTGTTTTAAAAACTACTTTGAGAGCCAACTATTTCATGTACATACAGTGTGACAGGTTTTCACGTGTGACCTGGGGATTGTTGACATCCGCCTTGAAGTACTTTGGATGACTTTAGGCCCTGACAAAAATGGTCTTATTTGCCGAGAGGTGCAGTGCCATTTGTTTCAAGATTGATGCCTGGACGTTTGGAAATGTACACAAGTGTATAGGGGTGTTTTTTTATTTGGAGGAAGAATAACTCGGACGGACAATCCATGTCGTATTGAGCAGAGGATAAAAGTTTAGGAGTCGGTGAACAATTTTTCCCGTTGCTGTAAAAAGCTGTGAGACTTTGAATATTTAGCATTTTGCACTGTATGATTTATGGGAGTTTATTTAGTGGATGGTTGATTGCGTGATCCTATAATCCCGAATGATGTCTGCCATATTGTTTTACTTTGGTGGTTTTTTAAACGTTTCATTGCCTTGGGACAACCCATGTCAAATTGAGCAGAGGATAACAGTTTGGGAGTCAGTGGATTAGTATTTTTGTCTTTACTGTAAAGAGCTGTGAGACTTATAAGTATTTTAAAAGCATTGTTGAATTTCTAGCATTTTGCACTTGATGCTCTGGGAGTTTATGTAGTGGAGTGCACCCACGAGGTTTGTCCGTGTCCATAAATTTCGCTAATCGTCGGATATGTCTCGAGTGGAGATTTGTTCCACAGTCAAATGGCACTCCGCATGGAGTTCTGTACGTACAAGAGACATTGCGTTAATAACAGTATCTTACTGTTCTCAATTAAGTGTTTGTGAAAAATGAAATAATTTTTGTTTTCTTGGAGTTGGCCATTAACCGGTTGCTTGTAAAATTCCTCGTAGGACATGCCCCTCGAATGTAAAGGTTTCCTTACTTGAGGTCTTAAAGATTGATGTTTCGAGTTGACGCTATCGGAGAGGAGTTTGGTCTGTGATATTTCTTTATTGATTCAACAGTCGGGTTTTCTGGATTCCTACGTCTCTAATGTAAATCCATCTTCATATCTGAGATAATTCTCAATGTGCAGTCGTTGTCACTGACCTCTTATAAAGTGTTCAGCAATGCAATGTTAAGCGTGCAGTGCACTTTACACGTTGAATTCGTATAGACTATTAATCTCAACCAGATGCAATATTAACAGTGATCATTACAAACTGCTTAGAATTTTGTCTAGCTCAGTTTTGATATTAAAACTGCATATATTTTTTATAAAAATCATAACAACCAAATACATGTACCATGCTGCATGTTAAATTGAAGCCTTTTTTGTGCTTCTTCATTTTTTCTGATAATGAACGGAGACAGTCATCGTGTTTGTCGAAAGTGTGCTGTAGGGATTAGGTCACGAGCATGACTAATGAAGAAAGGTTTCAGAATCAATGGCAGAACATAGATCGATGCCAAGGCCATTTTCGTCCTGAGGATGTCATAAAAAAAAAAACCAATGTCAGCCAATAATGATATGATGACTGTATAAAACGAAAGCCAAGGTTAAAGCCGTCATTGAAATTCTATCTCACGGCCAAGCATCAATTAGACTGACGTAAGCCGGGGACGTTACGTCATGTACATTTTGTTTTGCGGTGTAACTAAATGACTTATAATTAGTGTTTCATCGTTGAGCCATTTTTCTCCACGGTTGAGCTGAGCTGATACCGTCGTCTTCAATTAATAGTAGCTAGGGTACACTGAAAGCTGGCTGTTGTGCAAATCATCCGCTCGTTTGTTTGTGGTTATTGCCGCATCATTAGGCAAGTCAAGCGGGACAGCCTGCAGCCCACATCGCCTTGCATTAGTCGCGCTGCTGATGTCACATGGCTTGCATTTTGCGGGTCCAGTTTCTGCAGTTTTTCCCTGTCGTGAATTTGATCATGTAATCCATGACGCTGAACCCGGCTGTCTTTCAAAGTCAGTGTAAAAAAAATTGCCTGACTCATTTTATTCAACCTTATAAGGTAGTGTGTTTGTGGGGGTGGGGAGCGTTGCTTAAACTGTCAATGTGCGGTAACCTTTTTGTTTTGTTTTCCATTTTGTCTGGATGTATCCAAATTAAGGCCTGGAGAATAATTAGTACTGAACGCCAGTGTTTTTCTTGTCAGTGTTCGGGGGCAACGACAGTTGGAAACGGGTCTATATACTGATCGTCTTGAGGTCAACACTGTCACTATTGATCTATTCACGTGTAAGCTTTTCGAATTTTGAATCGTCGGTATAAAAGTCTTCACTGAGGTGGTTTTGGGGTTAGCATTGGAACGGCAACTGGCAAAGCAGCGTCGTCCCCAAGGGGCGCGTGCCCCACCGGGGACGGGCGGCTCTCAGTTCAAATTGCCCGTAAAATGCCATTGCTGGTTTGGAGTTCTTATCAGCAGCCCTCCGGAGACTTGAAGTCCGTTAAGGAGTCCAGGGATGCAGTTAAACCTTAATTTAAATCAACAATTTGATAAGCACCCACGCAGAGGTTCAGTATTTTATTTCTTTTTTAGTGGCGAGACAGGCCTTTTTTGAATTGGAGGGCTGTGGTCACGCGGACCCCGTTTAGTCATCCAACGGCACACAGTTTGAGCGAGAGCTCTCTCGGGCTTCAATTTTGACATTTTATTCACGGGGAGAGCTCCCCGGTATAATTTACGAGAAAGCGTGTAATAATGATGAAATTTACATTCATGACATTGTGGCTGCTCTTATGCCCTCATCTCCCGGTGAGCGAGCGGTCGTCGAGCCACGCGACTGCCCCGCACACGACCCGACTCGAACACGACCAGGTCTTTTTTTAAGGCAACGAGAGTTCACGCGCCAGTGAAATGATACTATTTATACTCTACTAAAATATCCCGGAGGACCTGATATATAATATGTTATGTCCATTAGTTTACGTAAGGTCACGTGAAAATCCCGTTCCGCGGCATGCTAATATGATGAATTCTCTTCCCCCACAAATATGCCAGGGCTTCTTTTGACGTCAGAGCGGTTGCCCGGCAACGGGAGTCTGGCTAGAAATGATGCCGGCCAAGGCCGTGTTGCTAGGCGAACCCGTGAGTTCTGCGTACGAACCGGGAATGCCGACGGAGTTTAACACTCTTGCAAGACCCGTGCCTTTTGTCCTCGGAAGGCGATGTAATGAAAAAGAACTCGCCAGTCGCTGCGGCCAACCTCAAACCCCCAAACACCCCGACCCTAGAAAACTGCATCAATATGATGGCGTTTATTCAACAGACCAAACGGGGAAATCGGGCAAACATTACATGTTTTACAATATTTAAAAGCGACAATTTCGAGTCAAGACGAAGTGGAGTTTGGCAATTTGTATACGGACCCATAGCCATTTCCAAGATGACTGTGTTTAAAATATAACCAACAATACGTAAACGTTCCTTTGGGCTATGCTAGCACACGAAAAGACAACCACAACAAAAAATGTCGGTGAAATGGCTCATATTTACCAAAGGTTTGCTTAAAAATATATTTAAAAAATGATGTGAGGAAAGCTGTGCGTAAAGTGTACTGTGTCTCTATACATATGGCATACATCCAAAGAACATATAGTCTTTAAATCAGTCTACAATTGACTGCCGCAGACTCGATTTCCATCGTTCTGAACTGAATTGAACCTTTCAGGGTGGTCGTTATTCATCGTTATTATTAAAGATGAGATATGGAAAATCAGACCGTATTAAATGGTACTGTGCAACACTTTAAAGGTGTTTGAGAGACACGTACATGAGAGCTAAATGTAGCCCCAATCCTGTACCTAATTGTAGTGCTAGCTAAATTGTAGCCCCAATCCTGTACCTAATTGTAGTGCTAGCTAAATTGTAGCCCCAATCCTGTACCTAATTGTAGTGCTAGCTAAATTGTAGCCCCAATCCTGTACCTAATTGTAGTGCTAGCTAAATTGTAGCCCCAATCCTGTACCTAATTGTAGTGCTAGCTAAATTGTAGCCCCAATCCTGTACCTAATTGTAGTGCTAGCTAAATTGTAGCCCCGCCGACCATGTACCTATAGTAGATCAAGCCTACATGTAGCCCAAATGCTGTACTACTTGTAGTCCTGGCCGTAACCCAGCCCTGTACCTTGTACTAGTAGTCCTAGCATAAATGTAGCACATGACCCAATTTAGTAGAGCTGCTTAAACACAAAAAGTAGCCAAGCCCAAAACATTTAGGGAAAACTCAAAACATGCACACAGACCCAATAAATGAGAGCCCCTTGTTCACACACACACACACGCGCCCATACAATAACAAAAATATATATAAACAAAAACACAAACAACAACAAATCCCCCCCCCTTGTTGAAAAACTCAAACAACAGCAGTAGAAAACATGGAAATATTGCATTGCAACAATTGGAAAATTTCGCTTTATAATGCGTGTAGTATTATTATTGTTATTATTAAGTATTCATACAGTTTCAGAAATCATAAAATCTTTCAAGTCAATAAGATTTTACACGAAAAATACATTGTAGTAAAACTTGCTGTTTGAAGATAGCACGGATCTCAACTTAGCAGTTGAATTTGTCACTTAAAAAATGTTTTAACGTAAATGTTTTTTTTTAAACCATGATCTTTATAATACATGTTATTCGGGTTGGGAAGACTTAACCTTTGTAAATGATGTAATAACACCAACAATGTTATCACCGTAAAATATCATGACATATTAATTTTACCACACTTTGTGACATTCGTGTGAACACAGCAGTATCACATTCAACTGTTCAACATTTCTGGTACGCAAATGATTTATTGACTCACTCAGACGGAACTATTTTGTGTTAATATCCGTTCGAGCAATCATGTAAAAAGTTGTTTGAATTGGATGAGATATCACCCCCCTTTAACCTAAAGAATGTCCGAAACATATGTTCCGCTAGTCTGAATACGATGTCGCCCATCGATTTGAGAAATGCCATAATTCGAGTGGTCTGGATGTAATGCTATTAAAGTCGTTATACCTACACGAGTCTACACAATGTGTCGGGTGACTCTTTCAAGAGATGGTTAAATAATGGACGTTGCGTGCAACAAATCATGACCAGTCTAAACACACATTTCGCTTGTCTGTGCCCGATTTAGCTCCTTGAGTCTTAATGATATCATTATCTGACGAGCTGGGTGCCCGTCTGGCAGAAGCATTTTAGAAAACTTCAACAATTATTGGAGTAACAGCCGCGTTTTGGACTCCTCCGTATACATGCTCGGTTATCAATCGTTGACACACATGCGAAATAAATAACTCAAACCTAAGGGCCCATTCGGAATAATCAATGATTAAACATACATAAATATATATATATATATATATTTCGAAGTTGTGGGCTGGTGGGTTAAAAGAAATAACCGAAATCTAAATTTAGTTTACAATTAAAATGAGAGTAAATTAACTCAATTTTGTGAAGGGTAAAATACCCAGCGGTCTATTTCAGATCGTGTGTCATGTCTGTGCTGGCTGTGTTAACGGTCAACCTTGTTTTGATAGTCGACCTCCGTGACCGATGCGAGATGGCAAACACACAATTCCTTGACTACTAAGTTGCATGCTGGAAGCCAGGAAAAGCCATTGAAAACTCCTGAGCTAGGAGAATATTGATCTTAAATATCTACTTCCTATGAGGCACTACTTTGTTCTTTAGCGTACATCATACTGCATTCATTGTAAATATGAGTATTTTCAATTGTCTATTAGTTCTTACTTGATATTTGTTATTTATTGCCAATGGAAGCCACATTTCTGTATTTTGTTATGATGCGGACAAATACAAATGGCTATCTATCTTTATATCTATCTATGTTAAATAGTCTGTCAAAATGTAGAAATCAAAATTTGCGATGGCTGGGTGTGTCAAAACAAGTTCGAAAAAGATCGAATTTGGGAAACTATAGCCCAAATAGCCCCTGAGGATAGATTCTGGTAATTTATACAAAACTTCATGTCGGTTGTCCCTCCCGTTAGAATGCGAACTAGTTTGCTTTACTGCCTTTTTGTGTGATTTTCATGGACGAACATGGTAACACTTTGAGCGTAATTCCACTACTTTTTAACTATGTGCTTGCTACAACTTCATTTTTTTTTAGGGCATTAATCGTTTTAAACATAAATAGTGTTTTGAACCCGGTGACAAACTTTACCATTAGTGATTTAAAGTGAACCTTGGTTTGCAACGTTGAGTTCATACGTGACACGTGAAACACATTAAGTTGCGTTAATGTTAAAATTCATTCACCCCGTGAAACCAATTATCTCCACCGAAATTATATCCAGTACACTTTATAAAGAAGTGTCTCGACTTGTTTTCCCGAGTTACGAAAGTACGACTGCCTTCTGGTTATTATACAACACTATAATATAGAGCAAGGCTGTTTTCAAGTTGAGAATGCACCTCCGCGCTTATTTGTTCAACGTGCAACGAAGCACAATGACATGTAATGACGTGTCACCGATGGTGTGAACTAATTAGTGAATGGTACCTCCGTAGAAACAAACCAATCAACTGTGTGAGTTAGTGGTTAGATTCCTTGGGGCGAACGGCTATTATTATATCCCTTCCGTTTTGGCTGTTCACGGTGCGCGGAGATACCACGATGTACCAATTATAGGTATCTCCAATGTGCCGTTACGCCCGTCGTCTTTATATCCGACCAGTTACACACCGCCGATGTATGTACACCGCCGACCCGGCGAGGGAAATTAAGACTAACTATTGCAGGCATTCAATGAAGAAGAACGATAAGAAGCGAGAAATTGTGATGCGGCCAGTCAAACGAGTTAACGAGATAAGTAGAGATTAGATCGCTTTCCACCTACCATAGAGGAAGGACCAACATATCGCACAGGGTATAAGAGATAACCTCGTATTGGTTGACTTTGGACCATTCTTGTTTGACCAATGCTGGCCAATGCTTTGATTGAGCAATGGGTAATATTGAAGTCAATTCCACTCAAATAACTGTTTATGGCTAATTCATGGTTGAAAACTACAACCGATGGTCGGTTACTCCTCAGACATTACACTTTATAAATCTGTTAAGATCACATTTTGAACGTAGTGTACAATCCAGGAAGAGACCGAATGTAGCCTACAATCTAGGACAAGACCGAACCTTTCCTACAATCTAGGAAAAGACCGAACATAACCCACAATCTAGGAAAAGACCGAACCTAACCTACAAACGAGGACAAGAAAAAACCTATAGCCTACAATCTAGGACAAGACCGAACATAACTCACAATCTAGGAAAAGACCGAACCTAACCTACAAACTAGGACAAGATAAAACCTATAGTCTACAATCTTGGACAAGACCGAACATAACTCACAATCTAGGAAAAGACCGAACCTAACCTACAAACTAGGACAAGATAAACCTAACACAATCTTGGACAAAACGACATAACACAATCTAGGAAAAGACGACAACTACAAACGAGAAAGAAACCTAAGCTACAATCGGACAACCGAACATAACTCACAATCTAGGAAAAGACCGAACCTAACCTACAAACTAGGACAATATAAAACCTATAGCCTACAATCTGGGACAAGACCGAACATAACTCACAATCTAGGAAAAGACCGAACCTAACCTACAAACTAGGACAATATAAAACCTATAGCCTACAATCTTGGACAAGACCGAACTTAACCCACAATCTAGGACAAGACCGAACCTAGCCTACAATCTAGGACAAGACCGAACCTAGCCTACAATCTAGGAAAAGACCGAAGTCTTATACAATTATGAAAAATGAAACATAATCTAAAAATATAGAAATGTTTCAGAGCGTTTGAAGGACACAGGAAAAGGAATTCCATTATCTTTTTATTAACATGACCAATAAGATATTGAACTGAACTTGAGTTGAATTTCTATTTGTTATAATCCTTACCATCTGATGAAGGTTTTATCCCTCATCGTTGTTCAAAACAATAGAAACTTCACTAGGACGATGCCTGACGTTGGCCCGTAGACATTTTCTTTTCAAAGCGTAACTGACAACATTCAGTAGTATTTTATTTTGTCACTTGGCCGACAGTTCCTAATGGAACTTGGCAAATACAATTTTAGAGAATTATGTTCTCCCATAACAGATGAGTCTGTTTTAACGAGAATGTATTTTATTTGTGCCCAGTGTCCGAAGATTGACGGGTCCCACCTGTATTTGAGACCATCAATCCTGCACGATATCCGTGACCCAAGTAGATCATGAGTAAATTTTTATTTTTTTTTGAAAAAATTACATTGTATGCTTTTAAAGTTGAAATATATAACAGAGTACCGATTTTTTTTTTTTTGTTTTTGTTTTACGTGATTAAATAGGAAAATATAAGATTGGTAGTCACCTAAATAAAACGTAATCAATGAGGAATCTCACTGGTTAAGAGTAAATTAGTACCAGTATCAATCCGCAAACGGACTATTTATTTATTTTTTTTTTTATTTTTTTTTTTTTTTTATTTTTTTTTTATTATTATTATTATTATTATTTTTTTTTTTTTTTTTTTTGGGGGGGGGCTATTTTATTGGTCTAAAACACTGCTATGAAAAGGGTCTTACACTGATTGGCTCCTTCCAAATTACCGTGGCTTATTTCAATTGCAGAAATCGAAATACGCAAAAGAAATTGACGTGCTCAAAATACTTCATTAGCTGTTTGAGTAAAACAGAAATAACATAATTTGTTGAAACATTCATGTGTTGATGTTTGTATGTGTTTATTGATCACTACAGAACATTCATGTTTGTTTTAATCAATGACTTAATATTTATCATCTGTTTAAAGGTATACTGGTAATTGCCAAAGACCAGTATCCTCACTTGGTGTATCCAACATATGCTTAAAATATCAAGCCTGTGAAAATTGGGGCCCAATATATTGGTCAGCGAAGTTGCAAGAAAATAATGACAGAAACAAACACCCTTGTTGCATGTATGCTTTGAAATGCCTGTGAGAGGCTTCATGCTTGAAGCATTTCTCAGAATCAAATTTTCGTGTGAAAATTACATCCTTTTCTAAAACTACATTACCCCAAAGGGGGGGGGGGGGTGTTCCAACAATGTTTTATACTATTAACAGCCCTCCGCTCTTTTTACCGGGTAAGTTTTTTATGGTCATTAATGTTTGGAATAATTTTAGAAGGTGTATACCCTCCCTTTAATGAGGAACCTAGTTACTCACCCAATTGATGAATAATGAGACACTCGAAGCGATTGTCTCGAAGGCAACGCGGGATCAGTGTTAAGTACAAGGAGGGTTTAGAAAACGGGCCAGTATGGCTGAGAGTCAGAGTCTGGTGCCGCGCTGACCCGGAATAACCATTAAAACAAAATGTGTATCGTCCTTTCTTTTGAAAAAAAAGGGTCGAGACAACTGGCACGTATGAAAAAACGAGACGGGGGAAACGGAGCTCCCAAAAATAGCTGCAAAAACAAAGGCTTTGCGGACTTTAAGCTGCCGGACTTGTCCGCGACCTCGACGAAAACAAGGCGAGCGTTGCGACGACACGAGCCTGCTCTCGCTGCCGAGTTGAAGGATTAGACTTTGTATCTCGAAAAAATAGAAACGGAATTGTCGAAGAGAATTTTGTAAGTGCGCGGACCAAGGACATTTCGCTCCCGTGTATACTATTTTTCATGGGGGTATACAGCGAGACTCGAGTCAACAACTTAGCGAAAGCACCCTCGTGTCTCCGAGTCTAAGTCGAGTTCACTTTAATCCGTTCAGTTTAAAACCAAACCAATAGTGAGGGGCTGGATGAAAAGATTAAATTAAAACAGTGGGAGATCAAGCTAAGTAAATGAAAAGAGATCAGATACATTAAGTGAGATGTTAATCAGACATGCGTAAAGTAAAGGAACTGACGTCAGCATATTGATGTAATTGGAACTCTAAAGGTAACCTCATTGTTATAACTTAAAGGCATTATACTGGATTGGTTGGGCTGAACAAAATAGTCACAGATAGTGGTCATGCTTTGTGTGATCAACCCTTGTATCCCTCTTGCTGTCTGACCATTCAATACCATTCACTGTGGTTTTGGATGATAGATAAACTATGCCAGCCTGCAATATGATACCATGAGGGAATGCATGTACACAGTACATAGTTAGTTCTGTGCACAGTTGTGCCACCGTACACAACCTTGGCAGTCGAATGGTTTCAAATGGTTGGTCAACTCACTGGAAAATGTTGCCAAGAGTCTCTGAGAGTAGGAGGGATGAACTGAGAAACCTGTGAAAATTTGGGCTGAATCCGTAGCACAATTTTCAGCATGCAAATGCACATTGATCTTGATGTTGGTTGTAACAACCAAAATCAGATGTGGCGGTTTTTTTTATGATTATTAGGTTTCCAGATACAGTTTTCTCGAATATGACTTCATTGCAGAGGGAAATATTTCACAGAAAAAAATGGTTCTGATAAGAAATTCATAATAATCAGTAACTTTTCTGCCTGAAATAAGACAAGGACGTTTGTTATACTTACCGATGTTGTGTAACAACTTGAAAGAAACTAAACGACAATAAATTTAAACTATAAACGTCATAAACAAGACCACAGAGTCACAATATAACTTGGCCTCTTTGATAAACGGATTATAACCCATGAAGTAATCATTCCTTAATGTAAACCATCCAGACCAATAATGCAGAAATCTTCTTCTTCTTTTTCTATTCCCCGGGCGTTTTATTGTTAATCCATTATAACGGCTTCCTATCAAAATTTAATCCAATCACAGCTCAAAATAGACAACAGATGAAATGCACAAATTCATGACCTAATTACATCTTTCTTTTTTATAAAGAAAATGAAGCAGTCGGCCCATATTCAACCCACTGCAACAGACCCATACTGCGGTCCTTTTAAATAAGTGTTTCTTTATTCAAGTTAATCTTCTAATACTTTTGTAACACCTTAAATCTACCCGTGATTATGTTACTGACATTGATAGCAAATAGTATTTGTTGTAAGCCAGCCAAAATGGTAGCCGATCACAAAATGTACGCCGGTAGAGTACTCCTTATTGTAAAGCTCAAAGTAAGCGACTATTTTAGTAGCCTGGTTGTGTTTTCCCACATGTACCTTGCTTCTTAACTAAACAGTTCACTTTGAAGTCATCCAATTAAACAAATTGTAAAACGAACGCTCGCCTCTACGGATTCTTGATAATAATCGAGTAGTCTGAAATAAATGTTGTCTTGAATTGAAAACCTAGACGGCGACCGGCATATTGGTCTAGGACTCCAGGAGGGTCGTGATGTTACAAAAAAAAACATGATTTTGTTCCAATCGTGACCATGGTGCCAAGTCCAAAATTACCCAGTCAGTTACTGTACATTCATACTTAAAGGGTGTGTACAACATTGGTAAGATTGGAGATATAAATGTTCACAGATTTGCTCATAAGTTACATGGTGTAAAGATCGTTATGGTGGTAAACTTCCTGTGAAACAGTTTTGCTTGAAATGCTATAGTTTCTATGAAACGAGTAAAAACAATTAGCCTTTGTTCAAAACCCGGGGTTTGAAAACAGTGAAAACACATTATGGGCGGTTTCACTGTTTTCTCATAACTCCGTAGACCGATTGAGCTCAACATTTCACACGTTTGTTATTTCATGTATATGTTGGGTCACATAAACTGCGGATATTAGTCTTTGAAAATTACCAATGTTGTACATGTGCTTTAAAGGAACATTACAGAATTGGTAATTGTAAAATATACTTTTGATCACAGATTTACATAAAACTTACACGGTCTAATGATGATGATAGTAGAAAACATCCCTTGAAATACTTACGTCTGAAATGCCATATTTGATGAGAAATGAATAAACTAGTTTTTCCGATTGGTGTTTATCGCTCAGTGAGCGTTTTATTCATGTGTTGAACCCTCTATGATTTCATGCAAATGTGTAATCGGTTTTTCACTATTTTCTCGTGACCCAGATGGCCGATCGATCTCAAACTTCTACAGGTTTGTCAGTTTATGTATATGGTGGATTACATAAAGTGCTTACACTGTTTACAGTGCTTGCAACTGTTTTGTTAGCAAAAAACAATTCTGTAATGTTCCTTTAACAATGACTCATCAGATTTATCCGTTTATACTCGATGCAATTCGTTCTGTATGTTATTCTGTACTTTTTTCAGCGCTGCGTGCCAAGCCGGTAGATTTATCACTAGACATTGACGGAGTACAGCATTACGGTAACCTAGAAAAGATAAGACGAAAACAAGAAAATGAGCGATGGAGGCAAAGTCCACACGCTCACGGATTTTTTGCCCCGTGTCGTCGGCCCATCTGTTATGAAAACTTTTTTCCAAGGGCGACAGGAAATAATATGGATTTATGGCGCGATGTTTGAATAAGGAATAAGGACAAGGGCCGGAGAGACAAACACAAGGCAGGACTGGGCAAGTTGAGGAACATAATGAAATACGTCTTGCATGGCGTCAGGTATATCGTATGACGATGCGCAGCCGGTACTCAGCAGCGCAAACAGTCGAGGAAACAACTCACTGACTGGTTATGTCTCGAACCATCGGGCGCACTCACCAGGTCTCTCCAGCCCAAAGGAATAAAAAGAACAAGAACAAGGTACAGACGTAAACTTAAATACGGGTTGACGTTAAGAGACCTTTCGAAGACGGCCAACGTTCCTGTCCCCCACCGCTCTAATGCTCTAACCGTCAATGTTTCAATATACTTACCTGCTACGTCATGTTCGCGTAACACTCCCGCGATATCTCAATCATCTTAATGTGGAATAAACTAGCACCTTGACGTCACATGCATATTAAACACAAACCGTTGACGGCACTTTCACCATAAAGGCGCATCAGCACCACATAATGTAGGCACAGGCCCTTTTCGAATTCACGGCTTCGGCTCCAAAATCGACTCGGGCTAGCTGGGCTCCTTCAATTATTTTAACTTACGCATGCTTTGCGGCCAGGGCTTCAGACAAGAAAACTTGGCCTGAAGCCCAATCCGGAGCCGAAACCGTGGATTCGAAAAGGGCCCTAGTTCCTACTGTTTATTCATTACTAGAAAACGCTTGAACACAATCATGTATGCCAGCCTTGCATGACGTCACAAACGAATCACTGCGCAGGGAGGGGAGCACGCACAGCATTCAAATAAACTGTGAGCGAGTTTACTAGTCCGGAGGTCGCAGGTTCAAGTCCATTTCTAGCTAATCTTTGCTCAACCCAGATTTATTTAAAATAAACTTTACCCAGTCCGTTCCCCTTGTGGTTCATTACGTGCAAGTTGACTAAACAAAGACAGATGTTCACACATTAGCAAGTATCACTAAGTCAGTTAAACCGATCCCCCCAATCCCCCCTTACCCACATAACAAACAGACGTAGTGGCCTACGGAACAGGGAAAATAGATCAAGCGTACAGGGGACCTATATACATAGCAAAAAGAGAAACTGCCGCAAACGGAGAAGGGCAACGATGTGACACGCGAGAAGGGATATTTGCTTGCCTTGTTTGCAGTTCGCTCTTACAGTATGATGATGTTCTGGTTAAACTGTATTACGAGTATAGCCTAGCCGGTATAAACCGCCTGAACCACTCCAACGCCGCGCCCGGACTCGAGATTTCCCACGACCCGATTCCCGGAGACAAGAAAACCTAATTTTCCGGCCGCAAAGTTTCAGCAATTTGATAAAAAATGGATTTCTGGAATGTCAAACCAGCCAGGTGTCAACCATTCAGGGGATTATTGATTTTTTTTTCCGCTGCCGTTTTTTGTTGTAACAGCCGTTGTTGAAAAACTCATTATGATTATGCGATCATCTTCTATTTTTTCCAGTCATCGAGGTAGATGCACAAACACATGAGATAATGTAAAATAAGACTAAGTATGTTATATGGGTGTGATTTATCAAAGAAAATGTATATAAGTTTCAATATACATCTCTATAGTTTAGGGTACCTACTGGTCTCAATCTTCTATATAATTTTTTTCTGAAAGGCTCTAAAGTTCAAATTACTTTTGTTCAATTGCTTATAGTTGAAATAACCCCAACATGTACGAGTACTAACAATCCTGGAACAAAAACAAAAACAAAGGTAAAATAAACAGGGTTTTTTTTCGATCACAGAAGTATTTCCTTTTATAAAAATGATTTCTTTTGAGGAAAATGCAACAACAACAACATCATCATCAACAACAACAACACAACAGCAACAACAACAACAACAACAACAACAACTACAACTACATCATCATCATCATCATCAACAACAACAACTACTACAACAACATCATCAATAACAACAACAAAAACAACAACAACAACGACTACAACGCCATTATAAGCAACAGCAACAACTACAACAATGTCATCATCAACAGCAACAAAATAACAACAACAACAATACCACCACAAACAGAAACAACAATAACAGCAACAGAAGCAGCAGCAGCAGCAGCAAAAAACACATTCAATTCACCCTTTTTTCAATACTGTGAGTATTTATCAGAATTGTATCAGTTGAAGACACTATAAACGTTTAACTGTCGGCACAAATCTTAAAACAAACTCCTCCCTTTAAAATAACAAGTATACCTGTCGGTTGTTGGAATGATGAACAGCCTCATCTCACCGCAAAATAACTTTGCCGATAGACGATGAAGCCATTGAACAGACGTTTTTTTATAATACTTGAAAGTCAATCCATACCGCAGTTGAACTCAAGATGTAATGAAAATAACACATTTGCTATAACTGGTTTTCAGTTGCAGTATGATTATCATGACCGACTTCGCCTACAGTCGGCAGTACTTTACTGCAAATGACGTATATAGTAGTAGTAGTACAATATTATTCCATGTATAGGACAATTGAGTAATTGAATGCGGTTTGCAAATTTCGTTGTTTTTTTAATAGATAAGTAGGATGTCTCGTAACTGTTTTTATAATTATGTTTTTATAATAATTTGTTATCATTTCCGAGAACAGTGGATTTTTTATTTTGGCCATCACTCAGTGCCCCCAAAAGTATCCCTCTGGTATGAGATGCCAACATACAACAGATAATGAAAAGTCATCAAACAAAAGTCAATAATAATCATTAAATAAATATATAAATATAAATAAACAGATTAAAAAAACAAATGTTTTGTTTATATTTCACACATTTATGTGAAATCTGAGATACAACTAATTCGTATACTACAAGTTCAAAACATAAAACAAAAGAAAAAAGCGTCCGTATTCCCAGTTATTCAATCAAACTTGGCCCAGCAATTTCAAAGCCAACCTAAAAAGAGTAACAACACATGGACACAGCCACAGCCATCCAGCAAACCTTGAATCGAACGTTGAATCGCACTTTGATCATTCAAAAGACCGCCAGTGCATCATCAAATAAGACCCTATACACTTTGAATTCTGTCAATATATTCATCCACTCTATCACCATGGCAGAAAAGCCGGCCATCATTTGACGGCGATGTGCCTTTTCGAACTAAATGGGGGAGATTTGTGATAATTGTGTTTTTCTTCTTGAATTCTTAAATCCCCGTCACTTTATCTGAAATCGGATTACATCGGTACATTCTAACCGGCATTGGACCGAAAGAGAAGATCGCAGTTTATTTTAAACTGTAAGAGGCTTGTAGTTGCAATATTTTGTCATTCAATTGGACTTAAACATACTTGTGTTGCTGCGGACATCTTCAGTCAAGCCTTTGCGCACACGTTTTCTCAAAGCGTAAAAATTGATTTTTTTTTTCCAGACACAGTTTTAGTTCAAATGTTTTACTGAAGCACAAACCAGGATTCCTGCACTGACAACATTGTCAACCAACCCTTGAAAAGGGGACTGGTATATATACTGTCATTCAAGTCGATCAGCCACTATACACTTGGCATGTTCACTTACCAGATTTTACAGGGAGCCTACAGTCATCATCCTTTTTTCTCTCGAAGATTTGATTTTGTCCTATCAAAAAAGTTGTCACTGATTTTGTCACTTTTCAAAAATCACGCCATAACGTTCAAGTGAAAACGGAGAAAAAGGTTTTACATTTTGTCAGAAATTTGTGTGTACGTTTCTGTACGTACTTGTTATGATTTGCACCGTGATTGGTTTACCTGGTCATCAAATGTAATTTCTAACAGATGTTAAATTGCACCAGGGATAAAGAATATTATTTGGTGTTAGCCTTTCACCGATGTGTGTAAAGCACTATTAAGTACTTTCCCAAGTTCTGGAGAAAACATTAGGCAGGCATTACTCGGGTTGGATCCCGAGTAATAATGCCTGTGGATTTTTTTTTACACAGAACTCGGGGAAGTACCGAGTATAAAGTCCTTAACACACATCGGTGAAAGGGTAAAACCAAATAATCAATGTAGCTTCATTAACTTTAACAGTATTTCAGAAGGAAAGAGTCCCCTGGGGTTATGGTAGTGATATGACAGTTACAATCAGCGAACTTTCAGATTGAAAGCATGCAAGATTAGAATGATTAATTAGAAGCGAAAGACACAGTTATTGTTTTCGAACATTGTGACATTTAATGTTTGACCTTTTCCCCGTCCAACAAGCAGTTCTCCGGTGAGATTCAGCAATAAATTATTGATGCGTAAATAAATACATATACGAATTTCTATTAATAATCGTAGCATTTGTAAACCCTTTTAAGGAGATTTATTTTGAGACTGAAAAACGAACCGGTAAGCGGTTTAGTTTAAGTCTATTTTATTTTAAATCCTGGAGATTGACGTTATCTGTGAAGGTTTACCTAATAACGAGAATTTTTTAAAGATCACAGAGTTATAAAATCTGTTAGCCACTTGAAGCTTGTATAAACCCTTTTTAAACATATAAAGAAATGTATTTGGGCCAAAGTAAAATAAAAAGTATTATTTTGTACGTACAAGTGAGTAATCCGTACGTACGAATTACTAATCCGAGACTCAAAATAGTAATCCGTACATACAAAATACTAACATGTACATATGAAAGAGTAATCCGTTCGTACAAATGAGTCATCAGTCCATAGGAACTAGTAATCTGTGACTCAAAATAGTAATCCATACGTACACAAACTAGCAATCGTAACGTTAGTAATGACTCAAAATAGTAGTCCATACTTACAAAATATGTATACAGACAATTAGTAATCCGTACGTACAAAATACCAATCTTTACCAACGAAATAGTAATCCGTTCGTACAAAAAAGTAATTAGTGTTCATGTAAGAAACGTATATAATTAGTAATCCATTACTCAAAATAGTAATCCATACGTACAAAATACTAATATGTACAGACAAATTAGTAACCCGTACGTACACAAAAGTAGTTAGTGTTCATGTAAGAATTAGTAGCCAATGAGTCAATTAAGTACTGTTTACGTACAAAGTTACGTACTGTTCTGTAGATATCTGTACATATGAAATAGTAATTAATAGGTACGAATCAGTAATTTGAGTTATTTTCACTATTTCTCAGTACACCGGTTGGTTTTTGTTTCATTTATTTGTTTTCCCCTTCTAATATAAATGTGTTCCCCCACGCCAGATATTAGTTTTCGTGTTCTAAAAACAGCGGCTGTGTTTTGTTCTTGTGGTCTACTATCTTCAGTGGCTCTGTTCTGTTGCTATATTTGATATCATCGATTTACGTGATGATTGGGTGTTGATGCTATCTAAGCTTGCCAAATAATGTGAATGTAATTTTAGAAAAGACCCCCACAAAATAACATGTTGTGCCCAACATGACGCTCCAGCGTGTTATCTGTAGATTAGTTCCATCAAACAGCCGAAGGGCGCAATTATTTCCCTATATTCTCGCTTGACCGTGAAGCGCCCTCTGGAGAAATCAGTCCGCACAATAAACGTTGTAATTGGCTGGGCCCTGGGCGGAGCCAACCGGTCGAGTGCGAGAGCTCTGGTTCTGCTCTAAGGACCTGAACCATGTAAAACTAATTTGCGACCGTTATAAAATGTTCCGCCGAATCGCAGCTCCTTCCAACACATGCTTGGTTTGTAGGCTCACTTAATTTGGTCCCAGCAACTCATCCAAAGGTGCTGGGATCGGCTGACGTATACACACGCACATTGGACCATTCCCCACTACCTAATAACCCCCGGTCACCGCTTCCTGTTTCGAATATCAGCCAATGTAGTTCTATTGTATGAAAATATTGCAACAAATTATTGTAATTCTTTGCCTTTTACTTAAATTAGGGCTCGACCGCAACATTCTTCTTAAGTTGGTTTAAAAGATCGTTTACATTATTATTACCCATGGAGCCTCCTTGCTTTATCATATTGTGTGTGCGCATGTTGCGATTGTGCGCATTGCGTCGACTGTAGTACAACCGTTCTCATCATGGTCACTTCATCCCGAACACCAAGTTGCATTAGCTCATCATCCCATCCCCAGCGGTCTTGGATGAGACCGTTTGGGGCCTAGTGAACAGTCTCACCGACCAGGCACTCAGTTGCTATTTTGAGTTAATGGTTTTTACCGGGCCTGGCGGAGCGGAACAGGTCTCTAACCTGGAGGACGTAGAAAATGACTCTGACAGCCCTATTGGCCACCAAACCCCAACCATAAACAAAGACCAAAACTGAAATAATCAAATTATTTATTTATTTATTGTCTTTTAGTTATTTTACTTCTTAGCATAACACTGCAGAAAAACATCAGGGTAATAAAAAAGCTATGTTTA
The DNA here is from genome assembly GCA_032158295.1 of Pycnopodia helianthoides. NCBI lineage: Eukaryota > Metazoa > Echinodermata > Asteroidea > Forcipulatida > Asteriidae > Pycnopodia > Pycnopodia helianthoides. The sequence goes on along the minus strand of CM063255.1, from coordinate 19,623,968 downwards.
TGGTTTTTGTACATTATGTATACTTAAACATACATAAATATAAAGTATATACATATACGTATGTAAATATATAAAGTATATACAATTACTGACAGTATATAAAAAATATATAAAATTACAACAAATCACCAGTAATTTGCACGATAGAACAGGTAATCAGCACCTCTACAGATCCTAATACAGTTGGTGGAAACGGGTCGGGGGAAGGGGAGGGGACAGAGGGAGGGGGAGGAGGCAAACTGAAAAAAAGAAAGGGACAAAATGAAGGTCTTATGATGTGTTCTGCTTTCAAATCACCCAGGAGGAGGATGGTCAAGGTGTGTTTAAATGCACAGACACCCTTCATTTCTCATTGGGTTAACAGTTGCCAGAACTACATGTACACTTTACGTCCCTCCTGTGTGCAGCTGCCTCCAGCCTTCTTCGCTCCAAGCCGCTTTACAATATACATTGTTTTGTTTTTTCTGTGGCACTCTACGCAATGCAAATAAAATGTCTGATGCGTCTCATTCCATTAGACCTAATGTACCTTGAGACGTTATGACCCTCGAGTCGGGGAACGTCTTGCAGGCGTTGAATGCCCCCCGTGAACATCAGCTCATTCGCCTCACAGCGACTCTTTTTATCATCTAATAGCTCAAGTCATGGGAACACCTTTCGCACCATCTCGTAGGAACGCATCTATGTCTTGTGTATATTGCACATGCCGATCTACTTACCCAATCAATTAACTGGAAAAGATGTTGGCTCGTGGAAAAGTTATTAAAAAGGGCAGCTGATTTCTGATGGGTGATCTGTTTTGTTTTCATTGTGTGGGCCCCTCTCTGATGATTGTCATTAAATAATGTAGGCCCGTTTTGAGTTGACTTTAACGCTTCCTGATTATTTTGGTTGTGTCAGATGCAACGCTCAGTTTTCTCGTTCGCTCTTTACACACATTATAATAATATTTATACAGCGTTTATTCACAGATCTAAGGGGTTCTACAAAACAAGTGTATGTACAAAGGATTATATGAGACAGAACAAAACAGAACATTCGGTGATGGAAAAAGACGAGTTTTTAAACAACATCCTTGAGATGATGGGAAATGGTGCTTCACTTATGGGTGGTGGGAAGAGCATTCCACAAACGTGGCACTGCAACAACAGAGAAGGACTTGTCACCCAAAGAGCGGGCTAGTTTTTGGGGACATTTACCTTGGTGGGTCTGAGGGCATGTTCATTTCGGTTATTGTACAAAACAATGACATCAGGCAGATATTGATGTGCCACATTGTTAACCGCCACATTCATATAAAGGAACAAGTAACTTAATAGATGGTAAATTTGCATCAGGGATATAAAAGAATATTATTTGCTGTTTACCCTAACACCGATGTATGTAAAGCACTGTACTCTTTCCCGAGTCATGTAAAAACCACACAAAAACCACACACACACAGGCAAGCTATACCGAGTAACATGCCTGTGGATTTTCCACAAGACTCTGGAAAGTACTGAGTATACGGTGCTTTACATTCATCGGTGTTAGGGAAAAAACCAAATAGGAACAAATAACTTGTAGTTAATAGTGAAATCAATGTATCCACCCAGGCTTGTTGAACGGGAAAATTGTCTGCCTCTTTTTGGTACATGATGAGAGAGAAAAAATCCACGTTTATTATCATACGAGGTACATGATTTCAGTTACTGATTTGCTCTTTTATTGGCACATCACGCAAGTGGGTGGACAATTATAGGCAATCAAAAATACCTCCCGGCCACACAATACACGCGACAAGAGGCTCTAAGTAGGTTAAAGTTGCATTCAATCATATCAGATGATAACACGTCGTAACATAATATACAACACATTATTTAACAGTACGAAATGAGAACATTATTGTAAAGATCATTTTTTTGGCGGGGGGGGGTGATAAAGACACATTGACGTTTCGATTGAAAAGAGACACCTTCTCCTTAGCTGCAGTTTTCTTTGCTGGGTTTAATCTTCATTATACTCTGCTCGCAACACAGTTTTCTAAAACAATACAATATCTCATTGCGAGATATTCTTTTGTCATTGGTAAATTTTGGTGGAAATTTAACACATGTCGATGTTTGTGTCAGACGAGGGACAATGCACCTTGACCGTGACGGGGATGTGAACAACACCGGTTTTGTTTGTGTTTAGTACATTCATCGGGCTGATACCCCGTAGGCCTGAAGATGGTGTAGCGTACATGACCATGACAACAAAATAACTCAGTTTTAGATGTGGGAGGGGGAAAAAAGGCTGGAGAAATGCCACATCATCGGGTATAAGGGTCCGGGAAACCCAATCCACGTGTGAGGATACTGTTTGGGGCTGGATTAGAACCACGGGCTTTCCACTGAGAGGGAAAGCAGTGAAGAACCAAGCAAACGTGATCCCTTTTTCGAAAATAATGTGCTAATTCCAAAGGGGAATTTTAGGGAAGGCTGTCCACTCAGCTAAGCTCTAAAATACCCCTCACCGTTTTTTGTTTTTGTAAACATAATTGTTTAATTTTAGTCTGAAAGCTTACTGATTACGAAGTTCAAACTAAAACCATATTTCTGTAAACTAATTTCCCCTTAAAAATGAAGTCATGTTCGAGAAAACTGTATCTAAAAACCAATCTAAAAGAAAACGAGAAAGCTGATTTTGGTTGTTACATCCAAAATTAAGGACAATGATTAGGCCTTGCATGTTTTTCCGGGTTTTTTTTCTCCTGACTCACACAACAGATTTTGCAAAAATTTCCACAATTTGTTTTTATCTCATGTATGCGGTTGATCAGTCAAAAATATGAGCACTGTCTGCAACTATTTTGTCTGCTCTACCAATCCGGTATATTACCTTTAACAAACAGGTATTAGATACAAGTAGTAGTCCCGGCCGATTTCATGCATCCCAAGGTAGTAGTTAATAAGCAGGACAGTTCTTTTCAGAACTATAAGTAGTCTCTCGACTTCCTACTCCGCGGCAGTAGAATAAATAGCAGGACAAGTTCTCAAAGAACAAATCTACATAGCAAAGTAAATATATACACACGGTGTTACTGCAAACTGAATAATAGGCCTACGTTGAATATAAAGGTATAGATGCATTTCACAAAAGAAGGGAAGATCTTTGAACATATTTTTTATTTCATTTTTACATTCGAATTTCCCCCTATGAAGTCGATGGCCCAGTATTGATTTATGGTTGTGGTTTTTATGAAGCACACTAGAAAGAGATTTGGCTCAGTTTCATCGACAGATGTGACAATAAAATGTGCATGCATTAAACCCCAGGCTGATGGCGGTATTTTTCTCCACTGGCCGTTTCGTAATGCACAGCAAACAGATTACGCTATGCCCGTCGCTGGTGATAACGCTGAACAACTATTTGGCAACTAACCGCGAGGGACAAGTTCAAGTTTTATGTACAGGTTAACGACAAATTCAGTTGTTGTGCTAAGATGTGATTGTCCTAATAAAGGTTATGCAATGATGTCGATCGTACAAATGAATTACCGCAATGGACGAATTCATTCCAATGGCTTCCCCCGCCGGACATTTTGTGATGGCTTTCCAAATGTTCCTGTCGGGCATGCAGTTGCCTATGTCCCTCATCACAGGTCAGGTTAGAATCCTCACATAGGATTTCTTATTTTGTTGCCTTCCTTTGCTCCTCTTTCCATGTGTTGGTTGCCACAGCACAGCTTGATGTGCACTTGCCTTGCATTTTCCAGCAAATTCAAGTCTCCTTTTTCTGATTTTTGTTGTGATTTTAGGTAGATCAAACTGTTTATAATGGGACAGTTAAGAGTGCTAAGCGAGTCCATTCAAACATAATTATATTTAACCTGGATATCACTCCATCAAGCAGATAGCTAGAAGAAGGGGACAAAATCATAAATAGGCGAGAAAAGGCAAGATGATGCTAACTAGCATGGGTTGTCCATTTTGGTCAGATGAAGCCAGAATGCAGGAGTGAACGAACCAGCCTATCGGAGCCGAATGGGCGTTCCCCTACCTCCCGTCGCTGAACTGTCTGAAAGAACGGTATTTATACCGGTCCGAGTATTTCCTTTATTCTTACGGCCAGTTGTTGCATGCCTTTATTTTTGTTTGATTTGACTCATTAGAGATGCGAGCCAGCCACCCAAAAAACCCGGGCAGATGGTAGCGCGCCAAATCCACAAGGCAAATCGAAAATGATCGTCGCCGTGGCGACGATGACGTCAACGACACATTGTGTGCATGATTTGCCGGCTGTTGGGGGGGGGGACGTTGCAGGAGCCAGCGGCCGTTAATCGGTTGAAATAGGGTGTCTATGCGATGAAACATTTTTTTGCTGCACGGATTGCCATCGTGAGAAATGCACGCCGCTGATGATGGAAAAGATAGGAGGGGAAAACACCTCAAATTAAATTACCGTGAAAACAACAAATTTGGTATAAATTGCAGACGTGGTTTTTGTCTGCGATCATTGGGTGGTCACTGTGTCGGGTAGCGATCCTCCAGCGTCCGGTCGCCATATAGAGGACACGCCCAATAGTCAATCACTGAAGGCTTGTAAATACTTGATATATTATCAGCAATAATCACAGAATACTATAATGGCCTTAATTATTGCTATGGATGAACTTTGTTTCTAAATATTCTCTCTTTCAAAACAAACAAATGAGCAAAGAAAATGAGCATGAAAAAAGGTAAGGTTAAGTTAAAATGGAAATGATGCTTTTCATTTTCATTTCAATTGAAGTCTGTTTCAGGGCATCGAATTTAATTCTTCAGGTAAATCAGCGTGTGCAATCGTGATAGTTGAAGGGATCACAATGGGTGACTTTTTGGACGCTAGGTGGCAGCAGACTTTACCAGGTAAATCCATTGTTCTCGGCAATGTGCGAATGCTTAGAACTACGTAAGCTACGGAATTCTATCTGTTATGTCTGCTGCCATCTAGCATTTAAAGGTCCCTAAGTTGAACATTTTTCCCCGGCCCTCTCTTTAGATAGGTTGCAATTATGACGTAAATCGGCCATCTTTACTGGCAATTTGGAACGCACAGTAATGCGTTTCGCGTGAGAACGGCGTGCAGCACGCGCACATTATCACAAAACCCATTGCACGATTGGCTAGTGAACAATGCGACTGCGTTATAAATGTGAGCGCTTGACCAGCCTGCAAGCCGAAATGCAATTTGTCCGTTAACGGTGGCGTCTATTGCAACCTATCCATATATGCAAGAATCCTGCATTCCGGCGTATGAAGTAATTACAAAACAATTAGGAGACAAATGAGCTGCCTCCAAGTACAAAGCACGTTGCTGTTTTTCCTGTAATTGACTGTACACACGATCAGGTCACGTATTATTTGAGCAGTTTATTGTTTCCTCTAATAATATGTGGAAGTCTTGCGTGTATTCGAACTTCCGGGACCGAGTTGCTCCCAACCATCATGAGTTTTACGTGTTTACGATTCTGTTTCTTAAAATACTTTAGTAAAACGGAGGTTATGGCTATAAAAAAAGTATACTATGTTGTTGGGAAGGTAAAGTTTAGCCATGAGATCTTTGAAAGTAAATTAAAATAAACAAATCAACGAAGAAAACCCGTGAATTAGACTTGACTTCCTTTTGGCGGTTTTCTTGTAAACAATGTATTTTGTCTTGTTTTTTTTTCTACATTCACACCGTTTCGCTTTAAATGTGCTTTATTTTGCTTGGTACCTCTTTTATTAACCGTGTCGTTGTATCACTAGTTTAATGTTGCGTATGTCCGTCTGATGTCTACTACAGTTTTTGTCCACTCCGTTTGTTTGTCTGTTTTTGTTTCATTGTCTTGTTTTGTTTTGTCTTTTGTATTTTGTCCTTGTTCAATATTGTTTACTTAAGTATATTTTTGTGTGTGTTTAAGGCATTCCGTTTATAAGCTTCGGCTTCCTGTGTAATGCCTCCTTGTATTAGTTGTATTGTATCAATTGTTTTGTTTTTTCTAAAGTGATTCTCCTTGGTGGAAATAAATGTTGATGAATTGAAATTGAAATTGAATTAAAAATGTTGTGCAACTGACGTTCATGTAATCATTAAACCTCAATGATCGCATGAACGAAGTCAAAGACGTTTTTACTATAGCCAGTTACACCGAATGACATGGCGTGAGACCTTTAGTCCTCGCGGTGAGTGTCTTACAGTGAAACTTGCCCGTGTAAATCGTGCACGACCTCCTCTCGGTTCGGATCCCTGCAAGAGGATGAGACGGTCGGACGAGCGGAATCATCGCCAACACGTGCTCCACCTCGCTAACCGACAAGCCTTTTCAATTGCCCCCCACACATGACTGATTGGACTTCGATCGCATCTCCCCCTGTAAACAACGCGTCCCCCGGTTGTTCAGTGCGTTCCCCTCCGTCGCCTTCAGCTGGAGGACCTTCCGTGTGTGTGTGTGTGTTCGGTATATGCTGTTTTGACCTCTTTACATCTGTGCTGCGTACATCTCAAGCTGCTTCAGAAAATGTGTTGGTGTCGCAGTTGCACTTTTTCAAGTTCTTTCCCATTTTTACACATTCTTTTCACATCTTAAACAGCAGTTCTTGCTGAACCGATAACAGTACAGAATGTTTCCTGTATCCTAAGTCATCTCTTCTACCATGTCGATAAAACATGAATGAATTCTTAGTGTTCCTTGTACCTAGGCGTCGTCCATCCACCGCGGGTTGTAGCCCTCTGTCAGACTCTTCCATGTTGTTCTTTCCTTATCCGTTCTGGTCCGGGTCTCCCCTGTGATCTTCACTGCATCATCGCTCCCTCTTTTCTTCGGTTTGCCTCTGGCTATTTGCCCTACTCTGGGTTGCCATTCTGTGATTCTTATTGGCCATCTGTTGTCTGTCATCCTTTCATTTTTTTTTTTTTTTTTTTGACATAGTTTGAGATATCTGTCACTTTTGTTTCGTCTCTGATTGTTAGGTTTGGTACCCGGTCTCTCAGTGAATTCCCTGGCATTAGCGAGGACACTTTCTTTCCTTAGCACTGGTCTTTTCATTGCCCTCTGAGTGGTAGCCAAATTTTGTCTGAAATACTTTGCCCATGTTTGACATCCGTAAGATATCGTTGGACGTGGCGCATTGATCAAGCACCTTTTTCTTCAGCGTTATCGGTAGATTTGTCTCACGATTTCTCTGTACCTTCTGAAAACACCGATCCTGCCTGTATTGTGTGGTTGTGTAATGCATCTTTAGAGTCTGGACGAGGTATTTGTATTCATTTATTGTCTCTGTTGAATTCCTTTGGACGTGATTTTTTTTTTTCTCCAAACAAAACACCTTTTTGCAATTTGATAACAGTCTCCTTTTCCCTTCCAATCAAATCAATGTAAATCAAACCGAGACTGAAAAACTACAAAATGTGTATCCCATTAACTGTATGTCACGTTTCTTGTATTGCGAAAATGAGAACCTTTTATTTCCAATCGATTGCATGTAGCGAACTTAACGAAAAAGATGGAAAAGGATTGTCACGGTGAATGCCATTCAAGTTATTTTATCACTAAGTGTGTTGACTGTGCAATCTCGGCGCGTTCAGATTTCCCGTTCAGATATGTCTGCCTAATGCGAAGTGAAATTTGATGCTAACAAATTCTCTACGAACAACCCGCTGAAGTTCACCTGTTTTGGCTTGTCGTAGCCGAGTGGTTTAGTGCGTCAGACTCGAGATATGGTGGCCAAGTCATCGGGGTGTGGGTTCAAATCCCGGTCATGACACTTGTGTCTTTGAGCTGTAGACACTTAACTGTAATTGCTTCTCTTCAAGCAGGGGTAAATGGGTACAGACTGTGTAAGTCTCACGAGTATTTGAACTTTAGGGACCATTGTGGTCCAAACCACATGGAGTTTTACGTATGGGCGGGACTTTGTTCTGTCAATTATTTTAGTTTGACCGGCCATGAAAATTATGTATGTTGTTTGGAATGTAATACTAAGTGATAAACAAAATGAAAGTAAAATCAATTCAACAAAATAACGAAGAAAACACGAGAATAAGACTTGACCTCCGTTTCCGGTTACTTGTAAAAAAATTAAGAATTTTGCCCAACTGACAGTTATGTTGTCATTAAACCTATGTGATGGACACTCTAAATTGGGCGGTATTTGCACTGGCAAGAAGTATAAACCAGACTTAAGATGAAAATAGATGCGGAATTATGGTTTCTTTACGCTTTGGGCAACCACAGATCGAAACAAAAAATGTTGCAGTAGACTCTGCAAAAGTCTCGCTCTTTTCTGAAAATGCGTCGAATTCTCGGTTCCCACGCCCATTGTTTTTACGTGTGAACGAAACAGAAGTCGCGTTTATAAACCTTCTAAGCTCGACACTTACACAATCCATGGGCACTCAATTGTGTATGCAAAGCTTCGATCAGATTCTTCAAATGAAACTGTTTGAACGAAACACACTCAAAACACAATACGCTGAACACTCATGCACTCAAATAAAAAGCAGACCGCATAGGTTATCAATACACCACGTCCAGGGATGTTTGTTTCTTTTCAGCTCTCCGCAGAGATCCAATTAATAATTGGATACCTGCCCAAGAATGTAAATATTTTCGAGCATAATTCTACACAGCCCCTCGCCCTCGCATATCTGGGGAGCGTCCATGCACCCTTGAAACTGTGCACTGGTACATCCCACACTATGCCGATTGCAATATTAACCTGTCCGCTTCATCACCATGCTAATTTCGAAGTAATTGCTGCGATAACTCTTCAGTTGGTGCAGCTCAGATCACCGTGATTAAAGAGCTAGTGATTTATTTATATATTATTATTATTTGAAAAAACATCCCTCTCTCTCCCCCTCTGAAGGCCATATCTTATTGCAGAAATACGCAGTTGACATTACGCAGACACAACGTTCACAATGTTAGCGAGATGTGAAGGTTGAGCCAGACTAACGCAGCTTTTACACTCTTTACATGGATTCCTTGTCAGAGTTGACCAAGTCAGGGTTTTCCCAGCAGAACAAGCGCCGTCGTTAGAATATACCGCGATGCATTTTGGGGGAAAACCGCAATGCTTTTTGGGAAACCGAGTACAGAAATAAATCAAGCTGTCAAGACGGAGTTTACATGTAACTATGCCAGATTTTATAGTCGTGTACCGCATTGCTTCAAAATCAGTGCGCCATGAAGGTTGCCGGTGTTGCTTGGACTCGGATTTCACCCCGAATCCTTTGCGCACCGATCATGCGCATTGGGACATGCATGTGGGCTATTAGGCCCTTTTCGAATTCACGGCTTCGGCTCCAAAATCGGCTCAGGCTATAGCTTGGCTTCCTCAATTATTTTAACTTACGCATGCTTTGCGGTCAGGGCTTCAGACAAGAAAACTGGGCCTGAAGCCGAATCCGGAGCCGAAGCCGTGGATTCGAAAAGGGCCAGAGACTCCATCAGATTTCCCAGATTCCTAATCTGTTTGACCCAATGTGTGTGAAGTCAAATATTTGGCTCGGTGCCGAAACGGGTCAGATAGACTGACTCCACAGAACACGATACAATACTCTATCGGTACTGACTCTAATCTCAATACTGACTCGGGAGTTTGGGTGTACATGTACATGTTAAATCTTTCTCATTGATCATTACATTACCTCCAGTATTGATCATTATAGCACCGGAAAACTTATCATTGTACCATGAGAACTCTGTATTGTACCTCGAGAATTGATTATTATAGTACCTCGATAATTGATAATTGCATTGGAGAACTAATAACTAATGCACCTCGAGAAATGATCTTTATAGTACCTCGAGAACTGATCATTATAGTACCTCGGGAATTGATCATTATAGTACCTCGCGAACTGATCATTATAGTACCTCGAGAACTGATCATTATAGTACCTCGGGAATTGATCATTATAGTACCTCGCGAACTGATCATTATAGTACCTCGAGAACTGATCATTATAGTACCTCGAGAATTGATCATTATAGTACCCCGAGAATTGATAATTTAATACCTCGGTATTTGATCATTATACTTAGTACCTTGAAACCTTATCCTTTATGGTACATGATCATAGTACCTCGACAATGTATCCCTTTAGGGCTTGGAGAATTGATCATTGTATAGTACCGCGGTAATTGATCATTAAGGTACCTCGAAATTTTTCAAATTTCATGTAAACTCTGTATTTTAAAGTACTTTTTTGTTAATAGAAGCACCGTGCAATTCAGCTATTGGGCTGCAAGGAGTGTTTGAATAAACAAATAATAATAATAATTTCCAAACAGTTATATTAAACGGGATTTTAAAACCAATAATGGGTATCGCATCCATCTTTTCATTACAAAAATAACAACACAATAAACCATCGTCCATATTTACTCTAAAAAGTCATGTAATGGGCTTAGATGGAAGCAGATGTACAGGCTTGTATACGAGGAATTGGGGTGAGAAAAAGGGGAAATTGACACTGTATAAATTCCACGCCGCAGGCAGTCGCTTCTGTTTTCTACAATACCGACGAAGCTTCTGTCTAGCTTTCAACTTTCAACTTTTTTTCCTTTGTGCATACGTAAAAGACTTTAAGTGTGTCAAATGCACGGGTTATCCATACAACCGTGCATCATCTCGTAGACCTTCGGCTTGTCTATTACCGTAAAAGGGGTAGGTGATAAATTGAATGAAGATTTTTTTTAATGCCGTTCTAATGAGATGAAATATTTATGGGTAATAAACCATAACAGCTACGGCTGTGTGACCGCGCCCACTAATCACCCTCAAAATGTCAGGGACAAAGAGCCCCCGTGAATTTCATCATACGACTCATTAAACTTGCCCATGTGCCGCTTCGTTGTGCCGTGAGACGGCTAGTCTTAATTAAGACAAAGGTTTAACATTCCTGTGAATTAACCCAGGAGGAAATGTGGGCAGCCTTGGGGAGAAGGGGGCGGGGTTTTGTGATGTAGCGGATCGTTCAATGTGAGCAGGATGACCCGGAACATGGACGGGTTGCATCTGGCTATAGAGGACCTTGACGTAGAGGTGTCTGTGGGGGAAATAAAATGAACAAAGCAGCAAAGCGAAACACAGTAAACAAATGAAATATAATAAACAAACAAACAAACAAATTGTCATGATCCTTGTCACAATAGGCAGGAAGGTAGGCTTACCCGGTCAATTTCAGCAATAGGGAATCTGATACATGGACGTCTCACGAAATCATTTTAAAGGGAATGCTCAATTATATAACGGCATTCAGTTGTTGAAGAAAGTTGTTCCCTGTCGATCGTTGGTGGAGTATTCATTCGACTCCTTAATGAGTTGCTACCAGAAGATTATAGCCTAACCACCAATCAAACCAACTTGTGTAACCAATTTCGACGAACATGAATGAATTTACCATTTTTCTCGAAACAAAATGCTCCTAATAGACCGTGCAGAAGTCTCGCCCCTTTTTAAATGTTTGTTTTCTCAAAAATCTTGGTTCCAAGTCACAATATTTTAACTTGGAAAGAAACACAATCGCGTTTAAACATTAGAGTGTGCTCGACACTTACAAAGCCCGTAGGCGCACAATTGTGTTGTCACAACTGATATCAGATTTTTCTCATGAAACGGTTGAACACATAACGCTGAAAAGAACACACCCCAATTTGTTGTCACTCTTATAAAGCAAGATTTCATCGTTGATGGAAAACGTAGCCTTTTACCGAGACCTTGGAGTTTTGTTTTCATTTATTTTTTATTTTGTTGCTGTCTGTTTTCCCTTTGCACCGCGCTACCCGACCAAGCTTGCTTTGTGCATGTCTCTGTGATGGGCACATGATTGTGTCGTGGTATTAGACCGTTAGAACAAGGGAAAACAAAAGGAACAATGCTGGAGCCCCCTTGTATTTTTGTGTCCTCACGTTTTTTCGTACGCTAAGTCTCTGGAGAGTTTTAAGTTAGAGGGATAATGAGAAGTCCTCACATTGATAGCAATAAATTGATGTGTTTATGTACACGCAGTGCGTGCGGGATGATATAATAATATTTGTGTGTAATCTCAGGTATGCGTACAGTAATTCGAGTGCGGATGACCTATACACAGTAGTAGTACGGGCGTCGTGCTCAGTGCGATACACACATAGATATAGAATATAAAATTATATTTTACAACACCCCTTACAAATATTCTGCCTTTTGATTGGTTTAGAGCGCGTCACATGATATGTCTTATAGTTTTACTAGAAACCGCGCGCGAACCGCGCGGTACTATCACACGGCTGCCGATGTACTATTCAACGATAGCCTAGCGACCGATGTACTAGTGCATGGATACCCTGGTACCCTGACTACATTGACTTCAAACATTGATTTAAACGAGCTGCTTGACAACCTCGAACCCGTGTAGTGTAATGAACAAAATTGTGCACTTGAATAGCTTAGAGAACGAACGTCAGAGCAGTAGTCTGGTACACCCTCTTATTTTGTCAAAACTCGATATTTCAACGTAAGATTTTACAGTTCTTGTTTGACGATTGATTGCCACGTACGTAAAGTTTGTGTGAATTAATTTTATTAAAGTATACAGATAGAATCAAAGGAAGAGGTGTTATAAAACAAATATTGACTGCTTTGTCTCGTGGCGTAGTAAAACTAGTCACTCTCGGTGATCGCCGGAGCAGCCGATCTTCCCTCGGCTTCGCCTCGGGAAGATCGGCTGCTCCGGGGATCACCTCGAGTGACTAGTTTTACTATGCCACTCGAAGCAGTCAATATTTGTATACTATATATCTATGGATACACACAGTGTATACGCACAGTGTACGTGCACGCTTGTACTACGCGCTGCGCACAACTCTGAGCCAATGATAGCCTTTCACGCGTGCATGTTTCATCGAAGATGGCGGCCAGTGCAAGGGTCTATCACGTGAAAGTGACTGCCATTATCAACTGACTTTTATTACCAGCAATCAGTTAAGCGTCTTGTTATGAGAGGCAACATGATCCTTTGTTGATTCTGTGTGTCAGCCACAGTAGTGACCCTTTGCAAAATGTGCGCATTTAGATTGGATTTGAGCATGTTTGTAAACGGATAGCTGTATAAAGCTATAACTCGTTTGTCTTGTGCGTGTACATAGGATTAGTCATGTTTCTGGTTTCGTTTAATCGTCCACTCTGACGGTACAGAGCTGTTAGGCTTATGTTGCTTTGACAAAGCGACCTAGACGATTCATGCTTATAAAAACTACATATAAAGTCAATTAAAGGGTGTGTACAACATTGGTAAGATTGAAAATATAAATATTCACAGATTTGCACATAACTTGCATGGTATAAAGATGGTCATGTTGGAAAACTTCCCTCGAAATAGTTTTGCTTGAAATGCTACAGTTTTTAAGAAATGAGTAAGGGATTTAGTCTTTATTGCGCGTGTACAAAACCCGATGTTTGAAAACATTGTTTAAAGATAATGTTTTTCCCCTTACTGTTTTCTCGTGACTCCGAAAACCGATTGAGCTTGACATTCCACATGTTTGTTATTTCATGTATATGTTGTGTCACATAAAGTGTGGATACCAGTCTTTGAAATTGACCAGTGCTGTACTTGTGCTTTAAAGAGTAAATAAATTGATACATCAGTGAGTGACGTTCAGTATGTAGAGCTTTTAAATGATATTAATGTAGACATGTTAAAGTGGTAAAGATTGCTGTAACGTGAAGCACTTATGCAAAGATCGAGTGTGTCAGAGTGTCGGGTAAAGTTACACCCGATGCGTTTGCCGGGTGTTTTTCTCGACGCGTTAGAGCGTGGTGACATCCAACTCAGAGTGGGATGGTTGTGGGCGTGATGGACTGGGGTCAACGCCCGATAGTCCACTGACCACTCCACCAAATCAATTGTAACTCATTAAAAAGTACGTGTCCGAGTACAATCACAGCATGAGATATTAATATTGACTGGGTTGGCAAACGAAATTCCGGGGTGGGGGGAATGCGGGCCTCGTACTCGAAGATCGATCAAACAATCGCTCGGCATAAACGGGGACGTTGAAAAAGCTTTTCCGGACGCGTGCTTGTGTGTGTGTAGGCGTGGCGTGGCCGGCATCACGCAGTGCCTTGGAGTGCCGGTCATCGGCCGTGAGACTCCACCGGTAAGGGGCGGTATTATTATTTCGGAGAAGAACAGATAATTAAGTAGAAACTGGAACAAAAGAGAGAAGGAACAACAAAACAAACAAAAGAAAGAAGGGACAAAAAACACGAACAAACAATAACAGAGAGCCCGGATGGCACTTTCAGCTTTCGTTTGCATACGATACAGAGCCTTGATATTTCGGCGGGGAGTGGGGGGGGGGTGGTTCGATCCGTGATACTTCGGCGGGGGGTTGGGGGGGGGTTGCAGGGATACGGGAATGATGAGGTTGAAACCAGGGACCGATTTCACAGAATTTCTTGGAGGCAGTTGCCACATCCAGGTGCTAATTTTTACAGGGTAGCGAAAATCACACAATGGATGATTCTGAGCAATACCAGGTTGACATTTTAGTCAGAAAGTAATGCGACGTCTGTTTACTTGTACTATGGACAAATCAACAACACTTAGCAGGAGACTTGAGTTCATCGAGCCATTTTATACATTATTAGTTATCAGTAAACTCTGTGGAAAATTGGGTTCGTCCATGGAGAGAGAAGAGAGAGAGAAGAGAAAGAGAGCCTTGACGAGGGTCTAAGTTCCAGGGTCCAACGTTGGCTGGAGGCGCCAGCATAATAATAGCCTGTCAGCTGGGACCTACCTCGTGGACCAGAGCTGTCGTGTGGTGTCCTAGCAACCATAGATTGGCTTCACAGCCCGCCATTTGCCAGTTGAATGAAAGGTGTCAGTCACCTAATGAAGTTAATAGATTTACACGGTATACCCCGGGTGTTAAGGGCTTTTAGTTGTTATTGGTCCAAAATGAGGACCAATTACACGGTGCACTCTAAATTTAGCAGGAGGATGTTTGTCGTGCACATGACGGAAGATTTCATCGTCAATCGGTCCTGCCGTCGGTGGGGATCCAATGGCAAAGATGAAAATATGCCTTTTTTGATGGTTTCGTTTTGGGCAGATTTCATTTCACGTTTCGAAATGAATCTGACGTTTGTTTAGCGTGGGCCCGGCGAGTTGGCTCGCCGTGCGTGTTGACTCGATGTTCTTATAGATAGTTCCCAGTAGACGCCATCTTTACGGGCAAATTGCATTTTGGCTTGCAGGTGCGTCAAACGCTCAACTTATTAACGCAGCCGCGTTGTTCACTGACCAATCCTGCAATGAGTTTCGTGAAATGCGCGCGTGTTGCACGCCGTTCTCACACGAAACGCACGACTGTTTGTTCTAAACTGCTCGTAAAGATGGCCGATTTACGTCATACTGCAACCTATCTATAGGTAGGGTGCGGTCACTCGCTCTACACTGACTACAGACTTCAGAAATCCAATTCCTTCAAACAAATATTCCTGTATTTTGATATTATGTACACTTAAACATTATTTGTTATTTTTCATTTGATTTGAGTTTGGGGGGCAAAAACTACAGGGAAACTACATGCAAATACATACACATAGACAACTAGACAGAAAACAGCAAGAACTACTTACAATTTTAATTGCTGTTTTTTATTTGATTTGATTTATTTGGCAATCTACAGAGAACATACATGCGACATACACACAATTAGGTGAATTTCAATTAGGTGAAACTGGTATCCGGCTGGTTCCCTGCTTTTTTCTTCGTTTTCGTTAAGTGTAGAAACTCACAGTAGCAAGACATTATTTTCTGCTAAGTGCACCAGGGTTGTGAAATTGATCTCACGTTCATCTATAGTGTTGAAAGAAAATCTTATTTTAAAACCGTGCAGTGAGGGACCTGTTTGGTCGCAACGCCCCTGTTGCTCGTTGTCAGCACATGCTACTCTGTCATTCTTCCTTTTTAATTCCGTTTTTGTTTTTTTGTTTTTTTAGGAGTGCTAGGATCTCGTGTTTTTGGTGGTGTTTTTGTTTGTTTGTGCGGTGTTTTTTTCCCCTGTAACTTGTTATTCATGTATATATATATTCAGTGCACTTCTGTAGATTTTTTTTATGTAAGCTGGGATCCATGGGAGATCAGTGAGTTGTTGTTTTTTTCTCACTAAATTGATTACCAGGATAAACAAGAAATTTATAAAATTAATAAATAAATGCTGACAAGCTTTTTCCCTTGGTTAAGATGGGCTATTTTGCTGGGGTTTTTTTTCAACAACTGTTTGATACAAGTGTGGTGTTTATGTCCATGTATTGCCGTTAGTTACACTAAGCTTGTTTGTTTGCCTAATCATTAAGTTGGATAATTTAGCTTCAGCTAACCATTGGCAATTGACACAGCGATTATGTACACAAAGGATGCTGGCAGAGTTTTGTCCTGCCCCCTCCTATAACCAAATCACAGGCCCGTGTTGATTGACACCCCCCTCTAGGACAAGTTGAATGGTCCAGCGTAGGATAACATGAGTTGGCCAGTGTGTACGATGCGGCTAAGACAATGGAATTATTAAAATATATCAGCATGTGTGCTGACAGCTGCCCACACTGCAGGGTTTTTAACAAGTGAAATACAGACCGCAAGCTAAAAATGAGCGAACAATTGAAGACAGTCAGCCGACACTTTCATAATAAGCCTGCCCATCACCCAGTTCCCACGGCAGCTGTTTTCCTCGGCGGCAGGTGGACCGTGGATCCGGGGCTTTCGATGTTTCAAGGAAATTTATCTGAAAACGATTTTGACGTTTTAATTTGACACAAGTGCCCGCTCAATAGCCGATAAGATAATACATGTCGCGTAGTCACAATCGCGTTGACGGTTTCGGGAAACGCGAGCGACGCTTTTTTTTTTTGTAAAAAGGAGGACGCGGACGTGTCTTCATAATAATAACAATCAATTCATAAAATCGATTCATCAAAAAATCTCATTAGAAATACTAATCGTCTAAAGATGAGACACAAACCAGACATTTTCATTTTTAGCGCTGGGTGCAAGCTTGGCAAAGACATAATTGGGGGTGTTTACTATTTTAATGTATCAAATAAATCATTTGTGTATTGTGTTTCGATCTCATGGGGGAAGGGTTTGAGTGGGGGGATTTGGTTACGCGACTTGATCTGGCACTCATCATGCAAGAGCTGTAATGAATGCAGATTATGGTTACACCATAAAGGTACCAGACTGTTTTGCAATTATAAGAATTCGGTGATGTTGCGTTGATTTTCACAAGATAACAAAGCACTGTTGCTTTGCCGTGGTAGAATCAAGTTGTTAAATTATACACTTTAAGGTAATGGGTTCAGTATTTTGGAAACGACGCCACGGGAAAAAAAAACTTACCCTTGCAAGGGCCTTGTTTTTTTATAAGCGATGATGACAGTGTCCCTTTATATTTCAACGCGGAAAGGGGTACAATTTTTAGCATTATCTTCAGAGCCAAGTTTAGCATTGAAATTCCTATGGCACTCGTTTTTCCTTCTCGGCATCTCGATTGCTCAGGAGACATGGTCGAGTTGACCTTAAAACTTTGAACACTGTTTATAGACATGAGGAAGAGTCCCAAATATGCATTTAATGCCTGCGCTGTACCTACTCGCATGTGATTGGATTTTACCCACAGGGTTAACTATAGAAGCCATGACAGCCCGTGTCCGTACGTCCGGCGGAGTCGCCGAAGGCTGCTATTATGCCATGCCGGTTTCCATGGTAACGCAAGCATTGTGACTGCATATGCAAGGTCTCCATCCTACGGTCACGTAAACTGATTCTCCAATCCACGTGGGATTTCTTTTGTACAAGTAAAATATATGTATATAATTTTTTTTTGTGTCTCCGTTATTTTTTCCCCCTCCTTCTTGTTTTTTGTTTTTCTTATTTTTTCCCATTTATTCGTGATTTCATTTTCCTGATTGTCAGTCAAACTAAACGATGCTTCAGTCAGTTGGGAATCCTTTTGTAAAAGACGATAACAGAATTTCTTTTACCCTCCTTTGTATTCCCCCGTTCGTTTATTTGCCTGATATATCTGTATCAGAACAATAGGTTTAACCTTGCGGCCTTTTACGATTTCCAATCAGTCTCGAGTAGAATCAAATAAAAATGTTTTTTTTATTCCCCCGACTGCATTCGTGAGTTTCCGAGGCAGATCATTCATTTTTGGAGCAATTACTAAAGGTAAACCCTGCCTTTAATAAAACTGAAAATAAGAAGTATATTTTCAATCCGAAGCTTACCAATTAAACACTTCATACTTGTTATATTGACATTATCAATTAGTGACCCAATAGTCAAATTGCATGACATTTTACAATTTTAAAATATTATATCAAAATTATGGGAAACATCAAATAAATACACTGACAAAAAATTATTGGACAAGAAGCCGCAAGCAAAGTCAAACTATTATTTTAATTTTCTTGCCTAAAATTGTAAACAGACTATTAAACATATATACCTGATATATTTAAAAAAGACTCTACTTGTTAAACATGTTTATGTAATACCCTATCAAAGTTGAGCTGTATAAAGTAATTACAAATAACCGTTGCCTATCATTTGATTGCCGCAAACGATTTAATGTGTGAACCATTTCCGCTGGGTTTTTTTTTAAACAAAACTATTTGTCTACAAATTTGTTGTGTGGTGTATTTCCTTTAAACAAAAATAGGGGACGGAAATAATTTAATAAGAAGAAATAAACATTTAAAAGGAAAGTCAAAGGCGAAGACAAACAAACATTGATAAACTTTCCCTACAAGATTAAGATCAGTTGATTATTATAAATTCATAATGTAATCGAGACATAGAACAGCAGTCGGTTGTGACGAGGTGGACTTGGTATGGGGACGTAGGCGTTTTATACGGCGGCCGATTGCTTGATGTCCACGCTCCTGATAGGGATGCGTAAAAAGGCTTTAACTCCCTGATGTGCTGATTATGTTTGAATGGAAATGACATGACCTTTACATAATCGTCGCTTAATCAATTTAATGATAAGGTTTACAACATGGTGATGATGGCAAGACATCTGGCCATACCCCCCCCCCCGAATGACGAAGTTTCGTTTGACAACATTAATTAAATGTATTCCTGGCATAAAAAAAAAAAATAGTACGCATTGCCTGGTTTTATAAAGAAGTTATTCTTATCTTTTTGTTAATCCGGATGTGGCAGGTTCGAATCCTGCTCTAGTTCAACCCCAAATTATTTAAAATGCACCCAGTCAGTTCCCCTTTGTGGTTTATTACTAGATATTCACTTAAAGGTATTCTACAGGATTGGTAGAGCTGACAAAACAGTCGCAAACAAAGTTCATGATATAAATATTTTAAAGAACCCTTTCTACCATTACTTACCTTAAATCATGTAAGTTATGTGTGAATCTGTGAACATTGGTGTTTTTCGATCTTACCAATAGTGTACAGGGCCTTCAAAAGCTCAAACTAAATATTTGTTGTAATTTTTTTTAAGTAACCATCATGGATGATCTGACTATTGCTAGTCGAGTATCATCAGGTTTGCACTTAAAAGTACGCAACATGCTGACATTAATTTACAACTTGCATTTCCTCATTCATGTTTCACATAGCTCCTTGTTACCACACACTAGATGGGATTGAATCTTGATACGGGAACAACTTGGCCAATGCTATAAAATAAAATAAAAGCTTTATGTGCAAGTGGCTGTTTACACCTTTGCTCAATTTGTAATATGAAGTTGTTGAGGTGCCAATCTGAAATTGTATCCTCAAGCTGCTAAATCAAGGCTCAAATTTTACACTGGACTGCAGGCCCGAGGCCAGTGATTTTAGCTTTGGGCCAGTAAACTCAGGACTGGACAAGTCCGGCTGTTCTGTGTTTTTTAATGGAATAAATAATACCTCTCTGTGTACTTATCGTAAATTAACAAGAAGTGATGTTCAAATTTTGACTTTGAGCCTGGTAATTTATCTCTAAATTCTGTGAGTATCAAAGTTTACTCACTCATAAGACTAAGATGAATCTTCCCTTAGTGCTTGGACACATAAAACAGTTTATACGTTACACCTTGTAGAAAGTTCTTTCTCGTCTTGCAAAGTAAATTCTGGCCAGGTAAAAAATCTGAGCTACAAACCCTGCGGTCTCGTGGAATCTTATCCCAAATTCAAGCCCTGTAAACCCATGCTCAAGTGAAGGCGGACACTGGGTAACGTATAATCACGCACATAGACTACTTCGCAAATACTCGGTACTTGTTACTAGCTAGACCAGCATGCACCTCATTCCACGGCTAACGCATGCGCACTGAGCATTTGCGAAGTAGTCTATGTCACATCCAAGCCCTCCAAGAGACAAGAGATGGCAATTGTGTTGATTTTGCAACATCCCTATAGCAGGTCATCCTCGTTGCCAACAATGGCCCTCTCTGAAAGCCACGGCTGACCTGTGCTTAAAGACATTCATTTAACTACCAGTAATTCTTCTGTTAAACTAATAGATTCAGGAGCAGTTCCACTATTTCCAGTATTTTACTGATTTACTTAACACACTCTCCAATTGATATACTGTTTATTTCTATGTTTCCTGCCAATAACACATAAAACTTCTGTTTCAGTACTTGTACAAATATCGTTTCTACTTTTTGTGTCTAGTGCACTTTTACTTGTTTTTTTTTAGCAATTTTGAATTTCCCCGTCTGATCATTTATGTCTAGTGCACATTTTCTGGTTTTCTCCTGTTTCGTAAGATTTTATGACCACCATAGCTTTCATTTTACCGTTTTGACTTGATGTTAAAAATGTCCGCAATTTCGCCCTTGACTGCCATGTGATATCTTTAATGAGTAAACCAACAATGAACGAATGAACGAATGAACGAACGTACGAACGTACATATTTGGCATATGTGGCATGCATCAGTTTGCCTGCCAGACTACTCTCTAACGGAGTGCGTACCTTGAATGGCACAATCCATTGTCCTTTATATTGTACTCTATACGCTATCCGTTTGTACTACCGTCAATTCAGTGTACATTAATTAAGGACGGTTGATAACTCCTTCATCGGGAGCCGTGTTTAGTAGAGCGACATTGTGGACTTTCCCCCTTGTGTTTTCTATTGTCCCTTTTCATTAATGTTTCCCGTTAAAAAAACATTGTGTGGTTAACCCCACAATGTCAAAACACCCCACGAGTAATGTTTCTACCTAAAAATTACCCCAACATGTCTTTCTTGTAAGCACATGTATGTAATACGCTGGTATCCTAAGCCTGTACTCGATATAAACAGACACAATGACCCAATGGTTTCTTGTCCTGTTTTCCACTTACATGGACTCTGGTTCGAATCCCACCTCAGACCGGAGCCCTGCATGTCAGTTGATTCGTTCTTTCGGTCCCTAACTGATTGCGTGGGTCCCCCCCCCCCTTCCCGGATTTTGAGTTTTCCCTCCCACATCTATAAAAACTGAACATTTCGTCTCGTTTCCTTATGTTATTCACGTTATGTCATTCATTTGATTTCACCCCCTTTTTCAAAAAACAATCGCATTTCAAGCAAAAATATTGTAGAGAAGTTCTCCACAACGACCATCTTTACGTCATGTAAGTTATGTGAACATTTCTCTGTTTAATCTTTAAAATGTTACGCACTACCTCTATAAAGTGGAAGCAGTGCAGTCCAGATCCACCCCGTGTGTATAATCTCCCTCCCTTCTCTTGGTGTGCGATCGGTCTTTTCAAACAAGCACTAGATCTGTGAGAAGTTCTTTGAAAAAACACACGTGTTGTAATTGTAAAATAATTTATAGATGTTAACATACATGAGCTACGATTGCTCACATGGGTTGAGAGGCTCTCATCGTAAATTCAGCTGAAACTGAACGTTAGACTTGTACATTTATTTCCCTAACCTCGAGTTGATTGATGATGTAATTGTTTAATCATGCGGTTCGGGCAAATTACACAACTCCCAAACGTCCATGAAGTATTCATGATTATAATTCACACACACACTCACACTCACACATTGAATAATTGCTCGTGTTCGTCTTACTGATATCGTCAATAAATAGTAGGGCAAATGAAAAATTCATTAGAATAGCGTGAAAAAATGGGGCAAAAATATGAAAGGGTGATGGAAAGAGTATATGTATACTTATATGATTTTGCGATACTGTGATGTATTAATATAAAGCATGGTCTGCATTAAGGAAATACACCAAAAAAACATGATTAATTTTCTTCCGTTTGATGATCATTAATTTTCTTCCGTTTGATGATTGTAAAAACCAAAGTAGCGATAGAGCGTCCACTCTGGTCGAGCTCAAAAATAAACACCGTTTGTTTCGAACCATTATCAAGTATACCATCTCCTCGTAATTGTATTCATTTAATTCGGAGATATCATCTTCACATTCGTCGTTTTCGTCCATTAAAACCGTTATGTCAGACAAGATAGCCATCAGTTTTTACGATCAGTCTGTTTTGTACCTCGCTATTGAATGCAATGTTTGAATGATCGTTAGTGGTATGGGTGAATCTAATGGGCTCCTTTATCTGGTTATCTGTGACGGTCTCCATCAGCCCGTCTAGTATTAGTACAGCGCAAATATCACAACGTGTGTTGCGAATGCTTGAAGGTGTGCAACGCCACGAAGCCAAAGCACTTTTCCTTCAAGACAAACGGCAAGAGTGTTTACAGAGTTAATTCAAACCTGTCCATAGATCACTATCATGCTGCCACCATCTTGGTCATGTTCCTTGTATCCAATAACAGTTATGAATGCTAATAGTCATGGTACAAAAAGGAACAAGACTGTTTCTCCTTCCAGCCTCGGTTTGGTTACATTGATTTAAATGGGAGAAACTCAAGATGGCCGCACCATGATAAAGGTCTATTAAGATACAACAGCTCCCTTTTTTTAAACTCAATATAGTTTCGTAAACTGAAATCAAATAACCAAAAGTAAAATTGCAAAAGTTGGATTTAAAACATTGACTTCATGGACCTTAAGTTTGATCACCATGATTGATAAACAACAACAACAGCAACAACAACAACAGCAACAACAACAACAACAACAACAACAACACACTTTAATGGCCCAGGAAATTAGTTTGACAACGATTCTTTAAAAGGAGTGTTAAGTTCTGGGTTTTGAGAGATAGAACAGAAAGAGAAGGAACACAATTTGTAGGTTACCGTTTAGTTTGAAACCAGGAGCACAACCCGTCCCTGGTCGAACAGTGGTGGTTCTCTAAAGTAAAGAGCGGATGACGGTTGTCTTCTCCATCTGGAACACGTGTGCGGCCCCTAAATGTTGCCCCGCTGGAGTGTGAATTTAGCGAGCCCCAACCTTTCACTTAAATGTAACGCGGACCTAACTGAAGCCTCACAATGTACCTTAATGTAACCCGGACCTAACTGAAGCCTCACAATGTACCTTAATGTAACCCGGACCTAACCGAAGCCTCAACAATGTACCTACATGTTGCACGGACCTAACTGTTGCCTTAAAGGCACTGGAAACTATTGGTAATTACTCAAAATAATTGTTAGCATAAAAACTTACTTGGTAACGAGCAACGGAGAGCTGTTGATAGTATAAAACGTTGTGAGAAACGGCTCCCTCTGAAGTAACGTAGTTTTTGAGAAAGAAATAATTTATCAGTAAAATATTTGAATTGATTTTGAGACCTCACGCGTGAGGTCTCAAAATCAAGCATCTGAAAGCACACAACTTCGTGTGACAAGGGTGTTTTTTCTTCCATTATTATCTCGCATCTTCGACGACCAATTGAGTTCAAATTTCCACAGGTTTGTTGTTTTGTGTATATGTTGAGATACACCATGTGAGAAGACTGGTCTTTGACAATTACCAAAGGTGTCCAGTGTTTTTACCATTTGTACCGAAATGTAACCCGGACCTATATTCAGCCCCAACAATGTACATTAAAGTAACCAGGACCTCGGTGTAAGTTTTGACAATGTACTTAAGTATAGCCCCTTCCCTAAATGTAGCATTAACATTGCACCTACATGTACCCTGGATCTAATGATAGCCCCAACCAATTGCCTAAACGTAGCCCGGTACTGAATGTAGCATTAACATTGTACAGTACTTAAATGTAACCTGGACCTAAATGTAGCCCAGATGTGAATCGGGCTACATTTGGGTACAAGGTTGAGGCTGTAAAAAGTGCCAGACCGCGTGTAGGTCTCGGCTACATTTAGGGGCCGCACAAACGCTCAGTGTCAACATCAGGATTAATTCAATTCAATTCAATGCACATTTATTTTTCATGTTGACAATGACAATTAAACATACAGTTGAAACAGTTAACAATGGGTGTAATTATGAAAAGATGGATGCCACATAATTCGACAATAAAATATATAGAAATGTCAAAGATAATATCGAGTGTATATTAAACAAAATGGTATAATCCCTTAGGCAACAATAAGCCGCTGTGTTTGGATTTATATTTTGCCAAGTCAGAACATTAGGTTGTTCTTTCCTGGAACGCACGGTGTCCCGAAAGGAAAAGAAAAGATAGTATGTTAAAATGTGTGTATTTAATATCATATAATAAAAAAATCTTTAATTTTCAGGACCGAGAGTTTACAAAAGGCAGAATATAAAAACAACTGACAGTTCCCAGTGTTGCAGAGGTTGGGGAAGGTAAGATCCTTTACTCATATTGGCACATTGCCGTTATGGTCACACGCTGTTTCAACCAGAGACCCTTGATTGATTTATGGTTATGATTTAGGGAAGATAAATGTAAATTTGTCAACCGAAAAGCCAATTTTTAAATGATTGAATTAATAGAGGTATTATATAGTAGACTACTGCTGTTTGTCCGGAAAATTTCTCACATAGGAGCTTTTGCCAACTGTCTCAGCAGCGGTTAAAATATCGACTCGAAAATAAGAATATGTTCGTACTTTGCAGAGAATCATTGCCAGAACAGTTTATTTATCTTTGATACAGGGCAATATAGTTTTTCTTTATGTCCACTGGTTAGTCACATAATGTGCCGAGGTGGACGAACGAAAACACGTGGTCTTTCAAACATCAAATGTCGTTTTGTGACACCTTTAACAGTTCTCAATGAGATACTTGAAGTCTTAATGACTGCAACCATTTTGTACTCCAGCTCTTTTTTGTGTGTGCGTAGTTTTTTTTTTTATCATTCGTCTTTAACAACGTACGGGGGGAACCTGTTCTATTTTTATGTTTGTAAGTCAGTCATCAACGTAATCAATCCGCTTGCGCACAGTGTATCTTAAATGGGACAACTTGTGTTTTCGAAACTGCTCCCTTGGCTTCGACGTGTATTCTCTCAGCCATTGTGGAGGCCGAGTGACAACAGTGCGATGATCGACTGAGCGAGCCGAAGCCGAAAAGACTCTGACCACTTTTTCGCAAATGCCAAACAACATGCCACTTTCTTATTGGCCGGCCGCTCAAGTGTTCGCGATCGATCCACGGAATCGATCCACGGGGGGTAATTCTCCCCTTCTAGATCATTTAATTGACGGTGTGTCCCTGGAAGTGAAGCCGAAGGAAAGCTGACACTTTACACTGATCGTGCCCAGCGGACTGCGCCGCTGATTGGTCCGAGCGTTTTGACCACTCCCGGACTCGGATTGATCCCGGGGCTCTATTCAGCATCGTTCCCGGGGTGTCTGCACCTTGCAATCAATTTGTTGAGTTCATTTGGTTAATGCAAACCGGAATGCAGTCATTTCTTCTTTTTTAACGTTTGAGTTTGGATCGGTTCAATTTACAAGATATGAAAAGCTAATTGACCTCTGCGATCGATACAGTGCCATATGGTGTTTATTTTGTGCACCCAGTGTGTCTTGTTTTTTTTTTACCTGGTACCCGCATCCTGTGCACCTTGATCGTATTAGTTTATGGATTACGCATCCAAGCTGTAATGGTAGATGTTATGAAGATTGGATAGTTTTAAAGTGTAACACTATTCACAGCGAAGCAGCTGTTTTATTAATTTTTCTCAGTCTGTTTGTTATTCTATTTGTTGAACAACCCCCTTTCCTGCAGTTTTAAAACGTGACTTTATACGTCATAGCCGCACCAATGCTTATATTATACCAAAATATGGTCACTGTGGTGGACTAAACCGTAAAATAAATTACTCCCCATATGGTTATTGAGAACTTCAATAACATGAACATAAAACAAACAACGGCAACACTTACATTTTGTAAGAGCTTATAGACTTCAGTAGATGTTAAATTTGCCCCGGGGATACAGAATACTATTTGGTTTTGCCCTTTCACCGATGTGTGTAAAGCACTACTCATTATTTTTCCGAGTTCTGTGAAGAAAAAAACCCAGGCATATTACTCGGGTTGGATTCGAACCCACGACCATTGCCATTCTAGAATGCTAGTCAACTTAAATCATCCTTTACTTCACAAAATTTAAGACATAAGTCTGAAGCACAAAACACGTCTTAAATTCAAAACAAAGCGACATAAAAAAGCCTCAATGCTGTGCTTGAATCGTATTATGAGAAATTAGAATTAGCTGCTGCAAACTTGCTTACCAACCAAAAGGACCTGTAGTATAAATGCAAAAAATTAGTTAGTGGCCTGACGTTTCGACCCTAGCAGAGTCTTTCTCGAAGGCTAAATGACAAGACAACACACATACATGCATACAAGGGGGACAAAAGCAGTCAAGTGGAAAAACATGAATAGAGAGAGTGGAGAGAGAAAAGCAAGAAGCATTAAGAAAGAGCAGGGGGTAAGGGATTATGTTAACACTCCAAACATGTTTTTACAATGACCCATAAATTTGACAAAATGACGTAGAATCCAGTTTTACAAACCATTATTTTTAACCTCTGTCCGTGTCAGCCTGACCCGGAAAGGGGTCAGGGCTCGATTTCACAAAGAGCTAAGATTGATCTTAACTGTGAATCAATCGTAATTGCTAAGCAAAGTGTGATGTCACAATACCAATCACTATGGTGATACTGACAACTCATCTTAAGATAGATCTTAGTGCTTTGTGAAATCGGCCCCAGGTCCCCTTGGACTCTGAGTCCGGGTCAATTCTGATCAGGGAGGTTTTTTTAGTTCATTATTATACTTGTTTGACTGTTTTTCTATGCATCTATTTAAAACATTATAACTCGTGTCTTTATTTGGAACAAAAAAGAAAGACATGTAAAACAACGCCTAGGACATTAGAATCACAATCACAGAATTCGATAAATAGCGAATATCAAAGTGAGAAGACACTAAGGCAAGGCAAAATAGAACAAAACCATTACAGAAGAAAAGACAAACTATTATAAACAATACAATGAACGCAATTAAATCGAACTGGTAAGGAGAGATATCGGTAAACGTGGTTGGAACGGGGATTAATCATCCACTCTGTCGATCCAGACTGTTGTGTAAGCAGGAAGAAATGTAGTTTACTTGTAGTGAATAAGAGCTACGTTGAAGCTATATGCAAATGTAAAATCCAAAATACTAAAAATGGCTCTATAGTTAAAGGAACATTACAGAATTGGTTTTTGCTAACAAAACAGTTGCTGGTAGTGTAAGGACTTTATATAATCCACCATATACATAAACTGGCAAGTCTGTACAAGTTTGAGATCGATCGGCCATCTGGGTCACGAGAAAATAGTGCAAAACCGATTATAAATTTGCATGAAAGATCCTGAAAATTTAAAGAACACAATAAACCTAAAATATTAAATGCATGAGCAGTTCATACACCTAATATAACTCAACCCAATAGTAAATTTATCTGTCAATAGCATTGTATTATGGAATCAATGAAATGAGCACAACAATTTAAATATTAAAAATGTTAAACAAGAATTGTTGTTGTTGCCATATACAAGGAAGATACAACAGTGCAAGTAGGCTGATCACATTATAGCTAAATCCTGTATGAAGTTGCCTTTCGATCAATGCAAGACAACCGGAGAAGAAAAAAGTAATTGCTACACTGCAAACCTGCCAGCCATTAAAAGAAGAATTTCCAATCTTTTGAAAATAAAACTAAAAATAATGGTTGTGTCCCGACAGCAAAGCAAAGTCGTAAAGTTACTTTAAGAAACTCATCCCGCAAATACGAACTTTATTAAACGTAAACTGTATCAAATTTCAAAAATGACGGTTGGATGTGGCTTTAAAATAAGTCCACGCGTATCTAAACTAATTGCAAAATATTGACTGTTAGCAACTCAATTTATTTTTGAACTATTTTTGTTAAGACTTAGGTTTTTTCCCCATTTTGCTCACGCGCTGATCAATGATCACTTTCTCAAAATAATATTTGAAGTAAACTGACGTATCTTATTCATTGTCTGCTATCGTATTCCATTTCTGTTGTTGTTATGCCCCGGGGGTGTTTACTCGCTCAAAATAAACCCCAAAATAAAGCCTTCGTGATGTTGACAAGATGCTACAGTTGTCTAAACACGTAGAAAGAGGGTCACAAGTTGATACAAATACAAACGTAGCCTCTCTTTACAAACAGTCCTTGGATCTTTTTTTTTTCCCCACCGTTGATGGCAAGACACTTTTGGAAGACAAACAGCATAGTCATACAAAATATAAGGTCATCTTCAGAAGGCATTCAGTATTCGAAAAAAACGAAGAAAAGGAAGGGAACAAAATCATAATCGATACTGTATTTACCTGGCCCGGGACAAAAAGACACAACATCGGTCCATCGTAACGTGAAACCTCTGACGTGGTCCACCTAAGTTTCGTTGCATTGGACAATCGGCAGTATCCATGGCAACGACAGGCATGGCGCATAATAGACAGACGTGACTAAACAGAATGCAGTGGATGCAGTTGGGGTTTATCGCGGTAAAGAGTACCACGGCGCCGTTCGCCGTTTGAATTCCCAACCGCCGACGAATTTACTTGGGCTTCAAAATCGGATCTCTGTCTATAAATACACCTTGACAATTTTAAGCTCTCAATTTGCAGACCGAACGAAAACACGGCCATGATCTGGTGAATGTGTGCGATAGCATAGCCATAGTCTGTTTACTCGGCAGAAACCGATGAAGTCTAAAAGAACCAATTAACCCTCACATGCCCGTACCGCGGATGAGCTGCGTGTAATCTCTTAAAACGTGGACAATTTACTCAAATTATATTGAAGGCAAATCTCGAGCGATTTAGGCGAGGGCCTTGATAAAATAATATCGTACATTGTCTGTGTGTTGGTTTGATTTGATTGTTTACTGATTTGGAGTGTAACGCACCGAATGTAACGCACCTAATATTTCCACTTACTCTTGTGTGCCCTCAATGACGAGAATGGATTTACATTTAAATACCATAATACGGCTCTCAGATTGGGAATTGGCAGACTTATCGAACCTGGCATATCACAAGTGACGCATCATTTTCATATGAACTACTCCGGGACTCTCATTGTAGAGTCCCCCTCCCCAATGTACATCCCACGCATCCCCTCTGACAACCTCAAACCCAAGCTAAAGTGAGTAGGGCCCGGGCCCAATTTCATAGATCTGCTGAAGCAGAATTTATTGCTTGACAATGTTTTGCTGAGCAGAAATAAGCAAGATACCAGCCACACATTGTACGTTTGACATAGTAGTTTGGTTGGTAACCTTATTCTTTTAAGCATCATTTTGTTGTGCTTAGCTACTTATTGTGCTTAACCAGCTCTACAAACATGAACCTGCTCAGCTTGCGTAGGCGTACGACCTATAGGGGTAACTGCCTTCCCAAATTCGGGCAAAATAGTTAGGAGAATTTGGGCACAGAAGAAAACAAAAATGGCCACTGGAAACTAACAGCAACTTCTTATCCGGTATATCACACTGGTACTTCTGTTTTCTCTCTGTTTAAAGTTTCGGGCAAATCAGCCCCTCTTCCCCCTCTTAACCAAACAGTCGCCAATGACAGCTTGCTTTTAAAACACGCGCATACCGGGTCATGGGATGTCATTCAGTGCAGTAGCCTAAATCTATTTCAGCAGCGAACAACAAACTCCTCTCACACTCGAGGTATCGCCCTGCAGATCTGCTGCTTGTTTATCTGCGAGAGACGGCTAGTTTGGTAGGAATGTCACGTACGGGTGTCCGAACTTCTTCTTTTTTTACCTGAATAATTTTATTATCGTAACATGTACGAGTGTGCTGTGCCTAAATGTAGCCTGGACCTTAATTGGGCCCAGACCTTAATTGGGCCCTGACCTAAATTGGGCCCGAACCTTAATTGGGCCCGGACCCAAATTGTAGGTAGAGTGTTGGGCTAAATTTGTTTTATGTCCGGGCTACTAGGTCTGGGCTACATTTAGGTACATATTTGGGGCTACATTTGGATCCGGGCTTCATTTAGAGGACACCGACGCGGCTCAAACATGAACAAACGTCATTAAACCCCAACGCAAGACCCCAAGTAGCATTTTAAAACGTACATTATGTGTGAACAGAATACACAAACAGTTTATAAATAATTGAAATTACAAGAAGTCAGACTGGCAGAGTGCAAAAAACCTGCATGAGAAGAAAACCAACGCTTTCATTTAAGCTTTGATGACCAGCCTTGATGGTATTATTCAGGATTGGGAGGGATAAAAAGCATCATTGTTTAATTTTAGGCAGAAAGCTTACTGCTAATGAAAATCATACTAGAACCTTTTTTCTGTGAATTATCTCCCTCTGAAATGAAGTCATATTCATAAAAAAAATGTGTTTGTAAACTTGAAACAAAACTCATCACGGTTTATTTCGGTTTTAACACCCAAAATTAAGGACAATGTGTTTACATGGTGAAAATTGTGCATGGTTTTCACTATTTTCTCCTGACTCGCACAACGGATTAAGCCCAAATCTTCACAGGTTTGTTATTTCATATGGTTGATCACACAAAACATAAACACTGTCTGCGACTTTTTCGTTCGCTCTACTAATCCTGTATAATATAAATAAATATAGGCTGCATTTGTTTATTACCGGAAAATTCAAATGAACCTTATTTCAAAACAGTTTTTCTTTCAAAAATTAGATGAAAAATGGCAATGTAAAAGAAGACAACAACAATCCAAAAAATGAAATAATTATTTCCAGTCCGAACATTTCATGAAATGGCAATGAAAAAAGACAACAAATGTGGCAAGGGCGAATCAAAAAATAATAATAATAATAATAATAATTCAATGTTCACTTCTTGTTGTAGTGAATATAAAACCTTCATATAATTTTTTAGTACATTTTTGTGCGAAGTTCTTATTGTAGTTATTTATTTCCACCATGAGGTATATTTGAAATGATAGCACTTTGCACTTTTCCGAATCGTTCGCGTATTCTTGTAAAAAAAGAAAAGAAAATCGAATCGAGCACGGCGGTCTACTTTCCCGAGCACGCCCGGACCCGTGATATCCACCGTTGAAAACACTCTCTCTCTTGCATTCGATTTGACGGTAACCGATAGAGTCTGTAACTCTTAAATTAGATCAAAAAAATAATGCCCGCTCTATACGGCGCCCTACATAATAATCCATCGGAATATTTCTTATTAACATTTTATCCAGGGTAGTGAGTGCAGCGGTAACATAATATCTTCATCGAGGAAACTGAATGAGGCATATAAAATCTGTTCATAGAAACTTTTCATTTTTTTGTTTGTGCGTCTGCTAAAAAGAAGGAAGTTTTGTTCTTCTTCGTCTTTTGATGAACCGTGTCTATGGCTGGCATGGGTTTGTTTTTTCAGAATTGGAAATGGTGCGCAACGACGCTAATTTAATAGCTGCCCTTCTGACGGAAGACATGGGGAGCGTAATTATTTTTTATAATGTGGAGTGGGCAAGTAGAATGCACGCGTATAGTGCATGTATATAGGCCGAAACCATCTTATACATGATGTTCTTCAACCTCCCCCCTCCGGTCATTTTAAGTTTCTTTATATCCAAAACAATGTACCCAAACCGAGGCTGTATTTGGGTCATTCCAAAAATTGGGTCAAAGGTCATGATGAGATATTAACGGTCACGGTGACCTACTTTTCACAAAATTTATTTTTGACAAAAGAATTGAATTGACCATGCAATTCTCATTATTTCAATTCCAAATTTGCATATATTCGATGAAAATTGACATGGTTTTGACATATCTGTACCAAAAAGGGTGGTGTTTTACTCATAAAATGTGGTTTCTGCCCTGACCACATGGTAGGTCGGATCGGGCTAAAAATTGGTGTGCATTCATTGCTCATTAGGACCTACAAGCACAGCAATTTTTATCAAAATCAGAAGACATGGGGTAAAAAAGTGCGTTGGTCTGACATGGAATGACCCACTTATGAAGGGAGATTTATCTGGCATCCCTATATATAGTACCACAGAACTAAGTATCAATATTGATAGCTATTCAGTAATTGTTTTACTCTAATAATGTGACACGTATAACCCCTATTCCTCATACAGTCACGTTATTTTGTTTTTATTCAAATAGGTCAACACTCTGCGTAGAAATTTATAAGTTCCATTGGTCATTTTTCGCAGGAAAAGGACATTATTTATTTTTGTTTCTCTGAACGGATTTTGGCAGAAAAACAAAAGACAAACGTTCGCATATTTGCCACGGACAAAGCACACAAAACATAATCATGCAATTAGTCTTTGTACATGGCTGATGGACGAGAGATAACATCAGGATCCCGACTAAAATTCATTTCTAGTTTTTAATTAGCTACCTCTTATCGTGAGCGGATCCCCCCCCCCTCGCGCAATACCTTAAATGAAAGCTTGTAACTGTTTTTTCGAATCTAAATAAATAGATGTTAAAATGTTTAATCGGAATTTTGGGGTCAGGTCAGCCAACATTCGGATCTTGCAACAATAAACATGAATTGCAAAGTTGTATGTGTTGCTTAAATGTAAAATCTGAACCTTCAGTGCAATGGTTCAAAATGTGTACACTGCAAAACTGGGGTGTTAAAATTGACACCATGGCTGGTGTTACATATAGATGCCTAGAAAGAGTCATAGGGTGTTGAAATAACACTAATTTCTGTTAACACAATTACACTTTTTGTTAACACCCTTTTTTATTCAATTTTGGTATCTGTACGTGACAGCACCCATGGTGTCAATTTTAACACCCCGGTTTGTTCAGTGTTCTAAGTTACACCATACTGAAATCATTCCACTTTGACGTGATGTCATAATACGAGGTTCAGGCAACTGGGTTAACCGGTTTATCGCATAAACATGGGGTAAAACCAACATGATTTTTTTATGTACTGTAAAGAAACTTGTAAAAATTGAAGGTAAAACATTGAACATATTTCATTGAAAGAATGTTTATAGTGAACTGTTTTATTGTATGTGATTTGAACAAAAGGACTGGCAAGAACTTACTCCAAAAAAGGGGGGTAATGAAGGATGTACACATCTGGTCTAATCGAAACTTACAGAAATAAGATTACTCGTGTGCTTGGAGATACTGTAATGGGCAAATTCGTTTGCAGCAAATAATAGTGTAATTGGGATTCGGTAATTACGCCTACAATAAAGTCACGAGCGCGACTCCACTGCACGGGTGGATTTATTGTACACCGCATCGGTGATAACGTAATCCTAATACTAGGAATAACATATCACGAGCACCTTTATCAACAGTTGGGGGAAACCACGAGAGTTTGCCATTTCGAAACTAGACGGCTTGGGCTTGTGCTCCGGCTTTGGCTCCGTCAGTCATTAAAAAAAGTGGCTTTCGGTACGGAGCTTGAAACAGGTGGACCAAGCCAGAGCCCGAGCCCAATGCCGTGGTTTCTAAAAGGGCCATTATACAGATGAATTATATAAGCACACAAATTCAGAGAAAAATAGAGTTAGCTGTTGCAAACGTTCTACCAACCGAAAGGATCGCAAGCTTTGCAAGATATTGGTTTAGTGAGATTAGTTGTGGTGCAGGGCACATGACCCCCTTGTCTTACGGGTGGTGCCACCGGAACGGCAGGTGAATGAATCCGATTCTCTGATGTGTTGTCTACAGTCGATACATTTGGAAGTGTTGGAACACCTGAAAGTGCCCTGTGGCACTCGAACAATTTGTGCATACGTTGAAATTACATGTGAATGTGTTTGTAGCGAATGTTGTGCTGTGAAACCTCGGGCATTGACGTCATCCCGCCGCCTTCTTAAAGCACATGTACAACATTTAGTAATTTTCAATACTAGTATCCACACTTGGATATGTGACCCAACATATACATGAAATAAAAAACCTGTGAAATGTTGAGCTCAATCGGTCTTTGGAGTCATGAGAAAACAGTGAAAAAACCCATTATATCTTTTCACTGTTTTCAAACATTGGATGTTATCACCAGTGATAAAGACTAATAGCTTTACTCATTTCCTATAAAAAAAACTATATCGTTTCAAGCAAAACTATTTCAATTTCACCATGCCCATCTTTATACCATGTAAGCTATGTGCAAATCTGTGAAAATTTATATTTTCAATCTTACCAATGTTGTACACAACCTTTAAAAAAAAATTTTGAAACATAAGAGTTTATGTATATTAACAATAAAGTAATTTGTTGAGTAATTGTTTGTGAGGATTTATATGTAAAAAAAAAAAAAATAGATAAAGTTGTTCGGGGGTGACTCTGCCCATCCTCTTTTGTGACATCAATCAAGGCAGACTTCGCCTCGATCGAACATCGACCCCCCTCGAATTTGCTTGCGTTTACGTAGTAAACACACGTGCAAGTAGGTGATCTTGTATGTTTCGAAAAAGGTTTTTTTCTTGCATTTTCCGGCCATGCCGACCAGGTGTATTGCTGCTGTATGCAGCTAAACAACTAATGATGGGGTCAGTCTGCATTCGGTTCCTGCAGATCCCAAGTATAAGCGGTTGTGGGCCGCGAAAG
Source organism: Pycnopodia helianthoides (assembly GCA_032158295.1). Lineage (NCBI taxonomy): Eukaryota > Metazoa > Echinodermata > Asteroidea > Forcipulatida > Asteriidae > Pycnopodia > Pycnopodia helianthoides. Next base: position 19,589,026 of record CM063255.1, on the reverse strand, counting down.
TCAGACTAACGACGTCGTTTTCGGCGCGATGTGCCAGCTAGTATACGCTAGCTAGTACATGTATACTGTGATGTGGGTGACGTCCGCATACGCACAACATTTTTTTTCTTCAAATATCGTGCCTTGATTGACGTCACGAACAGCGCCACCTTGTGTCAAGGTAAAGGGGGCCTACTCTTAAATTTGTAATTAAAATAAAAACTAATTTTTAAAAACCTTAGTTAACTGTTTATTCACATTCCACTCATCAAAATACATATATTAATGACAAAAGCTTTGTTTTTACAAAATACCACTGCCAGGTGCCTTTAAATGTAAAACGACAATGAAACAATCGGGAAAGTTCAGCTGTTACCGCGCGGCGCGCTGGATGGGCAAACAGCAACCTCACGGCGTGACGTCATGTGCATAAGGTTCGTTGAACCCATGGGTTAGTTTTTTAGTGGGGCAGATTGGGGGAAGTATTTGGGGGAAATTGTGCCTTTGATGATACCAGCATCGAATTTGTCACACAGAGTATGTCACGAGAAGTGTATTTCCCTTGCAGATTTGGATTTTGAAAAAAATGTAGGTAGATTAACAATCAATTTTCAAAAATGTCAAAAATGGCTGTCATTGCCTAGTGCACTTTCTATATTTTTTTCGAAGGACAAATCTGCGATGACCGTAGCCTTAGTGTCTCATCATGATACTCTCTGACTGTGTGCCAAATTCTATAAATTATGCTTGTATCAACAACATCACAATCCCATCAAATATCTGCCGTACTGTAGAAATGCTGGGCAAAAGATAATTGCTTGACCATCATTTTATCTGACATGACCATTAATTTTCTCTTTCTTGAGTACATTCAAGCACACTAATCGAAACGTTGGGAATAAACCACTTGCTCAGCTCTGGTAGGAGTGTCAGAAAGGTACCAGCAATAGAGACTCATTTTAGAAACACATCACTTGACCTTTTTTTTGTCTCTGCCAGTTTTATTTGTTTTTCTTTGCTCGGCCAATTTAAGAAGTAGGTTGTTATAAAACGGCGGCCCTGGTGATGCATACTGATTAACTGCATGCTGTTATGTATACTGGTACCCTGTCTTTATCCGCAAGGATAAAGACAGGCACTGGTCTTACAGGCTCAATTAGTTCATTGGATAAACCGATGATTTCATTGGATAAACTTGCAGTGACATAAGCTTTCAATATCTGTGTTATGATTGGTCCGCTCTGAAGTGACGTAGTTTGTCAGACTGCTTGCTGTTGCTACGGAATTCTCAATCGGTGATACTCTGTAGCCATGACACTTCGTGCACTTTTCATCACCCTATTCTATGTGATTCTATCTTAACCCCGAAAAGGCTGGCTATTTCCCGCTCAGCCTCGGTTTGGAGATTTAAGTTTCAAAAAGGGAGGACCAAGACGATTGCACTTTTATGGAAAACAGAGAAAACTGAAGAAATATAGAATTTCTGGGACAATTGTCAGTCCCATCTTTCACCCTCACTCCCGACGGTAGCAACTCGCCATTTTGTTTAAAGCAGCCCCCCTCCCTATTAGGAAATATCTCATACTTTGTTCCAATTTGGCTTTAATTAAAACGTAGCATAACAGGTAAATTACATTACAGCATGGCAGGTTTTTTGTTTACACATGATTTCCCCTGGCTGTGTGAGAGAGTGTTTTGTTTATCCATCACCAGATATCAAGCGAGCCAATTAAAGCGATGGTGTATAACCTTGAAAGTTTCAAGGTGGATATGTTTAAAATACACACATACGTTCTTGTTTAAAAAATATTAATACACAAATAAATGAATCATCGTAATTACTTGCAAGAATCGTTATAAAGCGTTTTGTCTTTGTATAATCCGGGAAAATCATGCTGTAACTAAATCAGTAAAAAAAACTTTCGATTACAAGTAAGCCAATTAAAGCAATGGTACAACCTTAAAAGTTCCAGGGTGAAAAATGTTTAAAAGACACACGCGAATTGTTGTTAAAAATAATAATGCATAAATGAATAAATAAATAATCATAATTACTTGCTTGAATCGTTATTAATTTGTTTGTCTTTGTATAATCCAGGAAAATCATACGTAACTAAAATTAGAAAACTACTTGCGATCAGCAACCATGTACTAGTAATCCTGTGAGAATGTTTGATTCCGTTACACACCCGAGGTTCGATAAGTCTCGACGTTTCGAGCAGTGTCCCGTTCTGGTCTTCATGAGATTTATACTTACCGCGACACCTTGTCATGGGCTGTCCATCGTCCTACGAGGACGTACATTTTTTGTGTCGGATGAACCCACCTCCTCTTGCAAAACGTCATTCTGTACGGGCTCAACGTGTTCTGACGAGATTGACCAGGGAACGGGTCAGAATCGAGTCAAATTGGGGTGCTAGTGATCCATATACGATTCATTATGCCTCACCCCGCCCCCTAATTTGGAGGATGGAATGTTGGACAGCTTATATTGAAAAATGTGCACCGATGTGGGTTTTTTGACAATGGTATACACGGATAATTATACCCCAGCCTGGTAGTAATTTGGACCGGAAACATTTGGGTGTGACCCCCCGTGGGACTCACAGCCCAAAACCAAGACAGGAACATGAGAATGTCTTTGCAAACCATACTAAACCCTATTCCAATTATTGGGCTAACATCAAGTAATGACATATTTTTAATAACTGTAACGGAAGTGTTGACCGAAACATTGGGTGTGGCCTTGTGCGACCCATAGCCCCGAACCTAATGAAGGAAGAAATTTTAGAATGCACTTATATACATCTTTTCACCATTCGCAGTTACTGGGCTAACATCAAGTAATATTTTCTTTGGTAAGTGTTTTGTAATACTTCACATTATAAACAATTTATATATCACACACAATTCATCCGAAAAATTGCGGTTATAATTGCATAGACCTTTCTATTGCAACGTTACAGCCCGAGGTTGGAAAACTATGGGAAGCCGTAAATGGAAAACAAAAAACAGATGGCCACAGTTTGTAACAATGTTAGACAAATATTTCAACAATAGTGCTGAATTTGTTGGAAACAAAGCAACCACTCATGGGGATGTAATTTTGTTTTAAACTGGAAGTGTGCGGAAATGTTCAATTAGATCACACATCTGTTAAAACGATTGAATGTTTTGCTAACATTCGGCCGGCTATGCCAACCAGCGTGGTTTGTTTATCAACAATAAAAAAACATTCTATCACAGTACCGCCATCTTGTGTTTCATCCATACATAAATCAGTGTGACCCAAACTGAGGCTGGGAAGCCGTAAATGTAAAACAAAAACAGATGGCCACAGTTTGTAACAATGTTAGACAAATATTCAACAATAGTGCTGAATTTGTTGCAAACAAAGCAACCAAACATGGGATGTATATTTTGCTTTAACTAGAAGTGTGCAGTAAGTTCAATTGGATCACACTATCTGGTAAAGCGATTGAACGTTTTAACATTTGGCCGCTTTGCCAACCAGCGTGGTTTGTTGATCAACAGTAGAAAGGTCCACAGACCTCAATCTTGTTTCTCATCCATACAAATCAGTGTGACCCAAACTGAGGCTGAAGGAAATCGATCGTCTGTCGCCCTTTGGTGAAGAGAGAATTTGAACTGTTTGTGCCACTTGGTATTCAGGGAACCTGACAAAGAATGCAGGAAGAAGTAACAGTCAGTCCCATATTTTTCAAAGGTAAAAAGTAATTATTCTGCAGTATTCACTATGTGACCTCTTGTCGATAGGCGTCAAAGGAAATCCAATGGATGGGTGCGAGTGACGAAGATTCTTTCCTGAACAGGCGATAAAGAAAAGCTGTACACAAAAACAGAGTTCCTAAAGAACCTATAGAAGAGTTTTTGGTTCGTTTGGGCTTAATGCCTGCCTGCCTCTGGGTGTTGAGGGGGATAATAAAACGGTTGAACCAACGCAGTGGGGAAAAAAATTAGTAAACAGGCCCCGGACTATCTCCGAGTGAAATCTCTCGGATTCACTCCATTTCAACAGTTGGATGACTTCCTTTTGGAGCCCATCTACCTCACGGCTGGCGACTTTAAAGCGGCTGTACATGCACAAATTGGCAAACAGCTGAAATTGTGATGTCTGTATTTTAACGGCCAGCCTTTTAGGGTGTAAATTCCCTTCATAATATTACACTTTTACCTTTACAGTAACGTGTTTAACGTTATTATGTGTTGTATTTTAGTGTTTGCAGGGTGTGTTTTTTCTCTCTCTCTTTTAAAGGTTTGTTTTGGGTGCGAATTGTTATCTGTACACTTGGATTAAAAATTGTAAATTTAAAGATAGCTATATGTGAGGCAGTTCTCCTTGATTGTGAATAATGTTTAATTGAAATACTATCACAAAAAAGATTGAATGCAGTAAGTATTTGCCCTTTGCACGGTCGGCCATTTGCGTGTAGAGCCTCGAATTGGGGACAGCGGTGAACAGAGGCATTATAATTCTGTATTGTCATGGTAATGTAATGACACTTTCATCCAAACAGAAGCATTAAGTCGAGGCTCTACGTGACACATGGCAGACCCGTGCAAGTAGCGAAATAACACTACCTGCAAAAGCTTGGAAATTCCTTCGCTGGTTTTCACACGGGCACGGTGTCATTTGTACGGGTTGGTCCTCATACAAATCGGGTTGATTCAAATGCGGTACAAACGAATATTTTGATTTGAGCACCTTAATCTATAGTAACAAGTTTGGCACTTCCTTTAAACTGAGGTTTATTCTGTGGAGGCGTTGTATGCCGTGAGGCAATACGGGACCTCAAGAGATGAAGCTCGTGTAATCAGATAACTGCGGCTTATATCAAGTACCCTCTTAACGCCTTGAGCCACTTAGACGAACGGCCAGCGAACCCTAAATATTCGGATTTTTGTTAGTATTTCAAAGACAGGGTACGGTAACGGTAATTATAGTGGGGGAAAAAAGGACATCCCTTCAATTTGAAAGCTAAAAAAACAAGTTCCTGTTCACAGTACAAATCCTACAGAGACACCCTTCGTCTTGGAAAAACTGTCAAAGTCGAGAAGTAGTGGTTTACGGCCCCACAAATCAGCGTTGGTTATTTCGATTGCCGCAAATTAAAATGAGCTCGATGTGATTATGCACAAATCCCTGACAAGGACTCAAACCCGTTTTGTTCATCACTTTAATAGCTAGGTTGGGTCATAGATCGGTAAGTAAATACATTTGTGACCATATAAACTTACTTGGCAAGAAGCACTGCAGCTGTTGATAGTATACACTGAGAAAGGGTTCCCTTCGAAGTAATATGGTTCGGATAGTTATTTTTCAACCCCAAAATATTCGAATCTGAGAAACGAGTCATGCATGAATCTTCTCAGATTCCTGAGGGTTGGTGTCCGTTTGCGAGTGCTGCGGGCAGAGACGCGATTGGTACCCGCTGTCACCCCGCTAAAAGCGTGTGGTAACACTGCATTTACTTCATTAATATACATAATGGTGACTTTAAGATACAAGATCTAGACTGTGGTGATAGGCAAAATTAAAACGAGGGGTTTGTTGTTGTCTTTTCGTAAACAATTCTACTTTCGAATTATGATCCCGTTTGACGTAGTAATTGCATGTTTATACATTGATGTTAGGGACGGTACCCTATGTTCGGAGTTGCTGCTAATTAGTATTAAGAATGAGGGATCAGACTGTCTGATGAGCTTCAGTTGTTGACGTAGATAATAAGCTACCTTTTCGTACACAACTGTTTCCGTTCTTAATGTTCATGTTTTGCTAGTTCTTATAAACAATGATCTAATTCACTTCCTGATCCTCATTGAAGGAACTAGCGACAAAAATACTTTATTTTTCGGGGGAGGGGGCATGTAAATGGAAATCATTGATTTAAAGACATTGAAATTATCACATTAAAGCTTCTAAAATGTAACATTTTAATATAAAAAGTTCAGATTGCAAGTGGGAGCACACAGAGGGGCACGGGCTCCGATGGGGGGGGGGGGGGTCCCGTGCACAGTACACCACAGAGGAAGGAAATGAAGTATTTCCGAATTCCTCCACGAGTACACCAAATCCGGACCATTTGTCGACTAGCGGCCTATAGTCGACAAAATGGTCCTTTTGCGACCTTGGCCCAGATTGATGCTGGGACGTTTGAAAGTTGACACGGAGTGTAGGGTGTTTTTATTTGGAGTGAGATTAACTCGACGGGCTTTTCGACTCCCATTGTCAAATTGAGCAGAGAGTACAAGTTGAGGAGTCGATGGTTAATTTTCCCTCTACTGTAAAAAGCTGTAAGACTTATAAGTATTTTAGAAGTATTTTTGAATATTTAGCATTTTGCACTGCATGCTGTGGGAGCTTATGTAGTGGGGTGCACCCCTAAGTCATAATTCTAAACTTGAACCTTGGTTTGGGGCGTGACAGCTGATCCGGGGAACTAGACCAATCTTTATTACAATAATCAACAGCTGCCGAATGCACACTGTGTAAATGGTACACGGCATACACACAATGCAAAACGGTTTTTCACGTAGATTCAAAAGCTGGCTACAAAGACGAAATTATTTATTTGTTTTGAAGCATGTGCTTTAAAAAAAATACTTAATATAGGCCTAATTGCGTATTTTGTTTTGAAAGCTATGGTTCATGTTGTGGACCCCGCCATAAAAGATGTGACAAAAGAGAAAACCATTGACGCGAGAAAGATTTTTAAAGCGAGAGTATTTACAGCACACCTCAGGAGAAAATTCCCCAATATTATGCACTTGTGTTACATCGAACGCAGAATTCTGTTACTCTATATATTGACAATGTGACTGGTACTCATTTAAGTTTGTCGAGTCACAAAAATGACTGACTCCTGATATCTGTTGGCACTGTAACGTAAGTTATTCTGGAATTGGTGGAATATAAAAAAAAGATCGAACTCTCACGTTAACTTGGCGTTATGACCCCGAATTCGCACGAGCGTCCACGGGAAAAGTACACTATGCACGCCCCGCGGCAAATTAATCTTGGTGACCACGTTAATGTCCGGATCCCGAAGCACCAGTCTAGCGCACATGCGTCTTGTTGAGCAAATTGAAAAAGCGTTCTTGACCGGTCCAAATTACTTAAATTAAGGATAGCGTGACAAATCCATGATTGTCTGCCGGCCGGGGCAATTGATGAGCGTAGATGGGCCGCCTTAGGCACGCTTGAGTTGCATTTCAGAGCGACTTCGCGTTTCGTGAACGTCAACCGTTACCGGTATTTTCTGTGAACGTTAATAAATATGGGTGGTTTTGAAACTTTGAAGAAAAAAACCCTGCAGTAATCATTAAACGTGAGCCTAAGATAGCGTTTCTTATTTTGATAAATATTGCAGAGCGGCAATTGATTCGAAACTCGATTTGTCGATGCCAACTATCCCCCACCCCCCCCCCCAATCCCTATCCGGGAAGTGAGTACGTCTAGACCATGTAAACTTTGTTTACAATAAGTGTAACCTTGTGCATTCTTTGAGTATTCTGGCAGGCAAGATACTACACTGGTCCTATGGAAAAAGTTGACATTTTGTGTCATAATTTCCACATAAAATCAAGAGTTATGAAAGTAAAAACTGGACAAGTTTTGAGATGTGCCCCCTTTCATCATATCAAAAGTTGATAAGAATTAGACAGTGCAATCTCCATAAAATATAAGATTTTATGCTTTCTTCCATTGAGCTGTGTACAAATCGTGCCTGCAGGAAGTCCAGGCTCTGTGGCTCTTTTGTAAACATGTGATGTCACAGGTCACATCGTCTATAATATTTCTTTGCTCATGGAAACGTTCAAGTTTGACACTGTCTAACTGTCTACAAAAATAATAATGATAAATTAACAACAACAACAACAAACACTCAAACGAGCAACAAGCAAACGAACAAACACAATGACAAGTTTTGCCCTAGTAATACCTTAATACAAAGTAATGTTGTGGTCGTTAACTATGATTGATAATGTGCTTGAAATTGGCCTTGTTAAAGGTTTTTTGTTTAACAAAAAAAAAACGTAGAGCATGCCTTCTGTGCCGCGAATATTAAGCAGTCAATATTTCTTTTATATACCAAATAATATAGATTCTTCTAATCTGATTGGTTAAAAGATTTCCTGAGCTGACAAAGCCATATGCCTTGATTTTGAAATGTAATAAAAGTGTAATAACTTACCAAAATCATGTCCTCATTTCGTTCATTTCGCGCCGTGACACGAACGTATACAACGCGTACATGCAGTACACAAGCAACCTATGAAAACAGTGTGTTGCAACCGTTCCATTATTTTCAGGGCGGGCACAGACGATTGCTATGCCCCGGGCACAGTTAATTATGACGTCATCTTGATAGAAAATGGGGGCCCAGCTATTTCAATGACTCCACATTTAACCAATCAGATTAGAGGAATGATGAGGTATATAATGTCGTCTGGTTATATACGGCAACTTGTACCTGTTTAATACTCAAGTATCTCCAGCCTTTCTTTCAGAAAGTTGTACCCTTGCAACCTCGTACCCAATTCAAACAGTTCAGCCATATCACACTGTCTGACCAAGGCTGGGTACTACTAAATGACACCACGTGGAACTATAGTTTTTCCAGGCTGGGGAAAACAGTTTGATCTGGTTATATGATGACTGGTACTGCAACTTGTATCTGTGTAAACCCATGTTTTTTCCAGCCTTACTTCTGCAACCTCGTACCCAATTGAAACAGTTCAACCATGCCAGACTCTCTGTCCTGGGGTTGTGTTTCATCACACACAAAGAGAGAGAGAGAGAGAGAGGGAAACACCATTGATCTCCTCGGTCTGTTTGTAATTATAACATTGAAACAGCTGCTCATCTACGGTGTTTTGTTTATCACAGAGGCACTATATTTGACTCCAGGCGAAGAGAAGTTTTATTTTAGGGTCAGGTGGAGTAAAATCTTAGGTCCGAAAATACAGTTTACAATTTGAGGTGCACTTACATGACCCGCGTTTTGTTTTGAGAAGGAGGAACGCGGTGCAGGGCTGTTTTTTCTTCGTTGACGACCAAAAGTTCAAGAGCCCCACAAATATTTCTCTAAAGTCAGGACCTCGTGTTCTGGGTGCCTAACTTGTGATCTCAAGAAACAAAACCTGAAGGAAGGTGAGGCCAAGGGGAATGGGTTGGGAAGTTAGGCTCGATCTTGGCACGACTTCATAGAGCCGATCGAGCACAAAATCAGTTGCTTTACTTGGCAGATCGACTCTGCTAGCAGCTGAATATAATATTGTGTTTTTTTACGTCGCTGCTGGTACAACGCTTTTATATCTTTGTAGAATTGAGGTTAAAGTTGTATGTCACAATTTTCGTAAGAAAGACATTTATATATTTTGTTCTCTCTCTGTGAACGAATTTTGAGATACGTACGTCACCGTTTTCACGAAGAGCCACTTATGTCCAAACGCTTTATTGCGATTTAAACTTAACACTAATTGGCTAATTGCCATAGATATTAGCCAAAGATATGTGTCTCTTCGTGTAACCTAAAAAGTGAGATGTCCTTACTTGATCACCCAACTGCATAATGTATTTTGTTACATAGAAAAGGGGCGCGATGGCACGTGATCACGTGCACACTGGCATTAGTGGCTCTTTGTGTAACCCGAAAAACGATTTGACCTACATTTACGCTCCTCTGTTGCAACTTATTATATACATCTTTGGGGCTTGTGGCTCTTCGTGAAAATGCAAAATGCAATTATTGAGATAGAAGCCCCTTCCTGTATTAATCAATAGTTGGTCATTTTAAGATATGTGGCTCCTCGTGAAAACGGTGACTATATATGATACTGTTTCAAAACGAAAGATATACATTAGTTGCCGCGGACTATGCCCACAGTACGCGTAACCTGCATAACTGTATGCACATGTGTAATTGTGTTGGCAGAAATTAGTGTTATTTTAAAGCCCTATGGTGTAAATGATGGTTCTTTTTTGTAAATTTATGTGACAACATCTATGGTGTCATCTATATGTGACAACACCCATGGTGTTATCTATATGTGACAACACCCATGGTGTTATCTATATGTGACAACACCCATGGTTTCATCTGTATGTGACAACACCCATGGTGTTATCTATATGTGACAACACCCATGGTTTCATCTGTATGTGACAACACCCATGGTGTTATCTATATGTGACAACACCCATGGTTTTATCTATATGTGACAACACCCATGGTTTCATATATATGTGACAACACCCATGGTTTTATCTATATGTGACAACACCCATGGTTTTATCTACATGTGACAACACCCATGGTTTCATCTATATGAGACAACACCCATGGTTTCATCTATATGTGACAACACCCATGGTTTCATCTATATGTGACAACACCCATGGTTTCATCTATATGTGACAACACCCATGGTGTCATCTATATGTGACAACACCTATGGTTTCATCTATATGTAACAACACCCATGGTTTCATCTATATGTGACAACACCCATGGTGTCATCTATATGTGACAACACCTATGGTTTCATCTATATGTGACAACACCCATGGTGTTATCTATATGGGACAACACCCATGGTTTCATTTATATGTGACAACACCCATGGTATCATCTATATGTGACAACACCCATGGTGTTATCTATATGTGACAACACCCATGGTGTTATCTATATGTGACAACACCCATGGTTTCATTTATATGTGACAACACCCATGGTATCATCTATATGTGACAACACCCATGGTTCCATCTATATGTGACAACATGGTTTCATCTATATGTGACAACACCCATGGTATCATCTATATGTGACAACACCCATGGTGTTATCTATATGTGACAACACCCATGGTGTTATCTATATGTGACAACACACATGGTTTCATTTATATGTGACAACACCCATGGTATCATCTATATGTGACAACACCCATGGTTCCATCTATGACAACATGGTTTCATCTATATGTGACAACACCCATGGTGTTATCTATATGTGACAACACCCATGGTGTCATCTATATGTGACAACACCTATGGTTTCATCTATATGTGACAACACCCATGGTTTCATCTATATGTGACAACACCCATGGTGTCATCTATATGTGACAACACCTATGGTTTCATATATATGTGACAACACCCATGGTGTTATCTATATGTGACAACACCCATGGTTTCATTTATATGTGACAACACCCATGGTATCATCTATATGTGACAACACCCATGGTTCCATCTATATGTGACAACATGGTTTCATCTATATGTGACAACACCCATGGTGTTATCTATATGTGATAAATACCCGTGTCGTCATTAACACCCCCAGCTTTTGCAGTGTATGAAGATAAAAGTATTTAAAATGTAATCTTAATGTGTGGACACAATCGGCCAAGAGTGGGGCCAGCATCTGTTTGAGGAAACATATAAATTAAACTAAACAATTAGCTCATTTAGATAAAAGCACCGGCAAATCCCGCTCTAGTTAATTATACTTTGTTCACCTAAGTTGATTTGAATGTACAATGATTTAAATAATTAAAAGAATAAGTTCTAAAGAGCTAATGATGTTGGGGAGACCTGGGCCCAATTTCATAGAGCTGCTTAAGCAGAAAATATTGCTTAGCAATTGCCTGCTAAGCAGAAATGAGCAGGATACCAGTTACAAATTGTACATGTGATATGGTAGTTTGGCTGGCAACCTTATTCTGGTGAGCATAATTTTGTTCTGCTTAGCTACTTTTTGTGCTTAAGCAGCTCTATGAAATTGGGCCCAAGGCAACACATTGAACAGGATTGGAAAGTTCACACGAGTGCGCGGGGATGTTGCACTGTACATTCAGCACTAAATCGGGGTCCGTTAAAGGCAAAGAACAGCTTTGATGTTTGGAACCATTAAATTGTTTTAATCCTATGTAAATATAAATACTGAAACTAACCTGTAAAACAATTGTTTCAAGTGTTGATAGTGAATGTGTTTGAAATATTGCCGAAAATCTAAGCTGTTAAGGCCACGCAGGAAGAATAATCCGTAATTGGAATACACAATCTGAGAAAAGTTTCATGCATGAAACGTTACTCAGATTGAAAATGTTTTGAATACCTTTCTCTAAAACCACATTCCTTAGAAGGGAATCGTTTCTCAAATTGTTATACATTATCAACAGCTGCAGTGCTTCCTACCAAGTAAGTTTCGATGGTCATTAATTTTTTGGAGTAATTACCAAAGGTATACCCTCCCTTTAAAGGCTTGTTCTAGGCTCGTTCTACGAAACCTCAGCAAGCCTGGCAGGCATCGTTTGTGCGAACACGAAGTGGCAGTGTCGTATCTTGGTTTTAAGTGCCGTTGGTCGTTGCAGTTTTGCAAACGTGCACTCAACTCGAGCACTGTTCCATAAACGCCAGTCTGTGTTTTTCGTAACTGGAATTTCAGCACCGAGTCAAAAACAATGCACCAATCAGATATTAACATGTTCAACCATCCCTCCTCACGACGTGGATTATTGTACGCGAAAATGATAATAAGAAATGCGCCAAACCAATCGAAGAAATGTTCAAGGCGCAGAGAAGCAGACAAAGTTAAAGGAACATTACAGAATTGTTTTTTGCTAACAAAACAGTTGCTGGCAGTGTAAGCACTTTATGTAATCCACCATATACATAAACTGACAAACCTGTAGAAGTTTGAGATCGATTGGCCATCTGGGTCACGAGAAAATAGTGAAAAACCGATTACACATTTGCATGAAATCATATAGATACAACAAATGAATGAAAACGCTCACTGAGCGATAAACTCCAATCGGAAATTAGTTTATTCATTTCTCATCAAATATGGCATTTCAGACAGAAATATTTCAAGGGATGTTTTCTACTATTATCATCATTAGACCGTGTAAGTTTTATGTAAATCTGTGATCAAAAAGTATATTTGTTCTTACCAATTCTGTAATGTTCCTTTAAACAAAAACAATACAATCATATCCAGTGAAAAGAAAGTGAAACAACCATTAGAGAAAACGTACAATAACTAACAATTGATAACAACAAAACTATGAAAAGGCGAGTTTTGAGAGAAAAACCTTTGAAAGTGTGAACATCAGAAATATTACGGATATCTTGATGAGGATGTTCGACCAATATATTCTCAATTTGACGGGATGACAGTTTGGCGAACATGTTTGAGATGGTCGGTGTCGTTTGGGTTGGTCTTGACTCGGGCATAATTTGCAAGATTAATTCAACGGTAGTTTAAAGCACTGCGGCCCTACAATCTCGGAATTGGCGGGTTTCGCCAAGAACCGCGGAAAAACGCTTCATTTTCGTCACACCGGCGTGTAAAAACCACTCTAAAAAAAAAATACGATGAATTTGTATGCTTAATATTGTGAACGATTGGTAAGCAGTTAAACACTTTAGGCAACATATTTGACAACGCAACCAACGCCGAACTGGAAAATAAATCACCGCTATCCACGGCTGTGTTTCATGGAACGGAACGGATCGATTTCTGACCCAGACGTCGTCGACGGGGAAGTTCATCCACAAGTCATCGCCCGCGGCTACCGTCGGAGAAGGGGGGCGAGCCAAAAAACCATTAAAATTACTCCGCGTCGCTAGCATCAGCGATCATGCCGGCTTCGTCGCTCAATAATCAACTTGCAGAAAGATGTTTGTTTGAAGTTTGTGTAATTTGTTTTAAATTGCGCGGCCTAGATATTGCCATGTGGTGATATGTTTAGTCGCAAGCAGGTCAGCTCATGCATGCTCGACACAAAGTAGTTTGTAACGACATTTAATGGGTGACATCACATTAAGTTTAAAAGGTGTACACTCTTTAACAGCCGGGTTTCTGACGACCCGAATCCCGGGTCCAAGGGGTTCTGACCCGGAAAATAGTTCAAAAATTGGATTTAAAGGAACATTACAGAATTGGTTTTGCTAACAAAACAGTTGCTGGCAGTGTAAGCACTTTATGTAATCCACCATATACATAAGCTGACAAACCTGTAGAAGTTTGAGATCGATCGGCCATCTGGGTCACGAGAAAATAGTGAAAAACCGATTACACATTTGCATGAAATCATGTATATTCAACAAATGAATAAAACGCTCACTGAGCGATAAACTCCAATCGGAAAATTAGTTTATTCATATCTCATCAAATATGGCAATTTCAGACAGAAATATTTCAAGGGATGATTTCTACTATCATCATCATTAGACCGTGTAAGTTTTATGTAAATCTGTGATAAAAAAAAGTATATTTTACAAGTTTTTTCTTACCAATTCTGTAGTGTTCCTTTAAGGTCGAATTCTGCGTCAGTTTGACCCATTCCTGGGTCATATTGACACATATTCCAGGTCAAACTGACCCATAAATTGGTCAGGTCCCCAGGTATCATTTCAAATAGTTGAGAACCAAGAACTTAGTTCTACAAGTACGAGTACTAGTACACATACGACTGTACTAGTATGAATACCAGTATACTAGTACGAACATAGTACGAACACTAGGTACGAGTGCTATAAGTGCCAGTACCGGTGTCAGTACCAGTGCCAGTACCAGTGCTAGTCTCAGTACTAGTACCAGACCAGTGCTAGTACCAGTGCTAGTACCAGTGCTAGTACCAGTGCTAGTACGTACCAGTGCTAGTACCAGTGCTAGTACCAGTGCTAGTACCAGTGCTAGTCAGTAGTACCAGTGCTAGTACCAGTGCTAGTACCAGTGCTAGTACAAGTGCTAGTATCAGTGATTCCAGTGCTAGTACCAGTGCTAGTACCAGTGATAGTACCAGTACGGGTACTTTATATATAACAAAAATTAAAACTGCAAAATCAGGTACAAAACAACTTTTGTTTTTTGACTAATTTCTTAACGACAACTTTTGCTTGCTTTGAAAACTATTTTTTGAACATGAATACATCAAAGAAATATTATATTTTAAAACAAATTTTACATAGCTTTAATTCTCTATTCCTTGCTTTCACGCACGTAAATACAAGCCGAAAGTAAAGTAATATTTTGACCATGCACCAGTACTTCAAATTTGGAGGCCATCTTTGATATCCACATTTTCACATTGAAATGCATAGCTTGGAACAGTGCCCCAAAATTATAACGAGTGCTCTTTTGAGTTTTTCACGAGGAGACAATTTTGTGTGATATAAGTTGGAAGTGCCATTTTCGTTTACGCAAACTATTTGTCCACGAGACTGTGCACACAATACCTTGTTTGTTCACTCCCACAAGGGACAAATCTTGTTAAACAATTTTCAACTCGTGTATGGTAAATTTACTAACATAATTGATGATTAAAAATATCTTCTGTCTTTGTTAGAAAAAGGTTAAAAGATTGAGCGACTAAAAGTCTCCGAAGCAATGGTTTCAAAATTATTTCAGAAAGTTAAATTTTTGGCTGAATGGGCTCTCCGTGAAAACAGTGACCATTAATTTGTCACAATCATTTGGAAAGTCCTCGTTGTTTTTAAGCGTCCATTTTATGGTAACGGTGGACATTCTTTGGCGTCGAAGTCATCGTCGCCTTTCGATCATAAGTGTCGTCCCCGTCATCGTGATCACATGACACTTCCACCGTCACCTACACCCCCGTTAAAAACATCTGCTGCTCGTTTTTGTTAAAGGCCCTGTACACTATTGGTAAGATCGAAAAACACAAATGTTCACAGATTCACACATAACTTACATGATTTAAAGTGAGTAATGGTAGAAAGGGTTCCTTAAAATATTTCTGCCTAAAATGCTATCGTTTCTGAGAAATGAATATAACAATAGTTTTTATCGCGCGCGATAATAAACTCGATGTTTAAAAAACAGAAAACACATAAGGTCTCTTTTCACTATTTTCTCATGACCTCTATTACCAATTGAGCTCAAATTTTCACAGGTTTGTTATTTCATGTATATGGTTAATCACACAAAACATGAACTTTGTTTGTGACTGTTTTGTCAGCTCTACCAATCCTGTATAATACCTTTAAATAGTTAAATAGTAGTTTTTGTTGAAGTCACTTTTATGGGTCCGATACAGTCTTTCTTACATACAAGTTCCATTTGAAACATTTACATTATTTTGGTCAGAGGGCATTCAAAACTAGGGTGGATGGGGAAACATCTTAAAGGAACATTACAGAATTGGTAAGAAAAGAACTTGTAAAATATACTGTTTGATCACAGATTTACATAAAACTTACACGGTCTAGAGATGATGGTGGTAGAAAACATCCCTTTCTGTCTGAAATACCATATTTGATGAGAAATTAATAAACTAATTTTCCGATAGGAGTTTATCGCTCAGTGAGCGTTTTATTCACTTTTTTATTCTATATGATTTCATGCAAATGGGTAATCAGTTTTTCACTATTTTCCCTTGACCCAGATGGCCGATCTATCTCAAACTTCTACAGATTTGTCAGTTCGAGTATATGGTGGATTACATAAAGTGCTTAAACTGCCAACAACTGTTTTGTTAGCAAAAACCAATTCTGTAATGTTCCTTTAACACTGGACTGTTTTGGAAGTGGACTGAACAGAGATGAGATGGCTATGTTTTGTCACACTACACTGAGTCGTTGTTTAGACTGTGCTGGACTGTATTATATCAACCCATGGTTGAAGCTGTTCTTCTTCATTGCATCGGATGAAGTAGTTGTTGCTGTGAGAGCCAATATGCAGATATTTCTTACTAGATAGTCGTTGAAGTGCTAAGTTTGATTTTTCCTCTCTACAAGTATCTGACTCACACCACTCATTAATTTGTCTGTCATCTCATAGTGTTGCGTTGAGTATTGAGTATTGTGTTATTTGGTGTGTAGAAAATGCCGTGTATACGTGTACGAGGCACATATACAATGCTGATCAATGAGGAACAAGTACTTGACTTTTCGACCGCTCTCTCTTTCTCTTCTTGTCTCCCCTCGTCTCCCCTCAAGATTGTAGTATAGCCATCACTCGGCGTCCGATTCGCTCAGTTTGTTCAGATTTCAGCGGCCGGCGAAACATCCAAATCACATACTTTCGCTCAAAGCGAGAAAGAAAGAAAAAAACAACAAGAGGAGAGATGGCAATCATGAGGAAGCGACAGCAACAATCTCACTGACTCGTGTCAAAATGATGAGGGGAATAAATAAGGTATAGGTTCCCCGTTGCCAGGCAACGCCTCCATCGTAACAACGGTTTTCTTTTTTTACGGAGAGTCTGTTCACCGTGTTATTTTATCGTGTCGAGCTGCAGCATATAAAATGCGCCTCCCGCGTGAGCTTTTTTTTTTTATAGACAAGTGTTTGCTCTAAACTGTTACTAGATGTGTTAATGTCCATAAGCGAACGGAAACAAGTGGGTATTTACGGCAACATGTGACATGTTTGGATTCATGCATTTCATGTTTTGACAGTTGCTACTAAACGGATCTGAGGCGATGGAAGCGAACGTGCGAGGTGGGGAGTGCGTCTCCCCCCCCCCCCCCAATCCCCCTACGGGCGTGCGAGCGGAACTCTGCATTAGCGACGCTTCCAATGTTGTATCTCCCCAGATGTCTTGTTTTTTTCGCAGCAATTATTCATTCTGTTGGGTTTATTTTGGAGCCGGAATGACCGTGAATGATGTGTCTAACTTAACGTCGGTCATCATTACCCGTGCCCTCAGCAAAACGGCCTGCAATAATCGAGCACCGTACGGTACAGAACTCATGTTTCAGGGTCGTTGGGCCGTTTTGATCTGGACAAGTTTGCAAAGTTCCCCAGTTTAATGGTTAGCTTTTTTGTTCCTTTCTTAAGTGTGATTTTCAGTTCAACAAACTGTTTTTTTTTTTTGTTTTAAATGTTTTGCCACTCTACTTGCAGGTTAGTGCCAATCTGACATAATAACTAACATGATAGCGTTGAAGTGCCACTATACAGAGTGCACTGACATATTCTTCCCCCTAAATCAAGGTTTTAGCCAGGATTTGATGAAAGGGTGTCTAAATTCGCTGGAAATTTAACAACTTGGTGTCCGAATTGTTCACTTACGATGCATTTACATGTAAATGACAGACACAACAGGGTGTCCAAACCAAGTTTTAAACAGGGTGTCCAAAAGACACCCTGACACCCCTCTGGCTAACACTATGCTCTAAAAGTGTAATTATAACTCTTCAGTATTCTGGGAAGCCCGACACTTATGAGTGCTTTTGTACTCGCCATGAAACCCTAGAACTAACAGTGTAACTCAATTTCTAGTGAAGACCTAAGACTTCATTACAATAAAATTAAATACATTTCTTTTTGAAAGAAATTAGGGAGAAGTTTCGTTGTCACGATGCCTTGCTTGTGCTGCAATCTGCTCACGCTACTGGCTCTGGGCAAGAAACCTCGATCTTGTTCAGTTTCATTACCTCAGATCCTTATGCCTGGATCTCTTTAATATCAAATGACTTTTTGTTTGTCATTTGATATTAAAGAGATCCAGGCATAAAGATCTGAGGTAAAAAGAAAAATACGGTAGAGAGAGAGAGAGAGAGAGAGGGGGGGGGGCAGAAAATAAAAGAACAAGGAGAGAAAAACCGAGAAGAAGATGCAAAGACTCCCTGATAGTCCGATGCAAGTGTGATCGTAACCCGAGACTCGAGACTCTTACATTTTATGGATAAAAGTGCCATCGTGAATGAATGGAAGCACATTAGAATATTGACCAAGGATGCTTCAATCTCTCAAGAGCCATGAATTTTAAGGCGAGGACTTTGATCAAATTCCACTGCTGCTCATGGACAAGATTTTCAAGGTGCGGCGAGCCGGTCTATATTTTTCAAAGGTGTGATACGTTCTCCGGTTTCCCCGGGCCGGAGTATTTGCATTTTGCTAATGATTGTGAACGAACCAATCGAGCGATTTTTGTTTTTTGTACTGTAGGACAGGCCTAGACTTGTAACTCTATGCATGTTCACGAACTGTATCTTCGGTTAATGCTTTGCTGTGTAGTTATCTTGTCGCTTGCCTAGTAACCTAAAAACCTTCGTGTTTTTCTTATGCGATATCCTCTTCGTCTACTTGTTTAGACTTTTTTTTCCCCCTCAGCAAGTTATTTGTTGTTGTGTTTCAGGACATACAATTGATCCTGTTCTGTTCCTGTGAAAGGAATGATTGATATTATATTTAGAATACGCATAAAAACAATTGGTTGACGAGTGACGACCCATTGGGGATCGATCTGGCTATTTGTTGTGTGGCACTTAACTGATCCGTATCACATTCCAACAGATCCTGCTTCTCTTGTGGATTTTTTTTTTTAAATCAATGATGGCGGCGTTCGTCGCAACGCAATTATCGAATTGTGCTGAAAATGTGTGTGCTTGAAACAAATACTGTCTGTGTTTTATTTTTTTAACATTCTTTGACGATGTTTTTTATGGTTAAATATCGGTCGCGTTCATCGCAACATATTTATCGAATTGGGCGTAAAATGTTGTGTTTGAAACGAATACTGTCTGTGTTTTATTTGAATAATCGTTGACGATTTTTCCATGGATAAATATCAGTCGCGTCACCAGATTTGGGAGAGGGTGACTTGGGGCTTCAGCCCACCCTGCTAGAACCCTTGTGTCCCATCTTGCTCCCCACCCCAATTGAGATCAAAGAAAAAAACTTTGTATGCCCTTATCCTGGCAGGGAAAAAATAAAACTGAATAGAAATGTGGTTTTATAACATGTGTTTGGGTTTTGTTTTTTTGCAAATTAAACAGCTGTCGTGCATAACCTGAAAACTAATTAAGACTTTTTGAATAAAACAATAATAATAATAAATACAATTAAATACTACGTCATGGATTTGGATCCAGAGAATGCTCCTATTTGCATAATTCGGACATCAGAATCACGGTTTGAAACAAACACGGCCAAAATAATCGTGAGGTTAATCAATGGATCCCGTGCACTGACGTCACACGCGGCCGCATGGCGCATGTGGTCTGCCATTTTAGGAGTCTAATATTGCGTATGAAGTTAATTATGGTGAGCGTTTTAAAATTCTTGGGCATTGCCCAAAATACTCACTACACAGTAGCACGGGGGTGTATAAACTCTCAAAATTGGGCGACCAAGATTTATTTCGGTGGTGACGTCAGTTGAATTGGGTCAAAAAACATAAATTATGTAAATTGTCTAGATGCGCAAGAAAACAAATCGTTAAAGACAAGCTTGATCGAAAACGGCAACAAGTGATATCATTCTGAAATTCATTTGAACTGATCTTTAATCAATAAGGAAGTTAAAGGAACGTTACAGAATTGGTAAGAAGAAAACTTGTAAAATATACTTTTTGATCACAGATTTACAATAAACTTACACGGTCTAATGATGATGATAGTAGAAAACATCAGTTGAAATATTTCTGTCTGAAATGCCATATTTGATGAGAAATTAATAAACTAATTTTCCGATTGGAGTTTATCGCTCAGTGAGCGTTTTATTCATTTGTTGAATCTATATGATTTCATGCAAATGTGTAATCGGTTTTTCACCATTTTCTCGTGACCCAGATGGCCGATCGATATCAAACTTCTACAGGTTTGTCAATTTATGTATATGGTGGATTACATAAAGTGCTTACACTGCCAGCAACTATTTTGTTAGCAAATCCAATTCTGTAATGTTCCTTTAAGTTGACGTGAGATTAAGCAGATTTTAATTGTAACAAAAAAAATCATTGTGTACCAAAAAATCATTTTGAATACCCTTCACCGGTGCTTTTCAGAAAGATTTGCGAAAAGCCCCGTTACGTCATCACCCATATTACGGCGTTGGCGTGAGCTCCATTTGTTCTAGCCGCTTTGTTCCAACATAGATGCTATAACAAAGCAAAATCCCACGAGTGACGTCAAAGTATTGTCATTTTGACGCACGCCGGAATTAGTGTAGCTAGATTTTTTTTAAATCGTTGAAGTTGCGGCCTAAATATTTAATTGATAATTACGAAGGCTCTAGAAACTATTTGTAATTATTCAAAAAAATTGTTAGCATAAAAACTTACCTAGTAACAAGCAATGGAGAGCTGTTGATAGTATAAAACATTGCTAGAAACGGCTCCCTCTGAAATAATGTAGTTTTTGAGAGAGAGGTATTTTCTCACTCAAATAATAAAAGACATCAGCAAAGCCTTTTTATTATGCACCTGCGAAAGCACACAAATTTGTGCAACGAGGGTGTTTTTTCTTTCACTATTTTCTTGCAACTGCGATGACCAATTGAGTCCAAATTTTCACCGATTTGTTATTTTATGCATATGATGGGATACACCAAGCGAGAATACTGGTTTTTTGACAATTACCGAAGGTGTCAAGTGCCTTTAAAATATTAAAATTACAATTAAATGATAAACGTAAACCAATTTGAATAGCATTCCCGTTAACAAAAAATCGCTCAAGTAGCTGTTTAAAGGTATTGTACACTTTTGGTAACAGCTCAAAATCAGTGTCCACATTTTGTGCGATTAAACATATGCATGAACAAACAAACCTGTAAGTTTGAGCTCAATTGGTTATCGAGGTCACGAGAAAATAGTGAAAAGAGATCTTATGTGTTTTCTGTTTTTTTTTCCAAATTATCGCGCGCGATAATTACTATTGTTTTACTTGTTTCTCAGAAACGGTAGCATTTTAGGCAGAAATATTTTAAGGAACCCTTTCTACCATTACTTACTTTAAATCATGTAAGTTATGTGTGAATCTCTGAACATTGTGTTTTTTGATCTTACCAATAGTGTACAGGGCCTTTAACACAACGAATAATGTGTCAGTTCTCTTTTCAGATCTTCAGTTGTTATGTTTTATATCCTAAATCTTGTATTGCGCCGTTTTATTCTAAGTGACCCTAAGTGTGGGGGGGGGGCGTTGGAGACTCGGTGGCTTTAGAATTCCTTCCTGATGTTATTTGGTTACCAAGAGAAGTGATATCGCCGTAACTGAGTTACCTCCGGTCACTCTATTGAATAGAACTCAGGCCGATTCGATTAGGTCAGTGTATGTGCGCGAGCCGCCGCACCATCCGAAACTCCTCGTAAACATCAACAAATTGAAAGCGATTCGACTGGGGAGAAGCATTTACAGGGGGGTACCAAAAGCCGCCCATGTTTAAATCAGATTTCGCTCCTTGTCTTTCCGTGAATTTTCTATGACCCGAACCGCACAAACTGTTCCCACAGGGGGTTATGTCTGTCAATCAAGTGAGGTTTGTGGAGACGCCATGTTATAAGCCTCTCATATGTATAGCTGTTGTGTAGGCTCAGGGAAGAACCAGTGGTTTAACGACTCGACGTTTCGATCAATATACTCTGATCGTCTTCAGCAAAATGCTGGACTCTGTTGATTTATGCTGCTTAGGTACTGCCTTTTTGTGGTTTAAACTGGTCGTTAAATCAAGTACTAATCTATTTATGATAATAATAGGGGTCAAGAAATAATTTTTCAGAGTCACAAAATAATTGCACTGGGATAAACAATCACTCATTTTAGTTCGACCATGTGTCTTTAAGGGATAGCACTTTTAACATTGACGTACATTTCCGTGTCAATATTCGCTTTATGGATCCAAGTCGCAAGTATAGACGTACATTTCCGCTTTATTAGGTTTTGCAAGTTAGCTCAAGGGTGCAAAGATCGAAGTGAACTTTCACCGTAAACTTCAAAAAAAATGTTTAAAGTCGCAAGTCAATTTTCACGGTAGATGTTGCGATTTCAACGTTACAAGTCACGATTGTCCGGTAACGTGATACACATTCCTGCCAATCCGTGAATGAATTACGTTTACGTGAGAGTTTTCTTACCTCTCGCTCCCGAACCAAAACAAATTTGAGCCGTTGATTTAAAGGCGCAATCTTAAAACAAGAAATTCAATTTCCCAATCGTGAAGTATATTGACCCCTAAGTTAGCCTCGCTCTTTCGCCTTTAAGTAAAAAGGTTTTTATCTGCCAAATGAAACCAATTAGTCCTCTTTACTTAAACCTGCCTGATTCTTCAAGTATTTGTAATTGTTAATATTTTTAGACTCGCAAGCCGAAGTGAATTTCACTGTATATGTATTTATATGTGTGACAATAAACAATTGAATGAATAAACACTGCTACCACGGTTACGGTAATAACTGAATAACTCACCTCAGTGTTTGATTGCAATTTCTCTCATTTATTATTCAAATCAATGGCACATTTGTTGTTTCAACTCTTGACAACTATACTGAGATTTGAGGCTATGTACGTGGTGTACATTTTATTATTGGGGTATAGGCTGTACTCTAGGGAGAGTTTGTGGCTAGAGTGAGTATGTTGGTCTAGTATCAACATACCCCCACTGCTTTCTAGCTTCGTAAATGGACTGTCATCTGTCACCAGTCTCCTGACGACGACTTAAAGCAACTAGCTGAAACGTCGAGAAGAAATGCCTCTTTTCATAACGAAAACCGTTTCTTGAAGAGACCATTGCATGCCATACCTGTAGATCATACTTGTGTTCTTGGGCAAGACGCTTTTCTACAATTGCTTCTCTTCACCCAGGAGTATAAATTGGTACCTATGAGAGTTTAGGTTGATCTTGTGCTTGAAAAAAACGTTCGGAGCGCCACGGCAGCCCAAGGCTGCATGTATACTCCTTAGAGAGCTGAGAAAGATTACATGATTGTTATTTTGTACAATGACCTGGTCCCTAAAATGTAAAGCGCATTGATAGGTTTGTTTTGCTATTAAAAATGTGTTATATTTATACGAACTAGTTTTGTTATTTTTTTTATTCATCTTCTCACAAAGTTATGTTGTTGGACTATTGCTTTAACGAGCAACTGCAGCAAACAGAATGACAGTTCGTATCTGATGCCGGTATCAACTGTCACCGTATTACGCATAATGCTCACTCGAAGCCTGCCAAAGAAGTGCTTCAACCGCGTCCTTCCAAACCCTCTCCCTAATAAATTGCTCATGTGACAAAGTTCGAAATATTCTGTCGCCTTCCTTGGTAGTGATATCATGTAAATTGTCAAAGATACCTTTAGATTTGATTAAACTTTATTTCTGGTCACACTGTACACAGGGGCCGATCGGCGAAAAAGCAACTTTGGATGGAGAAAAATAGTAATATAACCTTACAACAGCAGTATACACCCAAAACGCTCAAATGTAACTTGTGATTTGGTTCCCGAGTATGTCCGCGTTTTAGAACTGTTTTATTTTTCATTTCCGTGGGCGGGAGAAAAGACCGGATAAAGGACCGGATAAAGAATACGTAAAAGACTTTTGTTAAAGGAACATTACATAATTGGTAAGAAAAAAACTTGTAAAATATACTTTTTGATCACAGATTTACATAAAACTTACACGGTCTAATGATGATGATAGTAGAAAACATCCCTTGAAATATTTCTGTCTGAAATGCCATATTAGATGAGAAATGAATAAACTAATTTTCTGATTGGAGTTTATCGCTCAGTGAGCGTTTTATTCATTTGTTGAATCTATATGATTTCATGCAAATGTGTAATCGGTTTTTCAATATTTTCTCGTGACCCAGATGGCGATCGATCTCAAACTTCTACAGGTTTGTCAGTTTATGTATAATATGGTGGATTACATAAAGTGCTTACACTGCCAGCAACTGTTTTGTTAGCAAAAACCAATTCTGTAATGTTCCTTTAAGATATAAATTTTGGAGCACGGGTCCCGTGGTACCAGTATGAAAACTAGAGATTTCGCATCCGGGTTTTTGTTTTGTTTAGTCGATTCCATTAGTATTATTTTTAAATTTGGTTGGGAAGGTAGGGGAATTTTGTTTGAGAATCGTGCCTGTGTGCCTTTTCAAGGTTTTGAAAATGGCCGCCATTGCAAGTTATTATTACCTATATCAAAGGACAAATCTGCGATGGTCCTTTTGCCAAGCATCTTTCTCGTGACATACTCTGACTGTGTGCAAAGTTCTATGTTTGTATTATCAAAGGCACAGTCATCTGCATGCCTTACTCTGTGTGTTTGTCACTGTTCGAAGTAACTGTCGGTTTAACCTTTTACTGGGTTTTACATTCGTCAGCTTCCGTTTTTAACGTAATTTGATTCATGTTAAAATGTATTATTGGACCATTTACCTCCGTTATCCCTAAAGGTTCTAGTTTCTGGTTATACGATATGTTGTTGTTATCTTAAAGGCACTAGACACTATTGGTAGTTATACTCAAAATAATTGTTAGCATAAAAACTTACGTGGTAACGAGCAATGGAGAGCTGTTGATAGTATAAAACATTGTGAGAAACGGCTCCCTCTGGTGAAGTAACGTAGTTTTGGAGAAAGAAGTAATTTCTCAGTAAAATATTTGAATTGATTTTGAGACCTCACGCGTGAGGTCTCAAAATCAAGCAATCAAGCATCTGAAAGCACACAACTTCGTGTGACAAGGGTGTTTTTTCTTCCATTATTATCTCACAACTTCGACGACCAATTGAGTTCAAATTTTCCAGGTTTGTTATTTTGTGCATATGTTGAGATACACCAAGTGAGAAGACTGGTCTTTGACAATTACCAAAAGTGTCCAGTGTCTTTAAGCACTGTTGGCTTTGCACGATCTACTCCAATACAGAGTATACATAATT
The DNA here is from genome assembly GCA_032158295.1 of Pycnopodia helianthoides. Classification (NCBI taxonomy): domain Eukaryota; kingdom Metazoa; phylum Echinodermata; class Asteroidea; order Forcipulatida; family Asteriidae; genus Pycnopodia; species Pycnopodia helianthoides. The sequence goes on along the minus strand of CM063255.1, from coordinate 19,563,376 downwards.
GTGTTCTGAAGGAAGTTATTCATTTTCATCTGTCTACTTTTCAAAAGACCACACTAAACAACGGCGAACATTTCATAAATTCGGGTTTATGTTTCGTTGGGAAGTTTGTACACGTTCACATTCTGCTTATTCCGAATGCGGCTATCGAAACAGCAACCGTGATTTGCTGCATGGGGTTTTCAAACGCCCAATGGAACTGTTAAGAACTTGATACTCAGTGAGCTTTCACAACGAAATACACGTTTTGTTTCGATACACATCAAAGTACTTCTCTTCTTTGTCTTCATTTATATTCATTGATTTAGTCAGCCAAATATATATGTTGATACATCTCACTAACTTGTGCGCTGCTTGTGGATGAGATTAGGTGCATTGGCTTATCTTGGTTTTCGTCGGTAGTCGATTTGCAAAAAAAATATATATACAATGTTAAAGTTGATTGCTTTTTGTTTGAGGAAAAAAAAAACGTATTTGGTGTCAATACCCATCATCATCCCCAGCCCAGAAACGAGTTGTTTTATTTGTTTGGCCGCAGTCCTTCCGATTTTCATCATCATCATCATGTACATCCTTGAATGTCCCTCTGAAGCATGTTGAGTGGGCCCGGTGGGGAAAGTCGTCCACGATATGATACTCGGTTTGTCAGATCTGACCGCGCCAAAAAGCAAACTCGGAGGCACCTTTCGTAGAAGCGGAATCACTCTGAGCGTCAACGCTCAGCCCCGGTCCGGGCCGTTCCGTATCACCTGGTTTCACATCCTATCGTATTTTCCCCTGTCCCCTTTACCCAGATTCACGCTTTTGTCCAACTCCCAAAGCTCCTGATTTTGCAGCATATTATATTTCAGGTGGCTTTTCACAGCAGCCAATGAACTTTTCTTCCTTTATGTTTTATATACATTTTTGTTTTGTGTGTGTGAGACAGAGTCTCTTCTCCGGATAGTTTTTGATCAATTGTAAATTGATGACCCCGCTTTTTTTATACATATCGTTGCCAGTTCATAGCGCTTTATGTTTCCCTCGAAGCTATTGGTTACAATTACCATGGTAACAGTCTCCATCACGAATAATTCAATTTGAATTTAAAAAAAGAATGAATTGGTTCCACTTACCGTAGTTACAGTCTTCGTAAATAATTCACCTTGAACTTTGAAAAAAGAATGAATTGGTTACACTTACCATGGTTACATTCTTTATTAGTTAATTCAATTTAAACTTTTGGGAATTTGTTTTGAATTGGTAACACTTGCAATGGCTACAGTCTTCATTAACTCAATTTAAATTTTGAAAAATGTGAATTGGTTCCACTTGCAATGGTTACAGTCTTCATAATAATTAATTGAACATAGATTTTGAAATTTAAACCACGATTTGAATGTTTTGCAATTGATCAAACACCAAGTGGCCTTCCCTGTGCAGTCGTGAACAATATGTTTCTAAGGTCATTTTTTTGGCGACAAAAAAAAGAAGAAAGAATAGCTGTGGAATTGGCCCTCGGCACAACCAATACTCAGCGTCTGTCATTTTCCACCACAGATTTTGATTCCCCGAGTGAGGAGCATATTATTTCCACGAATCTAAGTACCGGATTAGATCACAATTTTAAGGACACGAATTCCTTCTTTTTTGTCATCTGGCTGTTTGCGCTTAGGTCGGCCTCCGACCGGCCCGGCTGTCATGAGCTGCGGTTGCCGTACGCGGTCAACACCCCCCGGTGGGCATCTCTTCCCTTGCGGCCCCCCTGCACCTGTTACCACGGTGTAAGGTTATCCTCTGTGTCTTCTTTTAGAGTATGGCTCCTCCGGCCGGTTTGAGACCGATATCACTCGGGGTAGCATCTCTTTTTACGTTGTATCACGTTTGCAAGACCGGGCCCTGAGTGACATATCGTCGGTGCTGGCAGGTTGAGCTACAGGCCGATGCCCCGTTCCAAAGTTGACTCGAAGTCACGAGAGCCGACAGTGAGGAGGAGGAGGACGAGGAGAGCACCACCCACGCGTTTTTGCAGATCATGTTGCCTTCTTCCAGTCAGATTTATTTACCCATCGCGGCTAACTCTGCCTCAATTTGGTTTAATCGATTCAGAAAAATTCAGGTGCTTTTTTTTTGAAAATGAGAATCAAACTAAAGCACACTCTATCCGACACATCTGTGTCCAATTTGCAAAATACAGATGTGCGGATCAGCACGACCAAAAGTCTTGATGAAAACAAGGTTTATTGTTCAGATTCCGGGTCTATATGTGTTATAAAGAATCGGATACGGATGGCACCGTGTTTTTCGGTTCGTCTTACAGTAATTTTTTTCAGGGCACTTCATATAGTGTATCTTTTTTCCGTTTTGTATTTTTTTTTTAAATGTTGTTTTTAAATATTGTATTTATTTTACTTAGTCATTGCGTGGATTAAGATATTTAAGAAAACATGATAACGCAAACTACAGTCAGTTTAATTGACAAGACGTGCCCTCCACAAGAAAAGAAAAATGCTGCACCCGCTTGTGCTCCCTAAAAAAAATACCATATTTTCACCGCTGTCGTTAATACTGTTCACCAAAAAGAAAATCACCCACATACGTTACACGGCAATTTGTCGTGTATGACACAAAACGTACCCTTTTAAGTCTTTGGAAATAATTTCGAGGGCAAACAAGTTAACGCGAGCCACGCACATCAACGAGACGGCAAATGCATTAACAAACATCCCTGTCATGTATCTGAATGGTCCGGGTATCACTCAGACAAACCCACAATGGCTCTAGGGTATTTTGTTGACAATCATTTGTGTCTTTGAGGGTTGTAGAAGTAAACGGTGACGACTTTACTTCCCTGGATTCATCGGTGTTTGCTGTTAAGGCTCGGCATTTGTTCACGTCAGTATTTGCATAGTTTCAGGCTCCTAAACGTAAACACTCGTACGTAAATACGTTGATGTACGCCGCTATGTGAAGCCAATGTCAGTTTAAGTAAAAGAAAACATACGGATTGTATTGACTCTCCAGTTATTACCTAAATTGTCATTGGCATTTCATTCATTGTGACTTCCGAATTTCGATAATTGTGACTTTAGGTTGGGACTTTTCTTCCCTAGCCGCAACATCAGTGTTTACAATTAAGGCTCCGCATCAGGAAATATTCACGTCAGCATTCACGTCATTTCAGGCTTCTCAACGTAAACACTCATACGTAAATACGTAAATGTGGATGCACGTGTGAAGCCACTGTCAATATGAGTAAACGAAGCAATGCGGATTTTATTGACTTTATTGAGTACCTAAATTGCGATCGAAGATGGGTCTGTTTGATTCCCACACGGCGAAGATTGGGCAGGGGAAAATCAACACACTAATTTTATCCGTAATTATTTTTCCGGAAATTTGTTTTTTAACAAAGTTTTAATGCAGGGTAGTATCCCCACTTTGTGTATACCAACATGTACAATAAACAACAAACCTGTGAAAAATTTGGCTCAATTGATCATCGAAGTTGCAATAAAATAATGAAAGAAAAAAGATCATTGTTGCATAGAATGGTGTGCTTTGAAATGTCTGAGAAAATCTTCATGCCTAAAGCCTTTCTCAGATTCAAATATTTTAGTGAGAAATTACCTCTATCTCAAAAACTACATTTACTTCAGAGGGAGTCGTTTCTCACAATGTTTTATACTATCAGCAGCTCACAGGTGCTCCTTACCAAGTAAGATTCTGTAGTAATGTATTTCTAAAAGTATCCACTGCCTTTAGAGATTACATTTCAAATTTCACGGAATCTTAACGTGCCACCATTAAAACCAGTGATTGGTGTCAAACGTAGATGATTAGGATTTGTTCAAATTTTCATACCAGGAAATAACGTCATGAATCCGACCTAACCTTGTTTCCTTTATAGGTATGTTAGTGGATCGTTGAAACCAGACTATTTATGGCATGACAAGTCTGATCATAGACAAGAAAATATATTTTACGTCTTTCTGTGATAGGCTTCCTCAGACAAATTAATGGATGTGCAGATGGTCACTGTAAGCCTCCGTAGCTTTTTAGTTTGATTATTGAACTCGTGCTGCTTGTAGGTTTAACTCAATTGGCTTTGCCTGGTTAATGATTGTCTTCTGTCAGTGATCGATCAATGCACTATTATAAAAAAAAAAAAGGACACGTTGCCTTGGAATCGGGTGCTTTGGGCTGTAAAAAGTGTTTGTTTTTAAATGATTGGTTGGAAAGATGTTTTAAAAAAAGTTGAATATAATGATTCACATAAATACCCCTTGAAATAGTGTGGCTTTTGTGTCAATTCATGACAGGACACGGTTTGCTATTTTGTAGAACCAAATTATGTACACACACAAAAATGGCTGACTGCATGTTCTGCTAGTTGTGAAGAGAAACCAATAATGGGTTTTTAATCACTACTCACTAATTACAACACAGGTGTTTTTGGGCGTGAACAACTCTTTCAAAAGAAAGGGGTATATTCCAAGCAGCAACATTTTGACTTAAAGGAACATTACAGAATTGGTAAGAAACAAAATTGTAAAATATACTTTTTTTATCACAGATTTACATACAACTTACACGGTCTAATGATGATGATAGTAGAAAACATCCCTTGAAATATTTCTGTCTGAAATGCCATATTTTATGAGAAATGAATAAACTAATTTCCGATTGGAGTTTATCGCTCAGTGAGCGTTTCATTCATTTGTTGTATCTATATGATTTCATGCAAATGTGTAATCGGTTTTTCACTATTTTCTCGTGACCCAGATGGCCGATCGATCTCAAACTTCTACAGGTTTGTCAGTTTATGTATATGGTGGATTACATAAAGTGCTTACACTGCCAGCAACTGTTTTGTTAGCAAAAAACAATTCTGTAATGTTCCTTTAAGCACAATGAATGCAATGTTTTATTACGTTCAGCATGCGAAAGTTAACTGGAGTGCATAAATTACAAAGAAATTGTACGTTAGATCTTTTTTTTTCCCGAGTCGTTCGTGACCCACCATGCGTAGTGGGAATGCAGCTAGCACAGAGCCGTAATGTGTTTCACCTTGCCGTCACGCACTGCCCTCTGACTCGTAAAGAACTATAACCTAATTGATCACTGGGCATGGTCAGCTTGTTAGCTGGAGCATGTCTCCTGGTTCCACAGACCACTAATTGAAGCAATATCGTCAGGTTTCTCGGCAAATATTATGACCTTTATTTACCTTTATTTTTCGGCTGGTTGGAAATGATGAGCAATCCTTCCTTTGACTGCTCGCATGGATTATTGATATTGCTGTGATGTTTGCAAACACTTGTATTCTTACAGTACCTGCACGATTCAAAGTATTTGCAGTAAATATTTATTATTGTTATTATATATTTCTGGTAATGAAACCAAGGATGCTTTATAAGTGAACATAGTCATTGTAGCTCGTAAGCCTGAGGAAACAATGTAAACAAAGGTGCTTGCTTTGAAGTTTGGAGTGATAAATCTTGAATTATTTGAAGGTGAATTTTACTGGGGAATACTTTTATTGAGTTACCCACACCCCTTATCCCTTTTGGAAAGCCGAGGTCATTTGTATAATATGGCCCGTAAATGAGTAAAACTCGATGCTAGAAATGTACGTGTGGCGTTTCTGCCAGCGTTGTTTAAAATCTGCATTGAAAGTTTTAATCAACTGGAAAGTGGCGGTGGGGGTATAAGAGATTAACTGCCCCTCCGAGATGTTCCGATTTGGAGATCGTCCGGCTGGACATAGGGGAAAGTTTATTAATTAATGAAGATATGTGGAGTTAGTGCCAAGTCAAAATGGTCAAAATAGGCAGCCGACCACGGTCCCTGACCTCACCCGAGACGTGCTTGTCAATAAAAGGATACCCACAACGTGCTTAGTCTCAGAGTTAAGCCGTGCTTTTAGTGAAAAATACAGACAAAGGATCCGGAAGTAAATCTCTGTTGATAATATTGTATTATCTTAGCCTTGCAATTCGGTGTATTTTGTAGTTATAATTCCTTTTCTCGTTTTCGAAAGTCTCTAAGAGTTGAGCCTTTTGAAGCTCACCATTAAAGGCATAATAGTCAAGGTAAATCTGGTTTATGTATTTACTTACTCAATACCACTTGGGTAAACGCGGGCATGGCCAATGGCAAGGTCACTGTGTATTGTAAGTTCGAACATGTGCTACGACTTGGTACATTGTGACGTCATGCACGAAGTACCTAGCTAACCCCAGCCTTGAAGGTCGACATCCCTAACCAAGAGTTGGTACATTTCAGTGCTGGGGCCGATTTCACAAAGAGATAAGACTAGTCTTATCTGAAGTTAGGACCAGTAACTGGTCTTAACTTAAGACTAGTCTTATCTCTTAGCATTGCCTCGGACTAGTCCTAAGTTAGGAAGAGTTTTGTGAAATCGACCCCCGGTCCTCAGACAATTTGACAATATTCCGCTGCACCAATAAGCAGTTTTCGAGTTAGATTTGAATAATTTCTGGTACAATGACTTGCTTGATCACAAGTTACCGCTTAAAGGTATTGTACCATTTTGGTAACAGCTCAAAATCAGTGTCCACATTTTGTGTGATTCAACATATGCATGAACAAACAAACCTGTGAAAGTTTGAGCTCAATTGGTCATCGAGGTCACGAGAAAATAGTGAAAAGAGACCTTATGTGTTTTCTGTTTTTTCAAACATCGAGTTTTTATCACGCGTGATAAAAACTATTGTTTCACTCATTTCTCAGAAACGATAGCATTTTAGGCAGATATTTTTTTTTAAGGAACCCTTTCTACCATTACTAACTTTAAATAATGTAAGTTATGTGTGAATTTGTGAACACTTGTGTTTTTCGATCTTACCAATAGTGTACAGGGCCGTTAAGTTTGAATTCCTCAGACACCAGACTATTGAGACAGCTATGTCACATGCTTCGGGGCAAGATTTTGCGTAGTTATACGTAAAGAGACGTCGAACACCCGTACACAATTTTGAATGAATGGGTAGGGCACAATGGTATCAGGGTTTTTCATCTGGGGTTACTAAAAAATAAATTCCCGAAACCATTTGACATAGGAACCTTTCTCTATAGTCTGATGAATCCAAGTTCAAGCAGTAACTTGTGACTAAGCAAGTCATTGTACCAGACTTGTTCTCTCAAATGGCTTATTATTAAATGAGTTTGTGATGACGTCGTCATTTCAAGGTATCTGACGTTAAAACCAAGCACTATGTTCCCCTTTGTGCCCCCTTCCACTCTCGTCATTGCGTTTCCCAAAGCCCTGTTTCTATAAATAAATGCATTTTCCTTTGAAGGCCTATTGCAGCGCTGTCTTAATCCAATGACGACGGCTTTAATGGCTTCTGTTGTTCACTGATTATTGTATTTGTTTACCGTCAATCACACTTAAGGACACTGAAACGAAAAAAACGCTATTAATTTTGCAGTTAGGTGAAATGCAAATCTATCGAATCAAAATACACAAACATGTACGAAAACATTTACAGTTGAGTCATAACAATTTTTGGTATTTGCAGGGAAAGCACGTGAATCCGTTGCTTTAATTTTGGACAAGTTTACAATTAGCTATGAATTTATGACAAGTAACGTTGTTAGTCGGAAAGTTTTAGTATGTTGTTGTTATTGTTGTTTGGTGTTGTTTTTACTTTATCTTGGCAATTTTGTCGCGTTCTTTTTCCTCATTAAAACAATGGGATATAAGTTGTTAATTAAAAGCGGGAAGCACAGGAAAGTTGTACTCATTTCATGAATATGCCTGAAACAAAGGTATTCTTTAATTACTTGTAATATATTTGTGTTCTTTATTTACACGTATTGCTATTTTTGATAGTTTAAACGCTACATACGAAGTGTGGACCTGTGAACAAAAGAGAGCCACACATTGTAGGGACTTGAAGTACTGTGTGGACTTACACACGTCCACACAGTGTTTTTTTCCTTAAGTGTACAAAACAGTGGAATATCTACAGAGTGAATGCAACACAGAGCTGTGTGTTTGCTGTTGTTGTTGTTTTGGTTTTTTTTTTGTTAACACACTTAGCTTATATTTGTGTTTTTTGTATGATCCGGGCCAAAATGAAAACCAGTTAAAACTTGTTTGTCTCACACTGGGTAAAATAAAGGTAATAAATAAATACATACAGAAATAAATTATTTCCAGATAAATATCAAAGTTGAAGTTGTGAAACGATCCTGCAATATCGTAAAGCATAAATGTATAGTGTACGGAACACTTTCAGAACCAATTCAGTGTTTGGTTACTGAGTTAGGGCAGCAACTGATTCAATGTGCATTTCCCTTCAGACAAATTATTGCTTTCTGTCTGAGAATAACACTTTAAATTAAAACATTGTACCTGGCTCGAATAGTTAATGGTGTGGAACCTCTTTCTATAGTTTGAGTAACCCGTTATTAGGGCCTTATTGTTTAGTCCTTTTATAAAAAAAATACCTTGTGCCCATTGAACTGGCGCAGCTTGATCCAGGGCGTTGATCCCACCACTTATGATTTTTTTTTCTATGTTCACTGATTTTCCAAGGTAAAGAACCTTTCTATCAAATAAGGTGAACTAGAATTCAGTTTCCCGACATGAGATATATTTCTGTCTTCTTCTATTTTTACTTGCTTTTAAAGTGAAACATAGAAGTTATAATGTAGTTGATTGACTAACATCTACCTTAACTGAAATTGAGCAGAACACTCTCCCTTTAGAAATTTCATTTCTAGAATGTCTCACAGTTGTATGACGCCCTTTAACTCTAAATCAAGACCTTTTACCACAAAACGAAGAAAGTGTTTTCTCGCCTTAAGTGCAATCTTTCAAAAAGCGCTCGAATCCGTACACAAAGAGGATGCCGAAAACGGCAAGTGGGAGCAAGAAGTAGAAGATGCGAGTGCTCAATCACAGACAGGTCTCTGACCCGTCCGTAGGCCGTCAGATCACTGACCTAAAGACCCACGCTGTAGCCCCTACTCTAGACATGGAATTGTCCGTTGCTTTTTTAAGTCGACCCATTATTTCTAGACTCCTTGACCCGCAACCTTGTCCCCATGGTTTACTTTATTTTCAACAATGCAGTAAACCCTGGGAGGGAAACTCCCTACTCGGACCGTGATTGGTCAAAACCAAATGTTAACCTTTGTCAAAACAGCTGGCCGGCAACCAATGTACAAACAGGCTATTAAATCTGGTACCGGACCACGAGACCATAACGAAGATGTGAATTTCGAAAAGCAGCCAGACTAATCTAATTTGCATACGTATCCCAAATGTTTGGATATGCAAGCAAATGATCCAATACCAGGGTGAGAGAGCGGTCAACCTCGTACTGCTCGACACACCCTGGGGACGAGGTTGCCTTGACCCGTGCACTTAATGTGGAACCCCTTCTATTTAAATGGACTGGACGTCATACGCCGCCATCTTAAAGATTTAAACGACGATGGAATAGCTACGTCCGAGCTGCGCACATAATGGGCCAATGAGCCGTCTTCTGTTGACCTTTATACTTGAGGATGCCCTTATGCAGTGACGTCATGTGCATAAGTTCTAGTATCCATGTATCCTGTTGTTAGTGGAGTATTAACACAATGCGGGCCGAATGCACAGACACTTTATCCATAATGTAGCCCCTGTTTTGGTACACACAATTGCACAATTGATGATTGGTTTGTAACCCCGTTTTGTAGCCTCTTCCTTCTATAAAGTAATGTCAATTCTTAACTGTAATGTTTTGGAGCCAAGCCCCTTGGAAACACCCGCTGAATATGTCCCTTTCCTCGATATACAATTGAATTACAATTATTATTGCCTATATTTTAAGCGCACAATGTATAGGCTGCACGCACAGGCTCATATCCTAAAGCCAATACAGCCCATTTCGTTTACATGGAATTGTAAATGCTTCATTGCAGTTGCTAGGTACGTGTCAGCCCACAAACTTGCGTATACCCAACCACAACCATTAATGTAGCCCGTGCTTGTGTCGAGTTGTCTAGTTATTGTTATAAGGTTTCTGAACCAGTGTAAGCCATGCGCACAAACTCTATAGCCGTGGCCGTTAACGTAGCCCGCTTTCATAAGTTGCAATTATTCGAGACCTTGATGCCAAGGCACGTCTCTTCCCCCGCATCACAGCAGCTCGGTCATGTCCGCAGTCCCCCTCTCTTTTTGATACAGCAATAGTCTAAGATGAAGTTCATAAAAAAAGTCTTCGAATCTCGCCATAATACAATTCAGACCACATTTCACGTAGCATGTCCCTCAGGGGGAGGGCAATGTCATCTAAGAGGCTGCATGACCCTTTCAATCAATGAATAGGCAAGGAAGGCAAAAACCGAGGAAATGATTACTCTTCAGTACGGTGTTGTTAATTTAACTCAAGCGAAATGTGTTACCATGAGTGTGATGAATCTGTTTGTGACCGGTGTTTATTCGTCTGCGTCTGTTACTCAGATTTTTTTCTTCTCGAAACCCCCAATCGAATTCGTACGAGACTTGCACGGTCTATAAGAAATATTGTAGTTTACCAAGTAGCTCTTCGCAATGTCTCATTATTGTCACATTGTAAGAAGTGTACTGTCATACAATTAGATGGAGAGTAATGATTTGTGGATTAATAACATTTCAGGATATAATTGCTCGTGTGTGGGCACTTAACGTAGCCCGTTGTCCAATGTAGCCTAGTCTTGTACATAAATGCATCATATAATCTAAGTGCATAACCCTGTACCTAACTGTATCCTAGGATCAAAGTGTATCACCAAACCATGTATATATATGCTGTCTAGGATCTAAGTGTTTAACCCAACACTATACCTAAATGTATTATAGTACCTAAGTGTTATCCAAACCCTGTACCTAAATAAATCCTATGATCTAAAGTGTATACCCAACCCTGAACCTAAATGTATCCATGGATCCAAGTGTTTACTCAACCCTGTACCTAATTGTAGTCACCTTAGATCTCAGGCTACATTTAGGTGTCACACACAGGTTGCAAGTGTCTGCTGAAATTTCAGTATTACTTTGAAAACCATGCTCAAAGTACAGACCAGTTTTAATACTTCGCGATGGTATCGTGTTGTTTGTTACGGTATCGTATACAGGCGACAACCTTTTCCACGTGATCTGGTTTGTCTTTTTACTCGATTGAAGGCTCTGCTTGTTTTCCTATCATGTTCATTTAATATGTTTTATTTCTCTAACATGTGTATGCGTCAGTGCAAGTTGTAATGATATTGTTACCTTTTGTAAATTCCACATCATTCAGAGTTCTCTGTGTTGCCAATTGGATTTTTTAATAAAAATATGAAATGAAAGGAAAATGAAAAGGTTTTCAGTGCGAGCAGTAGTCGCACTGAGCACTGAAGCTGCCGCTCAGTTCTTCTTACTTTACGAAACGGGGGCGTACAAAATAAACAGTGACGGTAACGGCTGGTACCCTGAATGACTTACGTTATGATCCCTTAAGTGCGGAAGGAACCACAGAAATTACACAAATGCAGGAAATTTCCACTAGCTACTGGCTCCCAGTAAACCAAAAAGTTTGATTGGTAGGGGAAAGGGGTGTTAGAAACCTCAAAACATAACACAGACTAATGGTTCCTTTATCAGAGGGTTCAGTATAAATATTTGTTCAGCCCCTAAAAAGTACATTTCTGGGATCTATTCCCATCTTATATAATGAAACGGTCCAGTCTTAGGATACTAAGGACTTTGGCTCCCCCAGGGCGTTGCACCTTTGAGAAAACAGTGAAATAAATCAAATGTGCCATGATTTAGTGTTACCATCAGCGCTCACTGGGGTACACTAAACTACATACAGACCATACTGCGTTTTCTTCAGTTGTGTTCATCAAAAACTCTACCTGCCTTCAGCATTTTGATAACAAATACCGTCGCCCCACCGTTGAGAGCATTGCGTTTGCATTGCACTGCAACCAGTCGGAAACACTTAAGACAGAAAACTATGTTTGACTCCGAACTGCGGTCATGCACAATCTAAAGCACCTTGGACTGTACAAACAACTCGTGGCATTTCGGTCTGTGGCGGGAATGGCCTAGCAACGGCAGGGTTCTCTTTGACAGTAACGCTCGGCTTCAAGTTAGTCTTGCTCTCATGGCGGGAAATCTTTTTAAAGCCTGAGAATATTTGCAACGATAGCTTAGCAGATACAAGTCTGTTCCCAATTCATAATTATGCTAATCTACATTGTGACTGGTTTACTCGTTGAATGTTTGCTTAGCGTGACAATTTGATTTATAGCAATAGTACTTCTTAACAACTCTTTGACATTGACACTTGCAGAGCTTACCAATTGACTTGGCTGAATGAATTTCAAGGTAAGGTCATAGATTGGTTCGTGTCAACGTAATACTCTAGGGGTGCTGTTGCTACATTTTGGGCTACATTTAGGTCATGGCTACAATTAGGCAGACCGTTGGGCTATCGTTAGATTCGAGATGCATTGAGACACACGGTTGGGGCTACATTTGGGTCATGGTTACAATTGGGCATACAGTTTGGGCTACATTTAGGTCATGGTTACAATGAGGCATACGGTTTGGGCTACATTTAGGTCATGGCTACAATTAGGCAGACCGTTGGGCTATCGTTAGATTCGGGATGCAATGAGACACACGGTTGGGGCTACATTCAGGTCATTGCTACAACTAGGCACACGGTTGGGGCCGCATTTAGGTAATGGCTACAGTCATGCAGACGGTTGGGCTTAATGTAGGTCCGGGATACAATTTGACACAAGGCTGGAGCTACATTTATGATATAATAAGATGCCGCATAATACGTATATTTCGCAAACATTCTGACTTTTATTTTGAAGAAAGTTTCACAGAATGGTTACCGATGTACTTCAAAAACTATCAGAAATGCAGAGCAAAAAATTTCCCACGAGCTGAAGTTTTGCCATCTCTTAAAAAAGAAATACTGAATCTCCGATACCTTCCCTTATTTTTTTTTTTTAAATAAACAAGCAGTTAATTATTATTTTTGTCGATCGTGCACGGATTACACAACCTTCATGAAATGCTTGTGTTAATATTTGAGGTGTATCAACTTACAAGGTCTCGGCAACCGCGACCGCTCGCTTCCAAGAATCCATCCGGTTTTTTTTATTGGCTTGTATGTATGTATGCACCCATTTTCTTCCTCGCCACGACAAGATGGGGATGCTGGTTGGTTGGTTGTAATATAGATAGTTCCCAGTAGACGCCATCTTTACGGGCAAATTGCATTTTGGCTTGCAGGTGCGTCAAACGCTCAACTTATTAACGCAGCCGCGTTGTTCACTGACCAATCCTGCAATGAGTTTTGTGAAATGCGCGCGTGTTGCACGCCGTTCTCACACGAAACGCACGACTGTTTGTTCTAAACTGCCCGTAAAGATGGCCGATTTACGTCATACTGCAACATATCTATTGTTTACAAAAAAACGGCATGGGATACCTGCTGTCCGTAGCTTCCCTCCTATAGCGACTGATTTATTCCTTAAGTGTTTTTCCAATGTAAAAGTTTGAAAAATAACTATCAAGATAATGACACGTACTTATGATTTGAATAAACCATAATATCTTAAAAATATACCGAAATGCATCTTGGGGAACCGAGTACAGTTTAAAGAAACCAAATCAAGCTGCCAAGATTAATGTTATGCTGTAGTTTACATGTAACTATGCCAGGTTTTATAGTTGTGTATTGCATTGCTTCAAAATCAGCACGCCATGATGGTTGCTGGTGTTGCTTTTGCTGGGATTTCACCTAGAATCTGTTGCACCCCGATCATGCGCATTGGGACTTGCAAATGGACATTTATTATTAACTTTCATTCTGCAAAAGGAAACATTAACAGTTGTTCTTGCACACAAAATCAAAAACCGAGGACGTCCCATCTCTCATTCTTTCCTTGGTTTGAGACCGTACACAATGTCCGTACCTATACTACCATCAGCAATGTCTGGATGTGCATAGCCAGCGATTGACGTTCAGCCCAAACTATCTTTCCCTGTTTTCGTCTTATGCGTCTCTTGCCCCCGCCGTTGCCAATCCGCCTTTACCTAATATACCACCTTTACCTTTATACCACTTTTTCTTACCAAGTTCAAGGTTACATTGTCACTCATCATAGTCAACTACATGAATGGACATGGATAGACTGTATAGATATGCGTAACATTAATTTGTATTTCTTTGTTTGGTTTTTTATTTGTTTAATTGTGTATTTATTTGCTTATTTTTTGTTTGGTTTTCAATATAGGAACTTTATAAAGTAAGAATAAAGATAAAATATTATAAATAACATCACTTCTTTCTTTTAAACCTACACGCACAGTCGGCCAACTACAAAGGCCTACACTTCGTAGATGAGCATTATAATAAAACCATTTTCATAGGAAGTAGTAAATATCACCTCCATGACAATTTGTCTTTCTCGTTAATAGTAGAGCTTTGAGCCAGACCGTGGTTTTAATTTGGCAATATCCGGGCAAGAAATCATCCCTTCATTAATTTTTACGCAAGGTCAGATCAATAGTTGAGTATGCAGAGAGCAAAGCACTGTTAATATGCAGTGAAGACTCCTTGCCCTGACGTAACTGGCCGCTTTACTGTCTGTCCTTGGTCTGCCATTTTGGGGCAGTCAAATTGCATGTGAAGACTACTATACTAGGGTGCACGTCTACTGCGCGCCCGTCCAACTGCGCGCGCGTCACCTGAAATGCGCACTGCATTACGCACAAACTGGCAGAGGGAATCTGGGGCGGTATTCACGAAACTTAGTGGAATGCTTAGGTTTGCGCTTTTAATAAGGGAAAAAAGAGTAGGCGACGATGTCTTAACCGGCCGTTTAAAAACCAGCATGGTGGTGGCCGTGTGATAAGGCGAGGTCCTTTATCGCACGGCCACTGTTCATAAAGGGGATGTTGAAAAGGATTCTACGTAAGTTTACCCCAATTCTGGGTCATTTTGACAGAGACTCCGTGTCATACTGACTCAGAAATGGGTCAAGCTCCACCGGATCTGGGTCAATTCTGACCAGGGAGTTTTTAAAGTGTACCTCAAGCTGCTTGTATTAGCACCAAAAGTGGTTAATCCAACATATTACCATCTCAGCCCACGCAGGGTTCTATTTGTGCACATTAGCGCTGAAGCTAATACTGATGGTTAAGTAATTTGCTCAATTGCACTAAGTGCCATGACCGGGATTTGAACCCACACTCAGATGACTTGGCCAGCTGAGCTTCGAGTCCGATGCACTAAGACCGCCGGACCACGACACGCTACACTTGCAATATGCATTACACTTTGCGCTGACGTACCTGGGCGGTATCCTTTACAAAACAAATCTCGAACGACCATTTCAGCCGTGCACGAAACGCCATGCCGTTGGCGCGTGGAGAATATCATATTGCTTTTGTATACCTCAGTCGTATCTGGGAAAAAACAGGATTTCATACAACAATAGATTGCTCCATCAAAACCCGTATTGTTTATCTTTCATAACCACGCTCTCAAAGACCGTATACAGCTCACGGTAATTGTCACAGACTAGTATCCATGTAAAAAAAAAATTGCTTTTGCTTAATCGATTATCGGAGTCAACAGAAAATGGCATAACAAATCTTTTATTTTTTTCACTCCTTTCAAACACTCTTTTTGGTAATGGACTCGCAAGATCAAAAATTTGTTTTAAATAACTTCTCAAAAATTACAATCTTTTAAAGGGAATTTTCCACCATGACCATCTTTACACCAAACAAGGAAAATCAATTTTAGCACTTTAGTGACTAACTTGTAAGAAATATCTGCAAAAGCTTTCATAGCAACAACTACTTCATCAGATGCAATAAAGAATAAGCAATAAAGAATGGGAAAGCTTCGGGAATGAAGCCTCTCTCGGGCATCTCAAAGCACAAAATTCTACGCAAAAGGGTGTTTTTTTTTTGTTTATTATTTTTTTGCAACTTTGATGACCAATAATTGAGCCCAAACTTCACAAGATATTTTTTGGCGAGATCTCAGAAACGCTACACAAGTTAGTTTTGTTGTATGTATCTAATCTACGTTTATGGATTAAAAACAATCGAAAGGTATACTCTGCCTTTAATACAATAATGATGATTCATATGTCCATCCCTAAACATATTTGATCGGATTTGTTGTAGGGCTAATCTTTGAACGTTCACCCAAGGCACGAATCCCTTTAAAGAAATCCGTCACTCAGGGACCTTATCCGAAAACACTCTCTCACAAAAATAAACATAATACAGCTTCCATTATTTGTTATTTTAAGACTGTTTGCTCATATGAGAATTAATGCGTCTTTCCTAAATACCTTACAACTTTGAAAATGTGGGTTTTTTTAAGGAATTTTCGTTTTAGTATATCGGCCTTTACTAACGTGCATCAAGTATGTAACATTTGTTTACAACACTATTTTATGAACGACGATAGCATGATGTAATATATTGGTAATCTCCATTGCTACAAAGAACCGCACACTTTCATGCTTATATGTTGGCCGGTGCACGGTGTGCCCAAGGAGTGCACCAAGGTCTGATTTTTGGCCGATTTGACCAACACATTTAGATATACATTCTAAATAGATATAGATATTGATTCGAGAAAGATATAGTATTTTTTAAGGATATTGCACAAAAAAGCGCAAACGATGAGTGGTAATTAATTCGAAACTAAAAGCATGAATTATGTCGGGATCCTGCCATTATCTCACACCCATCAGCCGGGTACAAACAACTGTGCTTATTAAATGTATTATTATTTTTTTTTTTGCTGTGTTGTCACTGGCACTTGCATAAGATTTTTATGTTTGAGTTTGTTTGTTTGTTTTTTGAGGTTTTTTTAAACGGCATCATCTGTCAACATTTGTTCAGCGAAAATAAATGGCCCATGAAGGTTTAATTACAACGAGATAATTGTATGTATTCTGAGGCATTGCATGGTGAAGTTTCAATGTTTATTCAGTATGCGGTAACACCATGTGTATATATCTATTTTGCTGTGTAAATTTGTTCTTGAGAACTTGTACCACTATTTATTTTACTGCGACGTGGTAAATTTGGAAACTTTGGAGACTGCTCAGCGCTGAAAAGAACTGCATTGCCGGACAATAACAATCATATTGAGCTTTTGATATAAAGTCACATAGTTATGCGTACGATATTGACGTATTTGACTCACACTTTTCTAAAAGTTAGCGGAACTTAGTCTTTGACGCACACCCCCCCCCCTCCCCTTTCATTCTGGGGATCATAGCACATTTAGTACACAAACGTTTACATCATACTTAAACTGTGTATGGGTCAAACAACCGTCACATGTCGACGTCAAGTTTCTAGATGTCACGTGACCTCTCTCTGATCAATATGTTTCCGCCGTCAGGTTCTTTTCTTTCCGATGGCGAAAAAATGGTATTCTCCGCGATACCAATTAATTCATATTCGGCGAGTCTTGCAATTTATTAAATGAAGACAAACCACGAGTAACAGCGGGACGAGCCCAAATGGGAAGTGTCGTTTTTCACTCGCTTAAAAGAAAGGAAAAAAATACAACAGATGATGTGATAATGTACAGCTGGTAATGTTTGATCAATAAAGGTGTACTCAAGCAGACGACATCAAAAGGTTGAACGCGCAGCCCAACCTTGGTAAAGTTTCGGCGCCAAGTAAAAAAAACTGTATGCCGTCCGGCCTTCGTCGCTATTGATTTTCAATTTGCTAGACATCCATCTTTTTTTTACAAGCTTGACGTGGTCGGTTTCCAGGCTGTTGAACTCGGTTTAAGACGATACGGTGATGTTGCGAACAGTCTGGTCTGGCACCCTGTGTCAAATGTCGATTATGCCGGTGGCAGATTTTCTGTGGTTGAAATTTTAATGACGACAACGCGATCGTCGTAATTATGAATGGTGGTTTTCCCCCGTCTCTCCTGAATCTTTAATGATGGTTGTCACCCACCCCGTAAGTGTTTATTTTGATCTTCAGTGCACGATGCATGATGCACAAAAATAGATACAGAAATTGACTGATAGCATTTCCAGAACAAAGAAAAACAACCAATGCGTATATAATAAACAGCGCAATAGCAAGTTGCACATTGACAAAAAAGAAGAAATTGCATTAAAGGGGCACTGTCGTCCTGATCACATCTAGTCTGTGGCCAGACATTAAATTCTGAGCACTCACCCAGTAACTGCAAACGCGTGCGCGATAATTAAAACGCGCGCGCGTGTGGTTACTGGGTGAGAGTTCATATTTCCATGTCCAGCCACAAGCAGACTACGATCACGACGACAGTGCCCCTTAAAATTAACGTTCCTATGCGTCGATGCATTCCTGGAAAAAATGTTTTTCTTCTTCTATTCATCGTGTTTGCATTGAAGGTACCACATAACAGACCCGAGTACATTACTGATCATTAGTGCAGCTTGTCAAGTTTTCAAGAAGACAAAGACACAGTATTACGGTGTTACTGGTGAGCGAAATGCCTTGAATGCCCATTTTAGACGGGCTTATTTCGATTTTACAAAATGGAAATACAACATACTTGGGGCCTGATTCATTTTTGGGTCAGTATGACCCGGAATCTGTGTGAAAATTACCCTTAAATTGGTCAAACTTTCGCAGAGTCTGAGCTAAAATAATAAAAATTAAGTAACATGAGCTAAAATTTAAAAAAAATAATAATAAGTCCCATTCCGGGTCAGCCTGACCCAGAAATGGGTCAGCTGGGTCTGAACCATCGAATCTGAGTCAATTCTGGCCCAGATGGTTTTAGCAATATTTTAGACGGACATAGTGCTTGTGCCATTCTTTGTTATTAATAGTAGAAAATTGTTAACTTATATTTGGTTCTTTTGTTTCTTTAAACTCATAAAAAAAAAAGAGGCAAAAAAAAAAAAACAGCATCAACAACAACATCCTTGACCGGAATTTAGAGAAAAATGCATCCGTAAAAAATGATTATTATATTTTTTCCTGCCCTGGTTGTATGAGCCTACTGGATATATGCGACCCATTTCCCCGTGTTACAATGTTGAACCCATAATAGGTTTTGCATGTGAAGACCTACATTTTGCTGCATTATAGCGCGCTGGTATTTGGACAACCTCGTCTAGTAAAGTGTGTGATAATACCAGCCGGCCATCTTGGCATAGGATGGCCTAAGCCGTAAACCAGAGCGACAAAAGGCGACTCTGAGAATGATGATTATTATATGTTTCTGTTGATGAAACCAAGGGTGCCTCATAAGTGAACTTAACCACTGTAACTCGCAAGCCTGGGGAAACCTGTGCTTGCTGTGTGAACCAGAAACACCATGGGTCGGCCCCTCTTCTTCCACGATAAGTGTACTGTGTTCGTTTACGGCTCAATGTCCCATCCGAAGGACATCCAAGAATATGTTGTGAAAAGCAGTCATTGGCAAGAATTTGAATACACATGATAACTTTAAAGTCCACTTATAAAATATTGTTTTAGTGTTATCAGCATGTTGTATAGAAAGTGTGTTTAAAAGTAATAATAGTGTAATCAAAACATGGTTTCGTTTTCCTAATAATGTTTTCTACATAAAAACAAATATACAGTGAAATTTGCAATACTTATACGACTCCTCCCCCCCCCCCCCGAATTAGAACACGACAGTGTGTGTTCGCAGAACATCGCGGAAAAAGTTGCAGTAAATAATTTATCACAGTTGCAATTCATCCACAACCATTTGATTACATTGCAGCTAATCCAGAGCACGCGGACAACAATTTTGGTAACTGTCAAAGAGCAGAATCAGCACTTTGTGTGACCCAACATACAGCAGCGGCACTAATGGGGGGGGGGGGCCCACGGGGCAAATGCCCCCAGTTATTTTTTGTTGCCCCCCCCCCCAGTTTGCCCCCCCCCCCCAGTTTTTTTCCCCGATGGCGGAAATTGAGTTTAATCCCAAACCATTGCACCCAATTTGTTACAGTGTTGTTTGCGCTGTAAATAATAAACTCAATTTCATCCATCATAATTAGCTGGCACCATCAAAAAAGCCCAATACACTTTCCATCTCCGGCAATGTTAACAAAATGTGGATTTATTTATCTGTACAAGCTTGGAAACTTGCTATAAAGAGAAATGCATTGTCTGCCCAAAACCGTAAGCATCCATTGTACACGCAGTTCGCACTAACAGTGCAAAATCTTATTTCTAGAGTGAATTGTAGGCTTATACAGTACATTATAGACTTTTGTTTTTCCCCCTAAATTTAAGTTTGCCCCCCCCCCCCCTCTTGCCCCCAGATTAACAGGTCTGGTGCCGCCGCTGCCAACATATACATGAAATTACAAACCTGTGAGAGTTTAATCTCAGTTGGAGTCACGGGAAAATGGTGAAAAACAATTCACTGTTTTCAAACATTGTGTTTTGGTTTGGTCTCTTGAGATCTAATTGGTCAACTCGTTCGTCTTTTTTAAGCATATTTTCCACCTTTATAATTTCGATACCGTTTTGTAACCATGTGCAAATCAGTGAGCACTTATATTTCCATTCATTCCGATGATTTGTACACCCTTGAAGTTCGGCAATATTATGATCATGTTCACATATAGCAGTACGGCATTGTGTTTTCGTAGCATTATGTAAGTAAAAACTACCCTTGCTTTCTACGAAGCAGCCTATAACGCCAATCAATAGTGAGCAAATGACTGCGACAGATGAAAACAAGCAAGTTTTCCACTGTTATTACAATTATGATACCATTTCAAATTCATGCGCAAATCAGTGAAAATGTATATTTCCAATCATTCCAATGCGGTGCACAACCCTTGAAGTTCGGCAATATTATGATCATGTACACAATAGCAGTGCGGTAATGTGTTTACGTAGCATTATGTAAATAAAAAACAAGCCTTGCTTTTGTACGAAGCAGCCTATAACGCCAATCAATAGTGAGCAAATGAATGCGACAGATGCAGACCGCGTAATAAGTCATTATAAAATGTCGACTTGCCCATGCCAACGGTATACACGCGGTTGTAATCAGCAATTAAAAGCCAATCCTTTACATGGGGACGGGGACATGTTATATTAAAAGCATGTCCTCACGCTCTCGACCTTGGTCGGTGTGTTGTAGCTTAATTGATTCCGTGTAAGGCGGATCGAGTTTGGATTTGTAATTATGGCTGTATTATTAGTATTATAATTTTATTTTTATAATAAAAGAGCACAACTCCTCCCATTCGGCTATTAAAGGGAAAACACACTAGTAATTGCTCATAGCCTTTTTGTTTTGCGGTATAGAGCAAAAGTCCTATACTTTTTAAAATACACGCAGAGCTGCCAACTCTTCCTGATTCTTCAGGGGGTTCCCTGAAAACCCCCAAATATTCCCATGTTCTATGGAACTTTATCCCTATTTATATGGAATGTAATTCTAAATATCTCCCTGATTGTTGCATATAAAATTTAAAATGTTGGCAGCTCTGCACACGAAACTAACTTGTACAAAATAACAGATCATGTTAATTTTGAGGCACAGAACGGGTACAAAAACGCACGGGGGTTTTCACATTCAAAATAACGTGCACTTTGGTTTGGCCTGTTAACATTCATAAGGTACGCTTTCGCGAAATGGCAATGTTCAGGCATGGAGAGTATTTAATTCACAAGGTACTAAGCTGTAAAAAAAAAAAAAAAAAAAAAAAAAAAAAAAAAAACGAAATTCGTAATTTTGTTAAACTACAAAATAAAGTTTTCGTGATGAATGTCATCGAATGATGACTGCCTCAATTGATGACTTACCAACTTTTAAGCCACAACCTTAACCCCGCTGTTGGACCGCTGTACTTAAATTTGTGATCTTTTGAAATTCGTTGCAAAATATTGTTGCACAATGAAAGTTTCGTTTTTTTATTTATTTAACGAACATAAAATGAGTATGGTTTTTCATGTGTGTTTGTATTTGGCAGGAAGCCCAAGAACTCAAGGCGAGCTTATGATACCCAACTTAAGAGCTTACCTGGTAAGTTGTTACGATCATTTTATAATGCCATGCTGGTACCTTTTTTTATAAGCTATAGTAGTACCTGCTCATTTTCCTACCTTCAGTGGGAACTAACGTACTGCGTACTTCAAATACTTTGCAACACCCTTTGTTTGTTAACCATACAGTAAAAACAAAGGCAAAAGCAATTAAAGATCGTATAGTCCTTTTGTTTTTATTGGAAGGCCCAGATGCACGACACATAGCAGTATACAAAACGAGGTTTTGTATAGATTGCATTCTTTGAACACTATAAGACAGTAAGCCTAAGCTATAGTCTGTGTTTCTTCATGATGCAATACCCAATATAATGTGATATTCATACATTTTATCACGGGCGTTTCAGAGCACTGTTATTTTTACGAGAGGTTCTTGAAGTGGAGGATACATGTTTAATAAAAAACACTTAAAAAAATATACCAATAGGCCTATACCAAAACAAAAAATAAAGTAATGGGTACATGAGTGCAACGAGTTGAGTGAATGAGGCTTAAGTTTGACGTTACTTGGGTTCGGTCCTACGCACGCTAAACTAAATATCCCGGGCAGAATTGACCCATTTCTGGGTCACAATGTCCCAGAAATGGGTCGAGTTGACGCAGAGTCCGAGCTGAAAATTATTGTTTGGGGGGAATGGGAATGCGGGTCAATTCAGACCCGGGAGTTTCTAGGGTGTATAATGACAGGAGCATAATTCGATATGAGCAAGGTCTCCATATCGAATCGATCCATGTTTGTAGTTCTAACACCAAGCTTGACCCATTGTGAGATGTTCGATGGCTCGTTTGATGGCAGTGCGCCATTAATTCCCCAGTGCGGCTGGCGAGAAATAACAATTTTTTTGCGCAATATCTCACTAATTAAATCTTCAAAAGCCAACGTCATGTATCAAGCGTACGGTAAAGAAGTAGACTTAGGGGCGATTCTGTTTACCGGTGGCGCCTGTCGCATCCGGGGATTTATTCACCAAGTACACAGTGAGCACGTCATTGTTTACTTGAGCGTGGCAGAAAAACTCTAAGCAATTGTACGAAGGGAGCCAGTCAAATATAACAGACATTGCAAGATATTTCAGCTGGTAATACGTGTCTGTTCAGCAACGCTTACCGATGTGTTCAATTATTGATATGTGACCTCTTTAAATTGTTATTTATTATTTATGTCATTATTTTTATTTTTACCTTGCCTCTTGTGGTCTGATACCAACACTGGTATTGATATAGTGCTCTGTTAAGGGCGTTTCAAAATGCTTGCTTGTTTTTTTTACGAAATGTAAAAGTTGATCATCATTTTCGCCACATATTCTGTTCTGGAAATTTGAACATGCCCTTTAATTTTTTTCTCTCACTGGTTTTTTCAACCCCTCTCTACTCGTTCGTTCAGAGCCAAGTTGCCAGCAAATGCACTGAAAATGCATTGTCACTAACACGGTCTAGTAATTTCATGGGCTGTTGTCGGAACAAAGGGCTTAATGCTTCGGTTCCGGATCAGGCACCGTCTGCCTCTTTAATGGTTTCCACAACGAAAGCGAACGTTTTTTGTTTGTTTTTTAATGATGGAGCCCAAGCTCTCGAAAAGACAATAGAACTGCTTACCAGCAGAATATAAAGGCTTAAACAAAGCATTTAACCCTTAAGTCAGCTCTGCACTGTAACACAAGTCATGGCACGTGTTATTAGTTTCACTATTTTTTCAAAAGTGCAAAGCCCTGGGGGAGTCGGAGTACTTGATATCTTAGACATGATTTTTTCACATATCTAATTCTGGGAGATGGGTCTCAGAATTGGTTTTGTTTTGTTTGTTTGTTTGTTTGTTTAATTATTTGTTGATGCTGTGGGTTTGGGTTGTTGTTGTTGTGTTGTTGTTTTGGGTTTTTAAGGGTTTTTTAGGGGGGGGGTAAGGAGATGAAATTCATTGTTTCACTCATATACCTTGTTCAGACCTACAGACCTACCCAGATCTGAACCCTCTGATAAGTGGAGCCATCTGTTCTTTGTAGCAGGCTTCCCGATGTCTTACTGACAGCCTGTGCTAGGTTATGAGGTTTCAAACACCCCTCGCCCTGCCAGGCAAATGTTTCGGCTTACTGGGAGCCAGTAACCAGTGGAACCTTCCTGCATTTGTGTCACTCCTGGGATTACTCAATCACACAGTCAGTACAATTGCTATTGTAATTTGGCTGGTAACCTTCGAATACGCACAACCTAAGCTTTGGGTACCTTTTTGGCTCAAGCAGTTCCAAGAAATTTGCTCCCTGATGTATATGGGCAAGCTGGCCATGAAATGGCCGTCGGACTTCTTTCACGGTTGAAGTTGTACTAGCCTCATAACATTGAATGGCATTTGCATTACTCATCGAACATGACATTAAGCACGCCTGTTCTTCTAATTAACAAAACATAAACACAAATATACATGCTGAAATGAAACAGCTTATATCCATCATACAATTATGATAAAAAGCTCAATATTTTATTTGTCCCGTTTTGCCATTGTCATAGCTCCCTATACAATAATTCATACATTGTAGAAATCATTTTACCATAAATTGAAACAACCCTTCACAGTGTACGAAATCACCATATTCCATTTATTTACCATTTTGACCGACAAATCCAATGTCAATGTAAATGAAAAAACGATGACAATAATTACAAGCCTTTCTGAAAGCTTTACAAAATAGTAATAGTGTTTATTCAGTACAGAAATAGCAAATAAAAGAACCTTATTAAAGCAAAAAAGAGAAAGATTTTTTCGTCAAAAAAAGGAAAGTTGAACTTTCCAATTAAATATTGAACGAATCCTAATAGGTTTATCTAAAGTTTTAAACATTTACACTAGCAAGCCCTATTGGGTCTATATAATTAATTCATCTCATAAAAACGAACTATATCCCTAGTCTGCGCTGAAATACATTCCCTAAATGTCACTGGAATT
This sequence comes from Pycnopodia helianthoides, assembly GCA_032158295.1. Classification (NCBI taxonomy): domain Eukaryota; kingdom Metazoa; phylum Echinodermata; class Asteroidea; order Forcipulatida; family Asteriidae; genus Pycnopodia; species Pycnopodia helianthoides. The sequence goes on along the minus strand of CM063255.1, from coordinate 19,538,375 downwards.
TCAAAAACTACATAGAAAATGGGCGTTTTCGAAGTTGAGGGCTGAGCAAAAGCGGCTATGTTGGTAACCTTTTGTAGCGAGCATGAGTTAGATGCGTAACGACGTGCCACAATTGCGTGTCTGTGGCTGTTCTTGCGGCTTTGGGAATTACCTGTCACATTGTGACATACGTAGGCATATTCATTTAGCCATACCCAAAAGACTTTCATATTGCACTACAAGCCCGACAACAAGGAATGGTAGGGGCGGAAATTTGGAGGTCACAAGACTGGTCACGACTTCAAGTCCCATAATTTTCTTACGTAAAGACATCCTGACCTCTCTCATAGAAGAACAAGAACTGTAATTCCATTTTATAATTGGTTTATCTAAAAGGTAGTAAATTTTTTAATTTGGGCGTGGCGTGTAAAGCACCGGTTATCACTAGAGTTCAATTAGAGTTGAATTGTTCTAAATCAATCCGGTGAACCGTCATTCTTACTGCAACGGCCAGTTGTGAACGCCAAATTTGAAATACCACAAAATCACTGGGTTGGTGGGTAAAATTCCAGGGAGACTTAGTTTCTTTGTCGGTCCAGATTGTAGCAACTTTTAAAGAATGCAGACGCAAAATATAGCAGTGAAATAATTATTCGAGACCATTTTTTGGATACTGTAAAAGAATATTTCTTGAGTAATGTACCTTCTACGAAAATGTATACTATGAAAAAAGAACACTGTTCAAATAGGCTCTCTATAATAACAATTTGATCTAAAAACATAACATTACCATTCGGCAAAGTTGCCCATGAACCTTTTTTTAAGCATGATATATCGCTGAGAAACAGAAGGAGCCCCAGTCGCAACATAAATTGCATAACTTTTTTTTCAGCTAAGCGAAATTTTATCTATGCTAAGCTTATTTCTTCATTTTACAAACCTTCTAATTTGGGGCGCTGATCATGAGAGTTAATTAAGAGACGAGTAGCATAATACTAGCTGTAACTATAATAAGATTTGAAGTATAAAATAGACTGCAGTATATCGGTAGGTATTTACACTCTAAAAAAAACTCTCGGTCAGAATTGACCTGGATTCCAGGTCAACGGGGGCCAGACTCATATATGGGTCGTAATAACCCTTGATCTGTGTCCCACTGACCCAACGATGGCCCTTTTCGAACTTACGGCTTTTTCTCCAAAATCGGCTCAGGATAGCTAGGCTCCCTCAATTATTTTAACATACGCATGCTTTGCGGTCAGGGTTTCAGACAAGAAAACTGGGCCTGAAGCCCAATCCGGAGCCGAAGCCGTGGATTCGAAAAGGGTCAATGTGTCCAACTGACGCACAATCCGAGACTAAAATCACAATTTGTAATTTGTTTCCGGGTCAGCCTGACCCACTTCTGCGTCAGCCCCCCCCCCCACCCCCTGGGATCCGGATTCCTTGTCAGTTCTGACCCGGGAGTTTTCCAAATGTAACATCACCTTGTCAGACATTTCACATCAGTTTATCACCTCAGATGCATCAAATATCAAACAGTCATATATAAGAGATGAAAACTGTCATTTTTGAAACCCGAGTCCACAACAGATGGCTCTCTTGATTACGAATGTTTAAAAATGGTTTGATATTCAATGATTGCTAAAATACTAGCACAGAAATGGATCCGGGAAGAAAATAACACGGTGGTTTCTGCCTGTAAAGACTACTAACCGTGGACGTATCGAATAACAGTGGGATTCAAGAAAAATTCAACTCAAAAAGCAAAGAAAATATGTATACAATTGTTTTTTGTTTCTAAAAAATATTTTTCTTATAAATAAATAAATAATTAGATAAATAAAAGAAATGTCTGCCAGTCTGCCTTTTTTACATGTCAATAGTTGGAACAGTTACTACCCTACAAGCTTTTATCATGTTTCTACTAAAGATAAAATAAAACTGTTTGTGGTTTGGGTTTCCTTCACAATTGAAATCGTTTGAATAATCCAAAATAATATATACATAAACAAAATCCTCTACTTTTTGGTAATCCACTATTCGTTTCTGTACAAGATAACTCTGAAAGTGTTCAGGTAAAACAACTACATTGTATTTCTTATTCTGTACTTTCGTGTAACTGCAAATTTCAACACCGGTGGTGCTATTTCGAACGTTGGGAAGGGAAACAAATAAAGAAAGCGAACTGAACAGTTCTTCCTTCTTTTGTAAGATTCCTAACTGTTTCGGAAACCAACTTGTTGATCAAATGCGGTACGGATCTAGTTTAGTTTTTTAGTTTTTCGGGTTTTTATTTATTTTTAATTTTTTTTTTTATATATATACGTGTTTTCATACAACAAATACCATTCCATATTCATCATTTCTCCTTAGTCTTAAATTGATTACGCAAACCGGTTTACCCCGCAAAACAAAGTTTTTAAGCTAATTTTAATAAAGTGTATCCAAGGGCAACTGGCGGGGAAAATACGCCTGAACACACATACTTGTACTTACTCTACACTGTTATCATTAATAAAATATCTCGAAGTTAATGTATTTTGTCCATGACAAACTTTGAAAAAAGACCTTAGATATTAATAGGTAATGAAAATAGGAATTCGAAAATAGTTAAAAGAGACTCAGACCTATTAAAATGTATATTTTGTCGCATACCTGGATGACGAGTGTATAAACAATTTACAGAAAGTACCCATTTTTTATTTTACAACGATATCATTTGTACGGCTTTCAGGCGTATACATTCACCCCGAAACGATATATAAATTATGTATTTACAAACAAATTGTAGAGTGCTTTACAAATTCGCTACAAACTGTTTTCCCGCATTCGGCCAGTGGAACCGTATGTGCCACGCACGTGTCTGAAATGACAAGTGGGGCTGGCTATGGTGTTGTTAAATACAATTTAACTGTTCAACCCGTGGTGTCACGTTCTCCCGAATGCTTTGAATGATCCATGTTCTCCGTCACGGTAGCCGTACTGATCAAACCTTCTTGTGAGTATATTGACGAAACCATGTTAGAGTGGATTTTGCAAGCTATGCGACTCAAACAGCCGTCTGTTTCGTCTGTCTCGGGCAGTAAAACGACTTTCTTCTGCCCATATTTTGCTGTTTTGCTGATAGAATGCCGCAGGGAGTAAATACAAACTGTATTATTGGTATCCAGTTACGGGCCCAATGATTTTTTTCTCTCTCCAGTATTAATGAAAGTTAAGGTGGAAATCCTTTCACTTAAAGCTCGTGTAAAAGTCGTTGACACTCGTAACTTTGTGTTGTTGTTTTATCGTTTTTCGTACAACAATTTCTAAATGCTAAGACAACTCAAAACAAATTGAGCTGGGAAAAAGTTAATGATTTATTCCTACATAAACCTCTTTGACACAGTAGCTTTGAAAGACAAGAGATGTTCTATCCCCTAAACCCTGAATATTTCTTTAAAAGATGGTACAACATTGTTTGTTTTTAAAGGGGAACCTGAGAATAGTTCAACCAAGTGTATATACAACATTCCCCGGCTTTAAATAATACTTGTCGTGTTTTCCAATACCCTCCACACCATTTCCATTTTGTTTTGTAATACCATCAGTTCTGATTCCCATTATTACCCCAAATGGGACCACACAATTTTTTTCCTTCCGACCTCGGTATCGTTGCATTTGTTTGGATGGGAGACAGCCAAGATGGTTACACCAGAAAGGTCTAGTTCCAAGCGCATACGATAGGGATAAGATCATTACATTGAGAAATTATGGCGCTGAGCGCATTTGGCCGCATCAATCCGCACAACCGATCTGTCTTTCATTACAATTACAATAGACCGATCCATTAAGCTCCGCCCCTTACGTGTTGACCAATCACAACCTTGGCTATACGCGCGAAGTCCGACAAAGTCCGACACGCTAAAATCCCATTAGAAAAGTAAACATGCGTGCGCGCGTACTTAAAGCGCGCACGTTCATGTCGCGAGTGTGGCATTGGAGAGACGCACATGTGCTGCACACGTGTGCAGTGGTGAGGCAGCCAATGCTGCGATTGGTCAATATGCTAAAGGGGTGGGGCTTAATGGATCGGTCTATTCGAAACGAGAGCGAGTTAAAGGTATTGTACACTTTTGGTAACAGCTCAAAATCAGTGTCCACATTTTGTGTGATTAAACATATGCATGAACAAACAAAGCTGTGAAAGTTTGAGTTCAATTGGTCATTCAGGTCACGAGAAAATAGTGAAAAGAGATCTTATGTGTTTTCTGTTTTTTCAAATTAACGCGCGCGATAATTACTATTGTTTTACTCGTTTCTCAGAAACGATAGCATTTTAGGCAGAAATATTTTAAGGAACCCTTTCTACCATTACTTACTTTAAATCATGTAAGTTATGTGTGAATCTGTGAACATTGTGTTTTTCGATCTTACCAATAGTGTACAGGGCCTTTAAGCATACTGACTAACGCAAGGTCCTACTCGACCACTCAGCTATTAGTAAAAAAACTTGCTTGATAAGATGCACGCGTCTTTATTCCATGCTGTGCCTGTCAGATTTTGTTTTCATATGCTTAGTGATTTTGAGGGGAGTACATGCAGCGTTTGTAATGTACTGTACGAAAAAGTAACACAGAATGAAGATAGCTTGAAATGAGCTGATGACTGATAACAAACTTCCACAAGAGCATTGTGAAATGAATTCTCAATTGCATATACAGAACACTGTTAGTGAGTTAATATAAAAACCTAAATGAAATCAGTGACATTTTTACAATGTATTGCTTGTAAAAGTTTGATTGGCCCACATTTCTGAGTCTTTCCCGAAGGCTGCATCACTCGGTTAACCTCGTTACATCTTGTTTGTATAAAGGCTGTATTACTTAGTTAAATTCTTTCCATCTTGTTTGTTAAAAGATCCATGGTCTTGGATGAAACATTTTAACTCGCCATTTGCTCCGGCAACATGGGGTGTGGATAACTCCACGTACCTAACACATGAGTTAAATAGCGTGGTTTGTATTGTCCTTCCATCAGTAGGCCTACATACGTCAGCCAAACAACTCCGGATGGAACATGCATCATGTAATCTACTTGAACCTTACATTCTCGGACGGTATCAGGAGGTTGCCAATGTGAGCTTGACAGGGGAAAATGGGCCAGGAGTCCAACATCACACGCGAGGTCAACGCATATTAAACCTCAATATGCAGACTGCTGTGCAAGGGTGAGTGTTAAACTAACCTTGTTCATGTTGCCGCCATCTTGAATGACGTCGAACTAAGTCACGTGTAACACTTTGAGGAAAATAGTCTGGTTCCAGCTCACAATACCAATATTACAATTATCACCGCCAATGTGTTATAAGAGGCACTGGCAAAGTTGACTTTAAAATTCATGTCGTATTGCTCCATCTTTACCAATATTAAAAGCATGAGCAAGCTGTAGGGAAAGTGATTTGACTGGTCAAACCTTACAACCGTCTGCTATCTTTGAAGCTAGGAAAAATTGTATGATGCATTTGTAATGCATCAAGTGAAATTATGCTGGAGGGTAAAAGTAACCCGTGTCGCTCGAATACGCAACGCACGTCATGCATGCCAGTAACTTTTATACAGGTATGCAACATCTGCATTTCCGCAGTCGTTAGACCTCGAACTGCTCTCATTTTTGCGTTTCGAGGCAAAATGAAACCTTCTTGGTGAATGTGATATTTCACGCACAGGTGTTCTTGTTCACGGTTCACCGGGCACATTATGAAAGCTATTTCACGTGAAGACTTGTTCAAAGTAAACACGTATCTGTAAAATTTGTCTTACTTTTAGGCATGTGCACGATCAATTAAAAAGCGTACTTGATTAATAAACACGTAGCTTTATTTCACGTTCTCAGTTCACATAGAGTCAAAAAGCCACGGCCTCGAAAGGCAAATAGTCTGAGCCTACTTTGGTTCGCAGGAAGTTGGTATCAAATTGTGCTTGTTTCGATTTGGAAACACGACAACATGTTGATGTTTGTTCTTTCTCTGTGTTGAAATAAGTGCACATTTTAATCTGACTGTTTATTGTTCCCAATTTGACGTATCGCATTTGAATAATTCAACCAATAAGCTTAAAGTGGCAATTGTACGCTTTTGTTTTCTAAATATTAATTGGTTTCGTTGCTGTTGTTGTCTTTGATGTTGTTGATCCGGGTTAGATTCAAAGATCCACAGCCTTTGTGCCCTTTATTGAGAAATCTATAGATAACATGCTTTTTGCGTAGTTGTTGTTGTTGTTGTTGTTGTTGTTGATTCGGGTTCGATTTAAATAGCCACAGCCCTTTGCCTTTTATTGAGAATGGTTAAGATGACATAGTTTGCGTAGGTTTGCATACACCATGATATGTTTTACTCCCTTGTCTTGTCTTGTAAAAAAAAAAGCAAACTTTTCTCAAGCAAAAAACAATATTTCAGACGGAAATAGTTTCTACGTTATCGTACTGATGCAAGACCAATACTTTGTTTTCCCATTAATACTCTCAAATAGTACCATGGCTTTATAAATACAGCTAAGGGGATTCGTAGGCGTATCCCATAAGAATGTGGTATCCCATATCAGTTCCGGTTTGATAACGTCCCGTGGAGCTAGACTATGGAAATAGCAGCTTCTATAAATACGAACAGCTCGTTTTAATATCAGCGAACGCATGGAGTGCCACGCTCCATTTCGTTAACGTGCGAGAGGAGTGTGTTGAGTTTGGGGACTTGGCTCGAGTTATACCTTGTTTTGTGAATCCTTGGCATATACGGGAGCTCACTGCCCGCACAATTATGACGCATCTGAGCCCTTCAAAGGTCGATTTGTCCCCGGGGATTATCAACAATTCTCCGGGCCACCTTCCTACTGGTAATTCTGTAAAGGCCGGACTCCATGAGTGAGTTGGCGCGGTCTTAACAAAAAAATGTACGATTGGGACAAACAGACAACAGACAACGGCGCAACAGCTCTCCAAGCCGAGGTGCTAGGAGCAATGCTGCCGTTCTGTCTGGCTGTCCATATCTTCCCTCCACTCTTAACATATGGAGACCGTGCATGACCTAGTATTGATTCCTTTTTGAACACTTGTACTTTTTTTTTTTTTTAGACTAGGCTCAGTCAATCATTTAAAGCAATGTATTCACCCCCTCCTTTTTTCGATTTTGATATTTTTTACAAAAGTGCTCAAAGATTTTAATTAATTTTGTAACGTGTAAACATTTCAGTGTGCATCTGGCCGCACTAAATACATTCGAGTTAGAAGGGTTTTCTATAGAAAAACAAGATATCCGTTTCAGGTAATTCTATCCTGTCAAATAAAATGCGGAAAATGTATTTAACCGTTTCGGAGCTCTCGACAAGAATAAGATTGTTGCAGGAAATTATCACAGACAAGATGTACAAATATTTCCGATCGACTATTGACCAGTTTCTAAGAAAAAGATGAACTACTTCGTGGAATATTACCAAGTAACGGGAAAAAGTAAAATATTGGTTTGACTTTAACAAAAACAACACTCGAAATAGACATCACCGGAGCATGGCATTCGACTCTCTGTCACATCCAATTCTCGTCAGCCCTCTGTTTTAAAGTATTGTGTTTGTTTTGTTTTTCTTCAGCTCGTGTAGTATTTTTTCTTTAAGGGAAAAATACTAAACTGAAACTGCCATCAATGATGATTTTAGTTTAAGCTGATTAGATTGACAGTGGCTATAACATGTCACTATTACCTATATGCAGTAGAGCAGTATTGTTATTATTGGTTCTCTTTTCCATTTTTTGAAGATTTTTGTTGTTGTTGCTTGTTTTGTTTTTTGTAACACAAAAGCCGGAATTTAAACACAAGTACCCTTTGAAACGAAAGATGCTTTGAACATACTTGTGTGCATTGCGGCCTTCAAAAATCTAACCTCATTTGCATTAAAAATTCGAGATACGCCAAAACAGTGTAATTGCGGTATCTTCAATTGACCTTTTATGTCATTCTTAACCAAAACGAAGTTGCCCAGAAGAATCAAACATGGGTGTGGCCTCCTGTGACCTAGAACCAGGTCAATTATTCCTGCCCGCGAGTTATCCCATAGTTAGGGAATTGACAATTACTGTGAGTTCATTCCTTTTTCCTCCCTGTAGAAGAAATTACGTTTCAAACTGAACTATAAGCTCGACGACAATTACTGGGATCACCAGCTACACGTTTCTAATTGTATTCACAGGTTACCAATGTTGTACCATATTTTGTTTTAACTTACAACGTATACGTTTCAAAATCAACTCACCCTGCAAAAAAATATTGTCCACAACATATCCAAGAAGTAATGAGGTACACAACTAGGTCAAATAATTACCACATACACTACTTTTTCAATGTACCGTGGCAGTTCACCTTTCTTCGATATTAGCCAAGTGTGACGTAACGCCTTTTTCATATTTGATACTGTGTCTAACCATATTAGAATAACCTTTTAAATAAAAATTTGTACAGAATCAACAGCTGGTACCATAACATCGACAAGCTATAGGAAATCTACAGCTATTGGAAAAAAGCAAATTGGCTGTTTAAAATTACAAGGCATAGCTGCAATTGCCACAAGTTGTTCCTGATACAATGTTCAGCCCATTAATCAGGCAGGCGTTAAACAAACACCTAGATAGGTCCAAAGCTGTACTGTAGTTGTTTCATTTGGCATCCTAATAGCGCTTTCGAAATCATGGTGGAAATTTGTCGAAGAATCATGCCAGCAAGCCCAGCATGTTTACCACGCCTCCCGGTCGAGAAGTTGTGTGAAGCCCTTGTAATTGTATTACACGTTAACTGGCTTAATGGCTATACGAGGTGTGAGAAATGAGGTACCTTCTCAAATCTAGTCGAGGATAAGTTGCGGAAAAATGTATCCACAAAGTGTTAGTCATTGAGAATAAGTCACGGATGTTTGTTTTTTTCAGAAATATGTTTTTGCCCAATGGGAAGCTCATTTGAATCCGCAAGCCTACTTTGACAGACTCGACACCGAGCAGTCTGTGGTTTGGTCAACTGATACTAAAGGTCTCAAAGCCCTTGGCAATGTTCTTGTGACTAAATGCCTTTTTCTGAATGACACACTTTAGCGTTCGTATTTCTGGGAAGTCAAATGAAAGTGCCAACCTAGACCGCCTGGTGGTTTCCAATAGATAAGAATCTGTCTGAGGTCTGGTTTGGTCATCTTGTCAACAAATTTAAAGGGTTTTGTTGAAATACTTTTCCTTCGAACTTATCCACAATATAACTGGACTGCTTTGGGGGGTTAGAAAATCAACTGTGTGGAAGTGTATCCGCATTTTTTCTTGGCATAGTGTTGAGAAGGTGCCTAAAATCGATACCCTGGAACTGAAGCCGAGCAGGCATAGTGCCCATTCTTGCATGAGCTTTAATTTAAAACAATGAAGTACATCCTTATGCCTACATGAGATACACGTAATTTGAGAAAGCAGTGGAATAAACCCAATAGGTGATCTCTCGTTTGGTCCTTTTGTATCACTCGTGCACCTTCTGTCTTTCACTTACCCGCCACTAGACCGCATTAGAGTTGGGGGAAAATAAGTCTGGTGCATTCGGTATAGTTCCCAGACTCGTTGCAGCACACACTAGTCTACAGTAAATTCGTGGCATCAGACTTAAAAAGAGGGAGTTTTGCGCAGAGTTTACGTTAGACACCATCCATTGATGGGCTGAGGTGAAACCTTCAGTTGCATCCCTTTTGGGGTCAGAGGGTCGCATTTTCTTTAGGCATATCCTTGGAGAGATTCACCATTACAATCCAATCACCACTTTCCGAAAATACCACCATACTAGGAGTAAATTTGTACACGTTATATGGATTTCCTTTTTGTGGCCCTTTCACTCGCCATGAAATTTTCGAAGGTGTCATCGTCCGAGTATGTGGCATGGTAAAGAGTCGTTTCCATTCGTTGGAGGTGTATTGCATTAGACCCAATCCCGAACGGATCGTGGGGAGTTCTGTGCGGGTGTTTGCAGTCGTTACAACACATCCGCGGGTCCGTTTTGGCACCGAGCAGGGCGCCCCCGGCGTGCAAATGGTGATAGGGTAGGTGGCCGTCTATGTGGTTGAGGTCTAGGCCACTGCTGCGTGAGGTCATTTCCTGCTGCTGCGCCTCGCGCCTCTCATCCTCCGTATTCAGCGTGAGGAGGCGCAGCACGAGGAGGTTCATAACTGAGGCTACGACCACTAAGGCCCCTAAGATATAGATAATCGCAAAGGCTGCATACTCGGGTTGCTCCTGTAGCATATTGTTCTGTTGCAGGGCTACGAAATCCCCCAACCCAACTGTAGTTAACGTTATGGCTACGTAATAGAAAGAATCCAGCAATGTCCACATTTCAAAGTTGGCGAATGCCATGGCGCCTCCTCCCGTGATCAAAAGCGTGCACAAGCCGCCTAGCATCACTAGCTCCGTGTGTGATACTTCGGCTTTCTTGAAGCGCAAACAACGCTTGAAGTTTTTCACGCAGAATCCCATGAATATATTCAGACGCTCGCCAACACTCTGAAACATGACGAGATTCAAGGGGATCCCGACTAAGGCATAAATAATACAGAAGACTTTTCCTCCATCTGTGAGGGGGTAGGAGTGACCGTATCCTGAGGGAGACAAAGAGAGAAAGTGTCGTATAAGTAAAGCATGTCACGAACTCGAGAGAGAAACATAGTGTAATGTACAATTCCTGTCCGTGTGTCTAACTGAACAGAACTGTACCAGTGGAAGAAATTAAAGCCAGCTGTAGAACCCATCGAACAACTGATGTTCTAGATAATTTTGTAAATTGGATAAGAAAATTTGATTTGGCTTTGAAGAAAATAAAACAGGGCAACCGCTTCTGAAAAGAGGGAACGTAAAACTAATGTGCAGAGGACGAAATGCACTGTGGTGGGCACGACTCCTCGACGAGAAAGATCGACCTTTACTGCGAGTCACTTTTAATTACTAAGCACAGTGTGATGTAACAACACAAATCACTATGGTAATATTGAATACTCATATTTAAGATGAATCTTAGTGCTCTGTGAAATCGGCCCCAGTGACAAATTCCACGAAGCTGTTTAAACACACTGCTAAGCACCGAAAATGTTATGAAGAAACAGAACAACAACAGTGGCGTAACTAGACATGTCCATTAGTATCTAACCGTTCATTTGTGACTTTGGGAGCAAGAGGGGGAGGGCTACCCCAGGCTTGTTAAGCCACCTATAATGTGACTGGATCCTCTTCAATTATTTGCTAAGCAGGCATGATTTATATTAGTAAGCTTCAAATGTTGCAAGTATAAATGATGCTAATACTGGTAATGGTAACAATTAAAAAGGTTTCTAAAACGCAGCAGAAATCTACCTTTTGAAAATTTTTAGAATTTAAGAATTAGGAAGCATAACATAAGGAGCAAACAAGGAAAGACGATTGAAGAGTTAATGTAAAAATAGGAGCGTTTGCTTTTTCACGAACAATGCCAAAGTGGTGGGCGTCAGAAGTCCTTGGAACTGTAATTAAATAAGTGGTATTTGTAGCTGTACGCGTGTAATGTTGTTGTTGTTGCTGTTGTTTTATTATATGGTTATTGAGGCATTGCATGGTGAGGTATCAATATATAATCCGTTTGCGGTAACACCATGTGTGTAAATATCTACTTTGCTGTGTAGATTTTCTTGTTTTATTAGTATAATATTTTTCTGAATGAAGCTATAGTTAAATACGTAAGTGTAACGGTTTGTACTAACACTACAATTGCACTTTGAACTCACACAGGCAATCACCTAATTAAATTGTAATTTCGTTAAGAAATATTCTTCTTGTAAAGTTTCAACCCCTGCACTTTTGATTCGTCGCTAGGTGAAAACGACTGGTAATACGTTTACTTAATAAAAACAAAATGCATTATAAGACTGAATTGATCTGAAGGACTCGGCTAAACTGTACTTGGACTAAAGCCAAATAGTATTCCAGAAAGCATGCCGGACGAAGGAAACGCGTATGAAAGTAATGTGATCAATGTGGTTTAAGCAGTTAAGCCTCATTTCGAAGCCAAAGGCAAATACCCGGTATCCGCGGTGCTCTCTGCAGTGGATTGTATTCTAGTCTTTGTAGTCTCCACTGCAGGCGCAGATCTATGCGACACGGCCAATAAACCTAATCGTGCTCTCGATATTAACGATTCCTGGAAATCTCTACTATTATGCTGATCTATGCTGTCAACACACTTTAAGAAAAGGGCATGGTTTGATGCGGAAGCCAGTTTTGCCTGGCAAGACAATCTTAAAGTACACCGCAGTCTGTATCAATTACTGTAAATCTCACAATCAAAACGACACATAACCAATTCTGGGGCTGTTAGCTCGAGCCAATATTGAAAAATGTTGCTTTGTTTTTCTTCTTCAAAAACAAAACCAAAAACACGCGATGTAGAATCTATTATCCATCGGAATGAGTGGGGAACAAGTTTTTATGATAAACGGCAGATATTATTTGGTGGGGGCATACTCTGACTGTGTGCCATGCTTGTATCGTCAAAGGCACATTTCCCCCATATATTGCCCCTTTTCTGCCCCACTACATACAGCCAGGGAACCGGGTTCTGTTTTCATGGTTTACATAATACATCGCGACCGTCGACTATTCAGAACCTATAATTTACGGTTACTGGAGGATAATACTGTTAATAAGAGAGGGGCTAGCCAAAAATCAATACAAAGAAATTAAAGAAAATTGCACACGCTTCCAGTCTTTGTGAGTGCTTTACACTTTAATGAAAAGGTCGATCGAAAAATGAAACAGTCGTATGGTCATTACACAAACAAGCTAAGTGGGACGATCGTATTGAAACAAGTGGAATTGTCTGTGAATGTTAATGAGTTGGTCTTTATTTAGGCGCTAATGAGTCCACACAGGAACTCCAGATAATAAGCGGCATGAGTAACAATTATAGACGGCAGCATCAAAACAATGGACGCGAGTAACAGATTGGATGGTCATTTCATTCTGAATTACTTAATGAATAATTGGCGTTAGATTGAAATGATGAAAATGCTTGCGGTTAACTGAAATGCAGCGTTGTCCAGCCCGACAAGGATCAAACTTGGTCATGTAGGCATACGTACATAAACCAGTGGAGCATGGGGGTCACGGCATAGTTATGTTGGTCACTGATTTAAGTTTTGTTTTAGGTATGCCCCCGCTTAAAAGGGTCCTGGATTTGCACCAGCACTTGGTTGCTGGTTGCAAGTGCGATCTTCTTTTAGATCATTGTGACGACTAGGCCTGATATTTTGGCTCTGATTAACGGCGATATCCTGCACTTATGTTCGCCAGTCTTTGCTAATACAAGGTAAAGGCACAATGACTGCGCTGACTGTAAGCGAACAATTATTTGAAGTTGTGTTAATACGCGCACGATCACATCATTTCTAACCTCTCAAATGTGCGTACGTCCGCCGCAGGTTTTTTTTCTCGTCTTTTTTTGCTATACGTGCGCGCAGATCGTTCGCTTCCTGCAAATAGGGCGCTGTTCTGCTATGGATGCCATTAAATATTTGTAAATTATGCACAGAGTAAATATTAAATCAATATGTAGTAATTCATGCAGGGCTCCTACGATGGAAGCCAGGGATAGCTGCTTGGGCGTGCCCTGGGTAAATTTTCTAGCATATAAAAAAATAAATACCAGATAATCAAAATACCACTTTTCACATAAAAAACCTTTGTTTATTTCGGTAAAAAGAAAAGTTGTGATACGCTTAAAGGCACTGGACACTATTGGTAATTACTCAAAATAATTGTTAGCATTAACACTTACTTGGTAACGAGCAATGGAGAGCTGTTGATAGTATAAAACACTGTGAGAAACGGCTCCCTCTGAAGTAACTTAGTTTTTGAGAAAGAAGTAATTTCTCAGTAAAATATTTCGAATTAATTTTGAGACCTCACGCGTGAGGTCTCGAAATCAAGCATCTGAAAGCACACAACTTCGTGTGACAAGTTTTTTTTCTTCCATTATTATCTCGCAACTTCGACCAGCAATTGAGTTCAAATTTTCACAGGTTTGTTATTTTGTGCATATGTTGAGACACACCAAGTGAGAAGACTGGTCTTTGACAATTACCAAACGTTTCCAGTGTCTTTAAACTCAAAACGGTCATTGCATTAGCCAATTCAACATCGAAAAAAGCAATGAATCAAATTTTAGCTAATTTAAAAGAAAAACCCGGCTATTAAAATACTTATTCTTACACAAAAATATGTTTCCTTCGTTAAACAAAATTGATGTTAAACGCATCAACTCAAAACGGCCATTGCATGAGCCAATTTAACATCAACAAACAAATAATAAATCAAATTTCTAATAATACATATGTTTTTAATAATCCGATTATTCAAATACTATTTCCTACATAAAAAGCTAATGCTATGTTCACCTCGGTATCAAATTAAAAGAAACAACTATCAAGTAAAAAATGAGAACTTATATTATTTGTAGAACAATTATTAGGGAATAATTGTTTGGGAAGTGTGAGACGAATATGTAGTATGAATACTTGTTAATTACAAAAGAGGAACTATCAGTAACTGCTTGTTTCATTGGAGATGTCTGTTATTCCCGTTCCTGGTCAAGTACGCGTACGAGGCGTTTTGCAACGAGACCGGCCTCTGCACAGTGCTCTGGTGTGGTGGTTATTATGAATTATCTAACGTTCCCCGCTCATTGGGGGCACGCTTGACTGACGGAACTGTAATCCAATTACTGTTCGCGGCGATTAGGAAGCCGTCTCGCCGTGGACAAAACACGATAAACATCAGACAAAGTATCTGCATTACAGGACCATGCAGGTATCGCACATTTCTTTCGGACCACATCACAATGTGCTTGAACACTTCTGGTTACGTCAATGCTGATGAAATAATTATATAATGTCTTAAATAATCAAAAACAAACGACAGCTACTACTGTTACACTTTACGGTTGCAAGCATTACCCCACAAAGAAGTGTTGACCCATTCCAATGCAGAATTTAACCATCCTATAATGATTTATAAATGCCAGACAACCGATCAAACTTTCACGCTCAGTTTTTTTCTCGAGACACAATTTGTGCACATTAAATTGCTTTCTCCTTCCCGGAACTTTTCGTTGCGTTTCTCTCTTCCGGGCACGTGACGAGCAGTGTATGTTGTAGTTTAACACATTCTAAAAAAAAAAAAACGCTCCGTCGAGGGTTGGCTAAATGGGATTACCACATCTTTTGCAGACAAACACCGCGTTATCCAACCGTTGGGACACCATTTACGGACCCGGATTAAGACTGAAGTGCAACCGGATTACTCCGGCGAAGAGTCGCTCGCTTTTTCCACCACGGGTCATTGGGCGAAGAAAACGTGAACCAATGTTGTTTTGCATAAAGGAACACGCTGAATCGGATATTATTTAATAACGCTCTCCGCATCGTGACAATTTGGTGCTACTACTCATTTTGCAGTTGTTCATTTATTTTTTATTTATTTAATCATTTTTTATTTATTTTGTTTCTTTTTTGTTTTTATATTTGAGTGAAGCTTTTAGCAAAATTTCAATGAAATTTGATTATGTAATATGTTTTCACTGAAATTAGATTATTTAATGCGTTTTCATATTTGAGTGAAGCTTTTGTTAATATTTTACTGAAATCAGATTAATAATATGTTTTCATATTATTTGAGTGAAGCTTTTTATGATAATTCATTAAAATTAGATTATGTGACATGTTTTCATATTTGAGTGAAGCTTTTTTGGTGATATTTCATCGAAATTGGATTATGTAATATCCGCATTTACGGACGTCCGATAACATCAAAACAAGTTCTACGAGTGATAACATAGTATCTAAAAGAAAATTAAGCCAACGAAAGAATAATGTTGCGTACGACCTTGCTCTGTGACAAAGCAAACATGTTGATTTTCGAGACGCTTAGTTTTGTGTCCAATTAAGAAAATTAAGCTGCGTGACGTCATTGTTATTACACGCGTTGCACGCATCAGTAACTGTTCACAGTTTCCTGTCCACGAGCATGTATCATGCAAAGATAAAAACATTCCAATGACGTAACTTGTGACGTGGTATTGTGATATTATGCATCTGTACATCCCTGTATTGACCGTCATTAAAAGGACACGTTGCTTTCGGATTGGGCGCTTTGGGCTATTAAACCGTTTGAATAAATGCATAATTTGGTTGGAAAGATGTTTTTAAAGTAAAATACAACGATTCACACAATTAAACCTCGAAATTGTGTGATTTTTCCTTTAACTTTGTAAACTAGCACGGTCCGCCATTTTGTGGAGGCAAAGATTTGGACAGAGAAAGCAAAAATACTTTTTTACCCGGTATTATTAGAAATGGGTACTTATTTTATATATTAAAAACAAAATTGACAAATCAACCCCTCTGCCCCTTAACCAAAGAGTTCCCACACGGACATGAATGCAATTTATTTTAATTAATAGGGTCCTGATTGACAAGTCACTGTTGTTTTTTGGCATTGACATCCACTGAAGAAAACACAACAGCTATATTCCCCTTCAAATCAAATAAATAGATTGCACTGCAGTGATGTTTACTGGAGCCTCCGGGCAAAACAACGCACTCAAAATACTCGAAGATACTTGAAATTGATGAAATGCTCGTGGAATAATAATGCGCAATCCCTCTCAGTCTAGATAAATATTCCGCGCTTTAAGTAGGAGCTTTTTTAGAAAATACGACTATCAATTTAATGCAATTAGTGCCGTTCTATGTTTTTTTAAGGACAGTGGAAATACGGAAGTTGTCAGTGTGTTAATGACATGGATATTTGCAGTCGTTGCCGTCAAAGTAATACTTTTATCACACCCAAGCAGGCATCCCTTTTGAAAAAGTAACAAACGCACCAATATTAATGATTTGTTGTTGCAAAACACGAAAAACAACTAGGACAAAATGCCTTGGCCATTTGGATTTATTTTCATACGAAGTAATAGTGTGTCTTAAAGATACGGTACAGGATTGGTAAGGATAACACATGCCAATGTTTAATTTTTGGTCTGAAAGCTTCCTGAATATACTCGGGACTCACACGACGGATTAAGCCTAAATGTTCACAGGTCTGTTATTTCATGTATGTGGTTGATCACATAAAACATGAACGCTGTCTGCGACTATTTTGTGTCCATACGAAGTGGTTTAATTACAATGTGTATTAAACCCTATTCACACGACAGCAATTTAGCAAGGGTTCCTTGCTTAATTTTTAGCATGTTGCGAAATATTACAAAATGTACGTCGTGTAAAAGGACTGCAATGTTCATACTGTCCATAAAGGACATGAGCAAGTATGAGAAGATTTCACTAGAGACATTGGACAGTCCACATATTGTTGTCCTTTTTACACAAAGTTTAACTTATAAAATGTCACTACCATGCTCAAACTAAACAATGGTCCTCTGCTAAATTGCTGTCGTGTTAAAAGGGCTTTGTTACAAATTAATTTCACGCACGATCTGCTCATAAACAGGTGTTTGTTCCATTAAAATAATGCATGTGTTCAAAACGAACTGAATCCAAAATCTTTAGCTTCGTTACGCCAAGCCTCAAGCATAATGCAGATGCAAATCATGCGTCATAGATATGAATAGAATCCAGCGACTTGATTATTATCTAACAACGTGAGGTCAATGCAAGAAATAGATTGTGATGAGCGAATACTATTAAAAGCTTTTTTTGTGGCAAGAATGTTATCGGTAGAAGATGTGAATGAGGCTGCTGGGTCAAAGGTCAGCACCCTCTGCTCATACGAAGAATGTAGTGTATTTTAGGAAGATACCGGAAAAATTTGTTATAATTTGTTGATATAACTTAGGGGCATATGTCATATCTTCACCTGTTATATTTTCAGAACTAGTTATATATTTTTAAATTACGGTGAAAACTTGTCAAATTCCTTTATCTTAATTAAAGGAAGGGTCATAGATTCGTGAATGTAATGCTGATTTGTAGCCAAGATTTTAACGAAAGATACAATAAAAGGCACATGTGAAAGTTTCAGCTGAGTATAATTTCTACTTGCTGAGAAAACAACAAAACAAACTGTCACTGTATTTTCACAAGAACGTGAATTCCCCCACGTTAAAGCGAGGTGACTTTCTCAGATTCAAACGTTTTTGGGGGAGAAATTATCCAAACCATATTACTTCGGAGGGAATCCTTTCTCAAAATAGTTGATACTAATCAACAGATGCAGTTGTGCTTCTTACTAAGTAAGTTGTTATGGTCATTTTTGTGGGATGTATTTACCAATTTGTGACCCTGCCTTGAAGGTAAGGATTTACCTCCAAGGAAATGATCTTATTTGTACAAGAGGCTCGTTTTGTAAGTGAGATTACCCACTGGTTGACCATGATAACCCGAACGTTTAGCTTAAACAACATTGGATATACAATATTAGGGACACTTTTCAACAACAACAACCATGAAATTCTCCATATGTTTCTTTTTGAAACACAGTGAATGTAAACTACACTTATCATCACAGCCTGTAGAACTAGGTAGTGCGTGCTTTGAAACTCAATATGCTACACAAACCCTTGGCTAAGGTTTTGGCATTCAAGTGTGTGTATGTGTGTGTTTTTACAACGCGGGCGAGAAGATTACAGTACGGTGATATTTCGGGCTGCACACCTGACACATTTATTGGGGCAGATAGGAGAAATATTTTGGGGGAATTGTGCCTTTGAATGACACAAGGATGGAATTTGGCACACAGGGTGTGTCATGAGAAAGATATTTGGCTGTGGGGCGATCGCAGATTTGTCTTTTCAAATAATAATAAAGTAGAATCACAAGCAATTTTCAAAAAAATTTGAAAATGTTATTCTACCTCTATTTAGTTTTTTTTTTCAAAGGACAAAGTCTGCAATGGCCCTGCAGCCAGATCTCCTTCTGATGACACACTCTGACTGTGTGCCAAATGCCATGCTTGTATCATGATCACAGGCACAATCCCATCACCTACCTGTGTACAATAATAAACCGTTCATGCAACAAAATTTGGACTAGAGAAAAAGGTAAAAAAAAGGTTGAAGTTAGCTTCACAAGTTAGTCATCCAAGCTTTGAGTAATTGAGTACGATTATAATGGATGGGCAAGAAACCCAGATTCCAGGTCATACTGACCCATAAATCAGTCTGCCCCCCCCCCCCCGCGACCCAGAGACATTGTCAACTCTGACCCGGAAGTTTTCAGAGTGTGGTGTCAGTGTTGTGGTACTCGTTCTCGGTGTGTTCATTTTGTGCACGTTCATTTGGGGCCGATTTCAATCGCAGAAAAATGAAATGAGCATTCGTACTTGGGTTGTCTTCAAAAATTGCATTTCTGCAACATTGACAGTATTTCAGATAAATGTAGTTATCGAGATGAGTGAACGAGTCTTCAGATTGAATATGACAAGGTTTTGTTCGATAACTACCATCCCTGAAATGTACTGTTTTGTTTAAAGGCCCTGTACACTATTGGTAAGATCGAAAAACACATGTTCACAGATTCACACATAACTTACATGATTTAAAGTAAGTAATGGTAGAAAGGGTTCCTTAAAATATTTCTGCCTAAAATTTTATCGTTTGAATAAAACAATAGTTTTTATCGCGCGCGATAATAAACTCGATGTTTGAAAAACAGAAAACACATAAGGTCTCTTTTCACTATTTTCTCGTGACCTCGATGACCAATTGAGCTCAAATTTTCACAGGTTTGTTATTTCATGTTTATGGTTAATCACACAAAACATGAACTTTGTTTGCGACTGTTTTGTCAGCTCTACCGATCCTGTATAATACCTTTAAACAATTTAAATGGAAACATATAGATGAGCGATGTATTTCCTTATTGTATTTTCTGTATGACTTATTCATATCTAAACGACACATTTAAATCACTTTGTACGTTTTAATTTATTTAATTATTCATTATTCCTTTCGGGAAAACGGGGGGGGGGGGGGTAGTGTGAAAACTGTGATACCCTTCGCTGGCTCTATGAGTATTTGATAGATCTAAACCCAATTACGATGCTTGTTAAGTGCAGTGGTTCATTGGGCACGGAACGCACCGTGCATGAGGAATGAGGGGTTGGGGAACCCTGTCTTCTTCTTTTTCGACTCATGCGATGCCCTCGATGATTAATATCAGAGTTGATCACAGTATTAAAGTCAAACAGCCAAACAGTCAAACAGCCCGAATGCGCAAGCGCCAGCTTGAAAAAAAAAAAAACCGCAATGCATTTCGGGAAAACGAAGGTATAGTTACATATGAATTCAAGCTGCCAAGATGGATGCCTTGCTGTAGTTACATATAGTTACATGTAACTATATATGCCAGGTGTTATAGTTGTGTACCGCATTGCCTCAATATCAGCGTGCCAAGTTGATTGCCGGTGCTGCTTGGACTCAGATTTCCCCCAGAATCCTTTGCACGTCGATCATGCACAATGGGACATGCGCACGCACTATTCCAACCAGGCTATTAGCCAGATTTCGTATTGACAAAAGGTTGCAAAAACTGCAGCTTGCTTAAAGGTATTGTACACTTTTGGTAACAGCTCAAAATCAGTGTCCACATTTTGTGTGATTAAACATATGCATGAACAAACTAACCTGTGAAAGTTTGAGCTCAATTGGTCATCGAGGTCACGAGAAAATAGTGAAAAGAGATTTTATATGTTTTCTGTTTTTTCAAATTATCGCGCGCGATAATTACTATTGTTTTACTCGTTTCTCAGAAACAATAGCATTTTAGGCAGAAATATTTTAAGGAACCCTTTCTACCATTACTTACTTTAAATCATGTAAGTTATGTGTGAATCTCTGAACGTTGTGTTTTTCGATCTTACCAATAGTGTACAGGGCCTTTAAAGATGAATTGTGCAGGGTGCAAAGTTTACTATACTTAAATGCGTGAATGACGGATTAATGGGGGTCCAAAAACCGTCCTACTTCAAAACAGAGTATCCCATAAACGTCCAACCCCCAACCCCACCCCCACCCCCACCCACCCACCCCCCCCCCCGAGTCTGTCTGCTCTGTCGGGTCAAGCGTCGGGTACACATCATTCCTCTTCTCCGTTCATTGCACTGTCTTTTCCCGGCAAACACAAGACGCCCCTCCTCACGTACTAACAGTCAATGCACGTACACGTCTTCGGAGTTTAGTTTTCTTCAAAAGTCCCGACGTCTTCCCTTCAATTTACGGTCATCGAACAACTCTCACTTTCAACATGAAAATAAATGTCCAGGTACCTTAAACTCGCTGTGGCTAACTGGCTTTCGCTGCATGTGATTCACTGTGGAACAATCTCCCTCTTCGTGTTCGTCAAGCTCCCTCTACTGACATTCAAATTTGTTTTGTTAAGACTCCCCTTTTTGTTAGGGATCAGAACATACCCGGATCCGGGTCCCTTGGGGTCCCGTCTTTGGGTCAGTCTGACCCGGAATCTGTGTCAAAATGACCAAGGAAAGAGTCAAATTGACGCAGAATCCGAGTTAAAAATTACATCATGTCTGTCCGGATCAGCCTAATGACGTCATCGCTTTATAAACCAATTACATGTATTAAAGTTATTGTTTTTACTGTTGTTAGGCCTCAACCCTATAGACCCTCATGCCTTTGCCGCCATTACTGAGGTCAAACAATGGTAATTACAGGTCTTCTGTGACCTCATTGCGCTGTTGGGGCTTGTGACGTCATAAGCAGGGGGTCTATTGTGTAAAAGCTCATTTTCTGTGGCTTTTCGTTAACAAAGCGCGATAAAAGCTTGACCGTGATCATCATAATGCGTACAAGAAAATATTAATTACCTCAGACCCCCCCCCCCCACTACCACGAAAGAAAAGAGACACCATTCGTTCTGAACTGACCTCAAGGGTACGCACCATCAACAATTATTCACATAAACTGTTAACATCAAGCAATTAACCGTTACATTTGTTGATTTTACAATGTACCGCTGGGGTTTTTGAGGGATTCGTTTTGGTTTAGTTGCTCAGTTTCAAAACAAAAAAGTACCAGCAATTATATCAAGAAAATATTCAACAAAATTGACGATCACGAAGAAAACTGCACACCATCAGATGTTGTGACGTATTAGTTTACCAAGGCTTTATAAAGCGTCGTTTTACAATTTGACATTTTTACGGAATTTCAACAACATCGATCACTTACAAGGACGCTGTGCAAAAATAGGTTGAGACAAATATTGTATCGTTTCTTTAAAATGGGAATATCTAGGGCACAATATTAATAGCACGTGTGAATCGAAGGAAGGTACGGTAAATCGGGCATCAGTTTTATTGATGTAGAGCCATATTAAATTGGTATTGAGAAATGACAACGGTGATATGATATGTTAGCACAAATGTGTGGCACACCTGTTTCGTTCTGTTCATCATGATTTCCCTGTATTATTTGATCATCACTCGGGCCCGGTTTTGATGCCTCAAATTACCACATGTATATCTGAGGCGGCATTTATCGTTAATACGCAGTAATTGTCTCCAGCCGGTTATAAATAAATCGTCCAACGGTCTGCCTGTTCTGTTTTATCAGCAATGCATCTGGGCCCGATTTCATCATACCTGCCCAACTGAGAATGATGGCCGATGGAGGTGTATTTGTATCCAAGACTGCGCGTGGCAATCGTGGCTTTTGCTAAGCAATGATTTCCCATTATTGTGTGCAGCTATAGCAATGTTATCTTTGGATGTGTTTTATAAATGCAAGCGTGAGTCATTATAAAATACCAATATGTTTCTAAAGAAACCAAATCATGTAGAAGGTTCCAATTGACTTCTTACTTGTAGCGAATAGAACCTTTGACATAAACATTTATCCTGTGAGGAACATTCACAAACACTGTAATTTCTTCTGACGTGTATTTTACTTCTGTGTCCAAGGTAGCTCTGAGGCTAACCTTGAAAAATGATCAGTACTTACTTGCATTTTGTAGTATTTTCTCCAATGTATTCATACGGAAGTAAGTAAGTGCTAAAAAGAAAAGAATGTACTTTTCATGTAAAAGTAGATTCTTTCTGCATTTAAAATACTTTCCAGTAAAAGCTTTTACTTTCTTCTATTTATATGGATGGTAGTAAACACTTGAAATTTTCAAGTAAAAGAAATTACTAGTTTTTATTCATACGACCCCTTGTATTGCATCAGGCTCCATAGTTTTGTGTGCTGCTATCTGCACGTTTTAGAGACTATTCATTTCTGTATAATACACACATGCCCAGACATGGTTTTATTGTTGGTTTTTGAAACAATTTTGTTCCTGTTAAAGTGTCTGAAAAAGCTTGCATGGTCACCTGATCCTTCTGGTACACAGTAGTTATGAATTTAAATATTTGCTTCACAAGATTGTACGAATAATTCACCCACACTCGGCCATTTATTTATGTCTAAATCAAAGTTGACATGAACAAGCTCTAAAATCATGGGTCAGGGAACCTTGAATCTGGTCTCATAGGGTCAGAGTCCGAGTCCGGTTTAATGGACCGAAATCTGATTAGAAAACTGACCAAAAATTAAGGTCTGTCTGACCCAATGTGGGTCAATTTTGGAACCGTTTGTTTTTGAAGGTTTTGTATAGTTTTGTTCTTTCTTTCTTGTTGTGGCATTTTAACATGCCATTGCAGTTGGCCAGTCACGGTCGGGGTAACAGATAACTTAATAAAAGAAGGACAAAAAAAGAGGTAAAAAACGGGTCCGAAATTGATCCACATCTGGTTCAGGTAGACCTTGAATCTGAGTCAGAATTTACCCTGATCCGATGGACAGATCCATTCCCAGTTCTAAATGTCCTGCCAGACCCACTTTCAGGTCAAAATTACCCGTACATTTGAGAACCGTCGTCAGCTTGATCAGAAGAATCGGTTCTTTTTGGGCCCAGATCCCCCCGGTCCTGAATCCGGGTCAATTCTTGTCGGGACTGCTTTATAATAGCCACACTCAAACCACCGTCAAAGGCAGTCAATTCATCTGCAATCTGATTCCGTTTAAGACTTCGGCCTGGGACTACAATAAGCGCAGCCTCATCCACATTCAAATTCAAACTTCCGTCAAAGACAGTGAATTCACCGGCAACCTGACTCCTTCTATAAGCTTCTAACTCTTGATTTTTTTCTCTATTCTGTGAACGCTGAGCTTACCATGTCAGGCCATTCTTGTAATAAACAGGAAATGCTTCCTGCTTTTCATCCGTAAAAATGGTGTCCTACATGATCACCGGCAAGACGGTGACTCGTTCCGGATGTCACTGCAATCTTGAAAAGGGGATTTCTCGGTAAAAAGAAACGTCTTGCTCTTAACCGAAATGAAGGGATCGCTCTACGGTTATTAAAACAACGCCACTTTGCAACTTGAGATGCTTTTGTTGTTATCACAAGAAAAAGGGAAAAGGGAAGAGTCCCTTCTTAGTTCACTTCCAGCGCCGTTGGAGCCGGCTTTCAAATTGAAGAAGAATGTTTACTGTTCTCCAATGCCCTTCTTTGAACTCAATTTATTTAATATGTATAATAATCATTGGCGTACCTAAGTGGCGTGGGACACGTGGGCACGGACTCCCCCTCCATAGCGTGCCCCCCCCCCCAAGTAACCACATCCCCTCCCCGAGTTCCCCTTTTGAAATTTGGACTTTTGAGATTAAAAATTACCAGAGTAACTTGTTACATTTTATGAGCTTTAATGTGATAATTTAACTGTTTTTCAAACATTTGTTTCATTTACATGCAGACAATGAATTGTTTTTACACTCACGTCAGATTAGTTTATAAAACATTTTTCAAGTCTAAAAATATTCATTAACAACAGGCATATAATGGAGTGCCTTTTAAAATTTAGGATGAACCTTTTTGTAATGTCAGTTTAAATTAACAAAAAAAAATCAATATATCATGATTTATTAATTTATGTTCTCCATATCTTATGGTCCTATCTGATTAGAGAACATAAAATGGCGCTGAAGAAAACTACAAACCATTAATAAAATACTTGTCCACAAGTTCACATGGGAACTCTGATAATAAGTGGCGTGAAATTGTGTCTACACTTTGGAACCCGGTGTTGTAATTAACACAGTGTAGTTGCTGTAACCCGCTCCTAATTAACAAGATTCGAAATAGCCTCACTTGTCACCAGGAATGCTCGTTGGTCTACAAAGACTTCTGCGTTCGAATCCCACCGGAGCAGTATAAGACTCAGTTTCAACAATACTTGCAGCGTCCCAAAACCCAAAGAACTCTTGGGGGAAGCAAAATCCCCAAGTTTCATTGTACAAATGGATGAATTAAAAAAAGTTCGTTCTTTCGTACTTTCAACAATAGTTGGTTTACACTTCTTTTTAATCAGTTTTACTGAAACTAATTTCCTCGTGCGACTTGAGTACTTCTGGAATGTGTAACTTTTTTGTTTTAAATTCTTTGTTTTTATTTCATTGAGCTTCTTCAACTTTTATACTTTTATAGTTAGTTTACTTACAGTTCGGCTGATGCCGCGACTTGTAATTTATCATTAATGATTGAATGAATGAATAGGTGCACCGTTGTCTGCCAATAGAGTGGCAATTTAAAAATAATTTACACCATTTATATATAAAACCATATGATGTGATGAAAACATTTGGTCATATCTAAACAGAAACTAAATACAACAGGGTTTTCTGTGTCAAATAATCAAGAAGCGTAGTGTAAAAACAATTATATGACAATTTCATTTGTGATGCATTTTGTGACAACAAACAGCGTAAAGGTGAAATCAGTTTGGTATAATCTTGCCGACGTGTATTTTTCCCGTGCCTGGACAATCGAACCATATCGTTGCCATCTTTCACCACTTCTATTGTAAAAGCTTAAAGGAACATTACAGAATTGGGAAGAAAAAAACTTGTAAAATATACTTTTGATCACAGATTTACATAAAACTTACACGGTCTAATGATGATGATAGTAGAAAACTACCCTTGAAATATTTCTGTCTGAAATGCCATATTTGATGAGAAATGAATAAACTAATTTTCCGGTTGGAGTTTATCGCTCAGTGAGCGTTTGATTCATTCGTTGAATCTACATGATTTCATGCAAGTGTGTAATTGGTTTTTCACTATTTTCTCGTGACCCAGATGGCCGATCGATCTCAAACTTCTACAGGTTTGTCAGTTTATGTATATGGTGGATTACATAAAGTGCTTACACTGCCAGCAACTGTTTTGTTAGCAAAACCAATTCTGTAATGTTCCTTTAAAGCGTGTGGGATTTGTTTTAAAGAAACACCGAAGCCAAAAACTAAAGGGCAACGGCAGTAGTGACCTCCATGTAATTCTAGGTCTGCAGTTCTGATTTATATTATTGTCTACAAAGAAATTGATGCTATACGGAGTGCCCTAAGGTACCTTTATTCCCCGTATCCAAATCAAGCTGCTCAAAGTGACATTGCCGCGTATACTTACTTCTCTTTGTATGGGTATTTATTTATGTATGTGCCTGATGGCGATTTATTTATATATGACTTCATTTATTAGACTGGCGAGTCCCGATCACATAATTATTATCTCACTGAATGACGAAAACATTGTAGTCTGAAGAGCTTAAATCAGAGGTCCACATTCAAACACCTCATTTGTCAGAATACTGTGGACATATCCCGGCCATAAATTAACGGCAATGGGAATTACTGGAATAGCGGGACGTGTCGGGATATGTGACGTGAAACATCATCCACAGCGAGCAGGGCCTTACGGGGTAGCTTTGCACTCACAGTTTTTCAAAGACTATGCGAATCATGACACACGTTTTTTTTTTTTTTTTTTCAAAAGGTACCCAAAAAAGGTGGAATGTTGTGGCGAACCATGAATACGCCATGTTGTGCTGAGGTGTGCAATTTTTTTCATTTTTTTTTACGCACACAAAATAAGTTCATTTGCAGTTGCAATAACCGAGTCCCAATGCTACTCTGTATTTAAAGGGATTGTGTAAGTGGTTTATGGAGGAATAGCTCCATCCCAATCCTTTAATTTCTATGGGGTATGGGAACACAATCAAACAATAAAAGTAAAACCAATACGTGACAAATTCAAACAAAATTGGTTGTCACGTTTTGTTGAGATCAAAAGAAAAACATTTTTTTCTTGGTTTTATTTATTTATGATTTATTTATTTGTTTAATATAGTTTGTATATATTTGTTAATATTCTGTTTAAATTCCACCGGTGGGATTATTCTCAAATCAAAAGCAGCGTTGACTTTTAACCGATGACAGTGTTTAGATTTGTACTAGATCTCCTGGGGATCTGTACTGGTATGAACTTCAAGTTCTCAATCAGTCAGCACTCACTCAGAAGAATCAGTTTTATCAAGCATTACCAAAGTGTTACTTTTCCGGGTCCCAAAGGGGCCGGACCCAGACCCATGGTCAGGCTGACCCGGATTCTGGTCAAACTCGGGATTTTAACTCAGATTCTGTGTCGGTTTGACCCACTGTCTGGGTACTTTTGACACAGATTCCGGGTCAGACTGACCCGGAAATTTGTCAGGCTTCACGAGATTCGTAATCCGGGTCAAGTTCTGACATGGATGGGAGTTCTTAGAGTGTATGTACGAAACAAAATACACAATAGACTATTCAACAAATTTAACAAAAATACATCAATCAATCAACATGTAAAGACGTTATCGTACAAACAGCCACAAAAAAAGTAAAAAATATCATTATTATTACAATTTTTCCTGTTTTTGTAAGGCCTATTTTGAATGCATTACTTAATTTGGGGGTCTTTAAGTTCTACTTTTCTTTATTTCTAGAGTAATTCTTAATCGAAAAATCTCTTTAGAGGAATTGTATCGGGTCGAGTTCACCATCGGCGAGCCTTCAGATCCAATGTAATCAAGTTTGTTGCCCCCCGTCCCTTTTTTAAATTATAAATCCTGTACTTTGCTATTTAAATGTGACTCTGATTACCGATCGAAGGACAAAATCTTTTGCAGATTGTCTCTCGCTTGTAGTCAGTCATGGAGAATTCCAACCTAATTACTTCAGATTACGCTGTGAAGATAACTGTCCAATTGCGGTTTATTTGTTGCTGTTTTTCATTTATTTATTTTTTTTCATTTGTCTTCGACCTTGTTCAATCAGAAGGTTATTTATAACCATGTATTACGCAGATAACGTTAATGCCTTTATGTGGAGACCACTTTGGAAATAGTCTTAAGAGTTTGTTTTCAAAATCCTCTGAAATGATAAGCGGGTCATTTGGTATGTCTGAATTACAGTAAATCAAAATTTCATTGAAGTCGTTGGTTATACAATCGCGTAGACTTTACGCGTTGTTGCTTTCTTCGTCTTAAAGGCAAAGTGTACCTTTTGTTTTTGGAACCGTTCGATTGTTTTTATCCAATATAAATAAAGAGTAGATACAATAAAACTAACCTGCTACAATTTCATTTCGTTTCTGAAATATTACCGAAAACCTGGAGTGGTTAGCCTAGTGGTTTTCGGTAATATCTCAAAAACGAAACGAAATTGTCGGAAGATCCGTTACTCCTAACTGCAGTATTTCGCCATTTATTTGTATACCGTGTGAGTTATGTGTAAATCTGTGAACACTTGTGTTTTCAATCTTGTCAATGTTAGCCAATGCCCGCCCTCTAATGTAAAACACAGCAAAAGACTTGATAAAAAAGTATCAACACGTCATCAACATGGTGTGGTGACATTTGGGAGCAAGAGTGCCACTTCCCTATCATCAAAGCAATATCAGGATTTTTCACATGCTCTAGAACCAATGCCTAAACTTATTAAGTTTTTGTTATTCTGTTAGTAAAACAAAACAAAAAACATATCAAGTTTTATTTATTGGGGTCATTAAGTGGGCTCATACGCATGAACGAGTCGATATTTTGTTTCGAGAATTAATGCCAAATGCAGTAAAGAATCCGTCTCTTTACTCTATCAAGTAGGGAAACCGGGACACGGCAGTCAAGTACCGAACTCCAAACGGGTCAACAAATTCACAGAGTCAAATTAAGAAAAGGGTGTATATCTGTAACAGTCTACGTTAGTGTTGTCCTGCAAAAATGTCCACTGTTACTGTTTTTCTATGACTGAGACCAAAATGACCGTTTGTACAATGCGCTAGGACAGCAGCTGTGTCTTTTTTCACGTAGCTTACTTGGTTCAATGTGAACTTCGGGGAGCTGTTGATATTATATAATATTGTTACAAACGACACCCTTTGAGGTAATGTAGCTCTAGAGAAAGAGGTTATTTTTCACCCCCAAATTTGAATCTGAGAAGCCTTTCTCAGGCACTGAAAGAACATTATAGCACAAGGGTGGGTTTTCAATGTTTTCTTGCAACTTCGATGACCAATTGGGCAGACATTTTCCAAAGGTTTGTTATTTTTATGCGTATGTTGAGATACACCGAGTGAGGACACTGGTCTTTGGACCAAAAGGATATCCTGCCTTTAAACGTAAAACCGATCCTATATTTCAAACCCATTTCGAGTATACACGAAATTAACGTACATGTATTCAAAATGGCGTGACATAATACAGAGCACAGATCACACATAATACGATTCAAACTGAGGAAAAAGGGTGTCAACTTATGCGAGTGTGCAGTAAGCTGATGCTTTGAGCAGGGTTCCGGGCTTGTATACTGGGCCGGAGCTTCTGCCTTTCATTTACATGATTTATTTTTATTAGATATAGAGTGCAGAAGCTGACTGTTAATCTTGTTGATGAAGGGTTTGTGATCAACGTTACAACCCCTTTCCCACCGTGGGTCTGTATGCCAGCCTGTGTCTTTTCAGCATACATTTTCATGGTAAGTGTGCCACCAGTGTGTCTGACCTGGTTCCTCCTATATCAGGATGTTTGAGCGTGAAACCACGCTTTCTGCTTCTTCTCACTCATACACTCATGCTTTGCTGAGATGCAGAACAAAGAGCCATTCCAACAGCTTTATTCCACGTATTGCATCTCTTTAAATCTCCTTACCCTGGTGCATGTTTCCCCTCCATTCTACAATCTAGACCGTTAAAAAAGGAATACCAAGTCCTACCTTCAGCTCCCCCGAGTTATTTTCATCTTAAATGTTTTCCTCCTGTAGCCCCTTACCAAGAGTGGCTTTTTGCCTTGCTGTGGTGAACTTGCACTACATTATTTTTTTAATGTTGATATCTTGAATCAAAGATGCTATGAAGCATCGTCAGTGATGCCATGGCTACGAACGATCGACCTCATCCCCAATCCATAATGGAAGGATATACCTTAATATCAATTTATAAGACCACGCATTTCTCAACAACGATCATGGCTTGTAAATTAAGCCCGTTTTTCAGCTATATTTATACTATACGTTTACACAAATATCAAGTAGACTATTTGCACTGCGGTTAACGCAGACTATACTATAGTGGATTACAAGTAGACAAAATAATCTAATAGCTATAGCCTCTGCTTCGATACATATCCATTTATAATGCTATTTATTTAAATGCAAACTATTTTATTACCGTTGAAAAGAGGAAATAATCCCCGTTTAAGTGTGACGAGACGTATCCTAGTGCTTGTTATTGTAAAGTAGAGTATTGCCCATATTGAAGAGTATTTGTTTAATGTTCGCATAACGGCCGGCCTATAGGCCTATTTTAGAGACACAGGTAAAGAGAAGTATATTATGCCGCACACGCCAGGCCGTTGCTGCAGATGGTACACGCAGATAAGATGCATGTTACAAATTCTCCTTTATGGCGGTGTCCCAGTGCCGTGGGCTGATTAATTAGCGTCCATTGAATCGCGATGACTTCATGCGGGATATTTGCAGCAATTGTCCCCGGCTACCAAGGCAACACAACCGCCTGTCCGTAATATCGTAGAGC
The DNA here is from genome assembly GCA_032158295.1 of Pycnopodia helianthoides. NCBI lineage: Eukaryota > Metazoa > Echinodermata > Asteroidea > Forcipulatida > Asteriidae > Pycnopodia > Pycnopodia helianthoides. The sequence goes on along the minus strand of CM063255.1, from coordinate 19,507,413 downwards.
GTTGGATGGCAGCTATCTATTCAGGTAGTGGGTGAATCATTGTTTTAACAAAACACTGACGTCACTATAACTCCGTGCACAGCGCCCTCTACTTGTTTTAAAGGTATACAGTGTATTGGGTGTATACCTTTTTTCTCTCGCAAATGACGTCATTGTGTCTGCTTGCACAGCATCGTCTACTGGTAGACACAACAGTGTGTATTTCTACTATACCTTTACATCAATAGTATGTAGAAGGTACAAGTCTGCAGTCTACCAGTCTGCAGCTAGTACTACACAACTGTTATGTTGGGTTCTGTTACTTTCCTTAATATCTATTTTTCACATTTTTCATGTTTGAGTAATAGCCTACATACTTCTGTGAGTGCATTTGCATGTTTTATTACGTGTTTGTGTATTACTGGCGCTGTTGCCCTGGTTTTACTTAAGAATCTGCAACTTGGCGACAGCACCATGGCGCTTAGAGACGTAGTATAATATGCACCGGTATAAATGCATATCATTGGTGTTATGAAAGAACAGCCTTAACCGAAGAGAGGCAACCAGTTCTTGGATGATTGATTTCTGAAGTTTGATTCTGAAAGATGGTGTAACTTAATATCTGTCCACGGCGGAGCTCTCTACTGATGAGAATTTTGAGGTCATTTCGCACCTAATACATGCGCAGTTTAGACTGCGATCATTCAGACCCCTTGTTGTATGGAATAATTCAAACGTAATTTAGTTTACTTTTGTTGCTCCTGAACCGCAAACAGTAATGTTCGGTCCATTTATTGGGTAACTTTCTTTCGCCTTTGCCAGATTGACTTCTTGTATGCTTGCATGCGCCCTTCATAAGTAAGATTTGAAGCTTTGGATGGTGGAAGTATAACTAAGAGAGGTTTGCGGTAACACCATGTTAAATCTCTTTGAGTAGTGGTGGTTCTGACAAGAACCGGTGGTTAACAACTCAACGTTTCGATCGTCCGTTCTGATTGTCTTCAGGAGAAAGCTCCCTTCATGTTCCCGCTCATTTTGTCAATTTCCTCATGACGATAATTCGGCTGTTCTGTTCTCTATGCTCGTCTAGTTGCCCTCCTGCCACCAACATGTATTTTGCTGTTCTGTAATGTTTCTTGGGCTAGGCCTATGTTGCTTGATTTGTTGTTTCTGTGTTGCTATTACAGTTCTTCGATTTGCCTTGTATTTTTTATATAAAATTATATATATTTTTGATTTGAGTGTTGTGGTCGAAAAAATAATAAGAAGAAGAAGAAATGACGAGCGGTCGCCTACTCAATTCATCGTTCATTACGATGATGTCAAAATTACCGGACGAATAAAGCGACATTGGAAAATTGCAATTTAAAGAGTCTCGAAACTCATACAAAATTATCCTTGAAAAGTGAACTTCAAAAAACATCTCAATAGGCCTCCATGTATAAATTGTTACGAGTCAACTACCGTAGCAATATATTTATATATATATATATATATATATATATATATATAGTCATGATTGAAGCTGAGAGGCTGATGTCACATGGGTTTTTGTTTATTAACAAATATATATTATATATAATATATATATATATATTATATATATATATATATATATATATATATTATATATATATATATATTATATTGTTAATGAACAAAAACCATGTGACATCAGCCTCTCAGCTTCAATCATGACTTGCTGTTTAAATTATATGTCAGAAGAAACACGTCAATTCGTTGTGTAAGACTCAAGTCACGAAATGCAAACGAGGTTTTGTAAATCGCCAAATGTTTCGTGCTGCTAAATAGTAATTAAATCTAATCTGTATTTTACAAAGTTGCCAGTTTGTAGGCCCAAGTATAATGTGGCGGGTTTAGTCATTCAGTAACAATTATTGACAAGATGTTCGAAAGAAATTGGGACTATTTTGATTGAGTCATAACTGTTGGTTTTGGGTTGCAGGTTTTAAAGTTGTCGATGACTAACCTTAATCCCGACTTTGAATACAACAAAATTATTAATTTATTTGAAAACATTTGATGAGATTAATTTTTTGCTTTCCTTTTAGCTCTCAGCCATTGATCAAAGGTTCAACCCAGATTTGGGTTCGAAATGAACTGAATATCCAAAGTTCAAATTCAATCACCTTTTCATAACTGCACTTCGGCATGATGCATCCCATCTTGCAGTGCCATTTACTACATTGTTGCCGATCGAGTGGCACATTTTTTTTGCTTTCCCCCTTTTTTGTTGTGTGGTTGGGCCCGGGGGCATATTATGCGATCGAAAAAATACCCGTCAGCTTGAGGAAGACACGACCTTTCCTGCGCTTCTCCTCGCAGTGTCCTGTCGACGGCTCTCTGTGCTTCGCCATTCACGAGTAGTAAACAGTCTGTTCCCGGCGTTACTGAACGGTATACCGTGGTGTTGTAACCGCCTTGGGGAAAAAAATTGTATTTCAGCGTCCATGATGGACGCACGGAGTTGCATTAACCCTGGGCCTTATGGTGCCCTATTCTAAAGCAATGGTCATTGCGCTGCATTATTTTGTATCGGTTTTACACACAGCGTGCAATCTGCATTTGGATCAAACATAATGAGATATCTGAGGACGGATGATTTTTTGTGTGGAAGCACAACTGCTTTCTGACCCTGTATTTAGGGGGGTGTGGGTTCTCGTTACATTCGGGATAAAATTGTCTCAAATTGTGTGAAGGAATTTAAAAGTGTACTATTTTGGGCCCAGTTGTCTATGCGTGTTGTATACCTGTGCATCGTGTGCTAACAGTATACCGTCGTAAGAAAAACAATGTGGATTGTATGTGTGTTGGTGGACAAGGGTAATCTTTTGTTTTCACAAATTACTCGTTTACATTGGTTGTTCTAAAAGCCTTTCAAGGTAACGTTCAACCTTGTCGATTTGATCACTGTGTATTTATTGCTATAGGGTTTATATCTGTTTTAAGTGCAAACATGGCACGATTTAGGAGGCATATATTAGAATTACGCAAGGCTAAAATACACAGACTATCAACGTGCTTTCAGAAAGCATCTTTAAAAACATGAAAATTTACAAATGGAGAACAATTTTTTTGTGTCATCAATGCTAAGCAACTAATACATGTTGAGCATAGCAACCGAGTGCTTTACATATTTACCCTGCATAGTTAATAATGATTACCATTGGCGTCTGCATAATGAGCATCGGTGGTATAGCATCAGCGTTTTGTGCCGTGGTAATCAGAGCTATCAGCAAATTGGTTTTCTGTTAAACTCGGAAAGGGAAAACCATATGAATTGAATAGGATTTCTGAGAACCAATACTCAACAGGCCTTCCCTCCGTAAAGTGTAAAGTCTGCTTTTTTCTGAAAATGAGGATTTGATGACCGTATGTGATTATTTGCAAACCATTGGTGACTTGTCTTGTACCTGTGACGATGTGCTAGACAAAAATGTTGTTGTTTATTTAAAAAAATCATTGATCTAGTTTTATTTTTAAAATTTACATGTTTCAATTTTCATTTAGATTGTAACAACGCAAATTAAAAAGCTTGTGTCGTAGAAATATGTGTTTGATAAAACCTAGTCCTATACCATAGGGTCACTAAAAACATACTTGATTAATCTATAATTCTTTGGCCAGCACGTGCACGTCATAGAGAGCCTGGCTTTAGATGGACCCTCTTCTCTTGTCTGAGAGCTGCTGGCTGGGCCTGGCAGTTGTTGATGTCCACTTGGTTTCCGATATCATTCACATTGTTGTTTCTTCTTGGTCAGTCTCTGCATCATTATTATTATGACCACTTTTAATGGAGACAGCGACTTCTTAGATTGACTGTTCAAGCTCTAAGAGGACGAGTGTTATCTGTGTGGTTTCCTTTCTAATAGTTGCACTCATTGATATGCAAATTAGATACCGTGGGGGCGACCGGCTAGAAATTAAATTTGCCCTCCAGCATAATTAAAACACGTGCTTAAGGTTACATCACCTCAATTGAAATTCCTGCATCCATCGTGTCGGCATATTTCATCACACATTATCCGAGGCGACAAGGTATGGCACCGCCGGAACACTTACTGTTGCTCGGCGGGCTGCTCATGCATGCACGCTGTAAACTACACGCCCCCCCCCCCCCCAACAAAATGAAAAATAAATAAATAAATAAATAAATAAATAAATAAATAAAAATGAAAATGGCAACACCAAGGTGTTATTTACTACGGGTCCACCGCCGTGATATTATAGGCAAAATGATAAATTATCAGTGAAGATCGAAGAAAATAATGATTATATTCTTCATCCGAGATGTAATTGCTAATGAAGTTACATTTAGAGGCTTATTTCTTTCTGAAATACTGAGGTGTGCCAGAACACTGCCCTCAACATTCGTGTTACTTATTTCAGTTGCCCAACCGAAATAAGCACACACAGAACAAAGAGTCACTGACAAGCTCTGTCGATGCTTTAATATTCACCTTGTGGAGACCGAGAACAAAACAAATAAGAACCGAAAAGAAAAGGTCTCCATAGTGGAATTCTAAAAACTAGGGTGCTCCTCAAGGAAGGTTGTGCACAAAGTCTATGAGAGGATTTTAAGTACAGGGACAAAGGCAAGAACAAAAGATGTCCCCACCTTGATGTATTGTGTGTTTTCTCCAAAAAACAACGAAAAACAACACACAGAATTTAATGACATTTTAATGGGCTCGTTTTATGGTGGTGTGTATATAATTGCTTTTGTTCTTGTTTTATTGTTTTGTTTTGTTTTTAGTTAAACCGATGATGTTTTACCTTTAAATCTCATCCCAGTTTAAATCAAATCAAAAATAACATCAATAGTCATAGCATTTTTCTCCTTTGATTTTAGGATAAGAAGAAGAAGTACGAGCCTCCAGTGCCTACACGGGTCGGCAAAAGGAGGAGAAAGACAAAGGGACCAGACACAGCCAATAAACTACCCAAAGGTAGACAGAACTTTCTTCCGTTATTGATTTCACCAATTAGGCCCACAATCGTGTGTGAACCCAGGTGGGTTTCACACACTGCAACGGCCTGAAATTAAACATATTCCCCCTTCTAGCACTCGCCCTAAAGTCTAATGTCTTCGTTTTTATTCGGCATTTGAGAAATGAATTTAAAGATGACTGTACACAGGGGAGGCTTAATACGGAAATCGCTACAATTAGCTGTGTTTGAACTACTATTCTACTGTGGATACTGCCAAATAAGAAACATTATTGTGTTAGTTTGGCAACTCAAAAAAAAAAACGTAGGTAACGTACAGAAAATCGTATAATAAACATGAACCGTTTTTCAGGATTCTCTCAAAGCTGCAGCCAGTGAATTGATTGCATCTTGGTATAAGAGTTAGGTAACTTAAATGTGGGGTCACAGATCGGTCATTGTCAACGTTATGCTGATTTATGGGCAAAATTATAAAATTCACATGTCACAGCAAAAAAAAAACTGTCACGGTACTTTCACAAGAACGTCAAATCCATCTACGTTTAGCGAGGTGATAGCAGGTACCAGCACCACCTCTGGCCGCAGCATTCGCGAACGGACACCAACCCCCGGAAATCTGAGAAAATGATTCACGCATGAATTGTTTGTCAGAGTCAATTAATTTAGGTTGAACAAATTGTGCAAATCATATTACTTCGTAGAGAATCCTCTCTCAAAATAGTTCATACCATCAACAGCTGCAGTGATGCTCACCGAGTAAGTTTGCACGGTCACTATTCTTTTTGGAGTAGTTAACCAGTCTATGACCTTACCTTTAAAGAAGCAATAGATGTTTTCTAAACATAGCCAGTGATTTGTCATATACCTTGTGTATGATAATATTCAATGTAACGATCGGGCAAAGATCGGGACCTTCTTGCGTATACAACTTAATTCCAATATCAAGCTGCGGGGCTGTAAATACGGCAATCCGTTTAGAACCACAGCAGTTGAGCGCAAGAAATAAAGAGGGCTTTATGTTAATCATCTAGCATATCAATGTCTCTCTTGTTTGTCATATACGCTCCGTAATTATAGCGAGTATACCGTATGCGTTCAAGGGCACGTTTTTGTGTTGTTTTTTGCTATCGTATGAAGATTGTAAATGAACGATGTATAGAGGCATTCCTTCGCCGTCTTTGTCATGCCGTACGCAACACCATGAATAAACACGGGTGCATAAACGGGTCCGTGCTTTTATGCCTTCTATCCCTCGGTTTGGTCCAACGGAATTGAAGTACCAACATATATATATTTTTAAATATGATGGTAGCGTTAGTCCTGGTCCAAACAAAAATGTTATTCGCAAGACAACCCGTTTCTCACTATACGCCAAGTCATCAACGTGTTTGTACACATTGCAAGACCATGACCTTCATCGACTATTACAACCAAGCTACGAAATTTGCATACTCCATTTACATATTATCAGTATACTACTTTCCAGAGGGAGGTTACGCGGGAATAGTCATTGATGGGTGATGTGTAAAGTGAGGTGTGAGGAGTGATTAATATGACTTGGTAATTAATGATACGGGGGGACGTATTAATGAAGGAATAAGAACCGCTGTTTAATTAGGTACAACATAGGAGATACGAGAATTCAAATCTTGCATCGTGTTAATCAATTCTTGAGCCGTCTATGTTTAAAGCACTCGTTTGGCTTAAAGGTATGATACATGGTCACTAACGAACTGAAAATAAATTGAGCACACTCTTCAAAGCTTCCAGGTCAGAATTGACTCGGGGTCTCAGGGGGTCTGACCCGTGTCTGGGGTCGGGCTGACCCGGAAACTGGGTAAAACATCGGATTTCGACTCGGATTCTGCATCGGATTGACGCAGTTTGGGGTCAGTTCTACACAGATTCCGGATAATACCGACCCATAAATCGGCCAGGCCCACTGTAACCCGGAATCCGGGTCATTTTTTTGCCCCATGTGTTTGTTTTTATTGGAAAACCTGCTACTGGTTCGAAATTATCTGACGAATATTTCTGTCTGAAATACTGCATGTTTGAGAAAATGGTCTGTCACTACTTGACTCTTATTCAAATCTGTCAAATCGAAAACTCACACATAACCGACGTGTACAGAACCATTTACATACCCACAAAACATCAACCCAATTAATGTTGTTTTCTCGAGAACAAAAAATTGACCACCTAGAATTTGCCGAACTTGTCACGGTTTGGTAACAAAAATAAGATGTCCAAAGTAAACTTAATAAATGGGGACGAACCAACTCGTCCGATCGTGACCGCCCCTTTAAGCGTTTCGATGCCCATATAAGTATAAAATCCTTATCTTCACTATAAAAAATGCGGTGAGGATTCTAACCGCAGGGTTTCCGAGCTTGGGACTCAAATGGGACGCTGAGCGTGTTGATATAGAGGATCCGATACTTATCCATGTGTATACAACAATCATGCGGCAGTCGTTCTGAAATTACTCCTCGTCTTTGTTTGTTTAAAAATTGTCTTGTTAAAAAAAAATCACCCACTCAGTGTTCCTTGTGGTTTATCACTTGATATTTTGAAACACAAAGTCGCATCCCTTCTTAAAGGAAGTAACATTACAGAACTGGTAAGAAAAAAAAATTGTGAAATATACTTTTTGATCACAGATTTACATAAAACTGACACGGTCTAATGATGATGACAGTAGAAAACTACCCTTGAAATATTTCAGTCTGAAATGCCATATTTGATGAGAAATTAATAAACTAATTTTCCGATTGGAGTTTATCGCTCAGCCGAGCGTTTTATTCATTTGTTAAATCTATATGATTTCAGTGCAAATGTGTAATCGGTTTTTCACTATTTTCTCGTGACCCAGATGGCCGATCGATCTAAAACTTCTACAGGGTTGTCAGTTTATGCATATGGTGGATTACATAAAGTGCTTACACTGCCAGCAACTGTTTTGTTAGCAAAACCAATTCTGTAATGTTCCTTTAAAGGTGATCCCTGTGCTGCTGCTTACCATGTTGTAATTGTATCGTGAACTTGGGTGTGATCGCTGCTAATGGCAGTTTCAGGTTCAATGGCTACCGACTGGCACCACGAACAAAGATGTGGACAAAACCAAGTTAATCCACGACGTAATCCAGGCTGGAGTCTCGCTCTGGTCAATTTTTCTTTGTTCAACCCAACATTGTTTTTAGTTTCTTTGACACAAATACGATGTTTAGTGGACGAGGTCCGTAAAGCGTCCCTTAAAAGAATAGGTAGAAAGTATGATGTGAAGAATACAGTGTTGCTACGTCATTGTTATCATCATCAACACCCGCGCTGTAAATCCTTACATTTTTATTTATTGAACTATTATTATTATTATTTATTTATGTGTATTTATTTATTTATTATTTTTTTAAGGGGGGGGGGACTTGGCCGTTACAGTCGCCCTTTGAATATTGCCGTTTTTATTGGGTAATTTTGTATTGCCGTGAACGTCAACAATATTATTACCTTCCGTGACGGTGCATCGTATAATGGCCATAAAACATGAAGGTTGTGCTGTTTCGAGTTGTGTTAATTTTTTTTTTTAGAAATGGACTGTTTTCTGTGTAGACAAAAACTGTTTTGTTTACTCCTATTAGCTTTTGATGAGACAGGGGTTTTATGAATTTATAAATTGCTGTTAAAGGTGTCATACGGGGTTGGTAAAAGGACAACAACACGGACCATTGTTTAATTCTAGTCTGAAAACTAAGTGATTGTGAAGTTCATACTGGGACCAATTTTTTTCTGTGAAATTATTATTTCCCTCTGAAATGAAGTCATACTCGAGAAAACCAATCTTGCAAAAGAAAAATTGATTTTGGTTGTTGTGCCTACAATACAACCACATCTAAAGACAATGTGTTTACATGCTGAAAATGTGAGCGGTTTTTCCCTATTTTATCCTGACCATCTCAACGGATAAAGCCCAAATTTGGTACAGGTTTGTATGGTTGCATACACAAAACACGAACACTTTCTGCAAACTATTCTGTCCGCCCTAACAATTGTGTATTTTTAAAGGAACATTAAAGAATTGGTAAGAAAAAAACTTGTAAAATATACTTTTTGATCACAGATTTACATAAAACTTACACGGTCTAAAGATGATGATAGTAGAAAACTTCCCTTGAAATATTTCTGTCTGAAATGCCATATTTGATGAGAAATGAATAAACTAATTTTCCGATCGGAGTTTATCGCTCAGTGAGCGTTTTATTCATTTGTTGAATCTAAATGATTTCATGCAAATGTGTAATCGGTGTTTCACTATTTTTTCGTGACCCAGATGGCCGATCGATCTCAAACTTCTACAGGTTCGTCAGTTTATGTATTTGGTGGATTACATAAAGTGCTTACACTGTCAGCAACTGTTTTGTTAGAAAAAACCAATTCTGTAATGTTCCTTTAAGGCAGAGATAATGACAAAATAACGGTTGTTGAAAAAAAAACGCAGAACATCCCCGCGTTACCCATTTACTATGATTTCAAAGTAAACCATAATTGAGCCATGTTCAAACATGTCACTCTATTTTGGACCCGCTCTGTGCCTTTCGACGACGGTAACCGAGCGACAATAACAGCTTGGGTTGTATCTGTTGGTTTAGGTCGTCGTACACGGTGTGCTCGGACAGACAGTGTCGGCCGGCAGTATACCTTATTATTATTATGATTAGAGGCAATTGATTTAGATGCCATATTTTACTTTGATATTTAATTTGTTTGGAGAATGCAAACGCAGTAACACGGCTCGACTGTGCAACAGCATGCGTCAACCTGCGTGATGCATTTGACACCAATTCCGCTCTGATATCATATTTCGACAGACGCAGGGATCTGTTGTTATTCGCTCGCTAAGGAGGCCCAGCGATATTTGTCAATGCATTTTGTACGCGGGTTAATCATTTACGTTTATTCAATGTAAAGAGAGGAAAAACAAACGGCTGTTGCGGACACACTCAAAATATTTCTAACCCTAAGGTTGGTTGTACTCACCTATTGTCGTAATCACCGTCATGCAAAAAAAGAAAGAACCTGTAAATTTCCATTGTATACCCGCTTTGTGCGGAACAAATTTGATTATTGTTTCCTGCAAATGAAGCATTTCAGGCGAGGAGATGTTGTAGCTTTTCTGTATGTCCTCTATTACTTGACTCAAACTAATCCTGTCGATCGCCTCATGCTCTGACTCGAGCACGTCGAAAACGGCTGCCCCGGCGAGGAGATATAAAAATGTCGACACCAGAAGAACCAGAGTGCGAACGTTTTGTCGCTTCATTCTTTTCCGCCGCCCAAACGTTCATCATCGGGATATTTCCAAACATGGGTGCCGTGTCCAAACCATAATTATCCCTGCGTCGCACTGGAATGCTCTTACTGCACGGCTTAGATGGCCACGGCAGACGATGTGCTGAACTGCTGATGCTGATGCTACTGATGCTGCCCACGGCACTGATGCTGGCCCTGTTGTACTGTGTTCGGCCATACGGGCCCTCTCTTTGGAGCAGATGGCGCTCACACGTACACTACACACACACACGCGCGCGCGCAGAGACAGACGGAGTAGTTATACGGGCAGGGCTATGTGTGGAAATGTGGCGCCTAATGCAAGTTTAGGGAAGGATGCGGGTCGAGCTCAACCCAGCGCCGTGTATGTCAGATGTGGCGCAAACGTATTTTGAGCATCACCCCGGCTGCACGGGCACTGGGTACACACGACGACTGTTGCATTTATGCTAAATTTGTACTGAACAAAACAAAAATGGATTATCGTCACAATCATTCGTATAGGAATGTTATTTGAACAGAAGCTTTCACAGAATAGAAATAGATTCGCCTTCAAAATTATGAAATTAATCTTGATGTAAAAACCCTTTAAAATTAATGTTCCCGATGTTATGCCTCTAAGTTTCAGCTGACACTACCAGCACATTATGTTCTGGATGTGCAGCAGGAATACTGATGAGACTGCTGTTTCATGAGAACAAAAGATCCACAAAAAGCACACGGAGACAGTTCCATTACGGCTACTTTGAAGGCCCTAGCAGCCTCCAGTCACAAAGCAAGTACTATTTTCTGTTTTTCAATTTCAAACAGAAGATGCATATCTTTTTTTTTCAGTGCAAAAAAAACAAAGATTACTTGGTGTTTTAAATAAAAAGTCGCATCCCCTTAAGGTGATCCCCTGGCTGCCGCTTTCCAGGTTGTATTGTAAACTTGGGTGTGACCCTTGGCTACATGGCAGTTGACGACTGTATGACTTTGAATGGCACCCCCGAACAAAGATACTGACAAATTAGGGATACCAACAACATTATGGCTTGATAGCTCCGTTTATACGGAAGTCGAATTTTCAAGTCCACTCTAGTCATTTTTGTTCAACCCCAAATTACATGATTTTCCCAGTCAGTTTCTGTAGATTAACACAAATAAATGTGAGGTCAGACGTGCATGAGGTGTGATATATTGACCAATGGGGAAATTGAGAAAGGTGTTTTTCATGTTTGTAACATAGTCTGATTTAGCATTGCTTTTTTGTCAGGTTTTCATCACGTGTCAGACCAATCGCAGCCCCGGGGCAGGAGGGTCGGATCATTGTCTGATTCTAAATATCACACTGAAAAGTTTTGTAGTAAAATGGCAAGGTCAGCGTTGATGCATTCTTGCATGCGGGTTTTGAGGGGAAATCGCAGTCCGTATTGGTTCATTTTACGGACATTTTAAAGCAACAATTTCCGTGCGACAAATCAGCGTGAAAAACACCAAGAAAATCATACAGAGAAAATCAGCGTGAAAAACACCGTGAAAATAACAGTGAAAATCACCGTGAAACCGAGCGATTTACAAATCGCATATAAACAGCAGAGATATTTTAATGGGCCTATATAGACTGTTACTGGGTGCGCCCTGGTGTGCAAATAACATAATGCCAAGTAATGGCTTTCAAGTGTTTGACATTCAAATTAATTGTGTAATAAGTCATTGACCCATTGCACGCTAACGTCATGACCCTCGAGTCAAATCGTGCTTACACCATTTTAGGAGTCAAGAGTCCACTGTGTATTACTAGGTTCGACATGCACCATAACTTTACAGGCAAGTTGACTCCCGAAATGACAGACCAATCCATCATGCTTCAGACGGTGGCCGCGTGTGACGTCAGTGCAGGGAGTCTGTACCCCTTTGCTGAACCACGGCATCGGCGAATAGGATGGCGGCACCAGCCTTGGCACCGTTGGTTATTTTGAAAACGTGCGCATTCGGTACGGGGCGTCGACGGAGCCTAAGCCGGATCAGCCAAGCCTAGCCCAGCCCATGGTTTCGAAAACCACCTATATTTGAGTGTTCTGCAACGCGCGAACAACTCTGTTTCTGATTTTTGTTTTGAGTTCAAGTTGAAGGTCGTTTCATAACTGCTGGTCAGCGCAAGGCCGACACAACCAATATTTGTGTATCATTGAAGTGCCCCCCCCCCCCAACACCCCAACACCCCACCACACCCCTCCAACACCACCACCACCACCACCACCACCACCACCACCACCACAAGGGTTTGCCCTAAACTTTTTTCAGTGACTAGCCAGCAGGACCAGTTAGTTAGCTTGTCATTTCAGCTTTTTCACTAGTCCATGTTTCACGTCAGATATATCTTCCCACACTGAACTAGCCAGCCGGATCACTTGGAGAGAATTCTGACTGGTCCTCAGGTGTTTTAACTAGCATTTAGCCAGCGGACCCCTGTTAAGGGAGGACGCTGCCCATATTAGGCTGTCAACAGAATTCGAGGCCTTGCATTGTGGAGATAGCCACACGTTATTACCGTCACCTCGGCTGGTTATTCTCAACGTTTTGACTAGTTTGCTCTAGCCGTCATCAATTTTGATCAGAGGTTGGCAATTGCAAGCTCTGTGAATAGGCGTCAGCTTGCAGTAATGTCAAATTGTAATATTTTTATCACATCAATTATACAGCCACCTTATTGTGGAATTTGAGGGGAGGGAGTTGTAATGGAATTCTTTCAGAACAGCACATATTACTCAGTGAGGCAATACAAAAAATCGTTCATTAATGGTATAGCCGTCGGGCAGGATCTCAACTGCTGTTTGGTGAACGTTTTCCCCCTCATTTCTGTGACCAGGGGGACACGGAGTAAACATTTCGCTGTCAGGTGCTGTTTTATGTACGAAATCATATCACAGACGTCCTTGGTGGCTGGATCTGTAACGTAAATTAGAACAGGCACTGATGCGTGAACTTTTGATTGCAATTAGTGAGGGGGAAAATAATGGCAAGATCAAATAACTCAGAGAAGCAGTGATAGATACGACCCTTTAAGTTTACTGACAATTAATACAGCTCGTTGAAGACGCTCGTTCTGCTTGAATTGATTGACCATTTATAACTGAACAGAAAACGAACTACCTCTTGTCACCCTTTCTCCGGTGTTGTAGTGCTCGAGTACTAAACTCGAGGACCGTTATAATGGTTCTTGTACTCGGCTAGCACAATACTCGATGTCCATATTCTACACTTGATTGTGCTCGAAAAATAAACCTTTGCTCGAAGTCATGTATCGATACTCGACTTAAAATGTATACTCTTGGTCGAAGTACCACTGTCCTTTCTGCTTTCCTATTTCGTGCTTTAATATGAATAGACAACCTAGTCCCCATGGTTTACTTTATTTCCAACCATGTTTATAATAGTAAACCATGGGAGGGAAACTCCTTACTCGGACCGTGATTGGACAAAACCAAATGTTAACCTTTGTTAAAACAGCCGGCCGGCAACAAAATATGTACAAACAGGCTATTAAATCTGGTACTGGGCCACGAGACCATGACGAAGATGCGAATGTCGAAAAGCAGCCAGACTAATCTAATTTGCATACGTATCCAAATTTTTTTGGATATGCAAATGATCCAATACCAGGGTGAGAGAGCGGTCAACCTCGTACTGCTCGACACACCCTGGGGACGAGGTTGAGGAATAGAAGAATGAATAAAGTTGTCCACACTCTAAAACTCCCGGGTCAGCATTGACCCATTTCCGGGTCAGGCTTTAACCAGAAGAGTGGTTAAAAGTTTGACTTTAACCCCTGACTCCGCGTCATTTCTGGGTCATTTGAACACATATTCCGGGTCAAACTGAACCCAGAAATTGGTCAGGCCCTGATGGTTGGGCCCAGATTCGGGTCAGTTCTGACCCGGAAGTTTTTAGAGTGCATGATTGGATATCATAACAAGCACACTAAACCCCTTGTGGTAAAGAAGTTAGTTTAAAAACAAAATGTTTTATACCTCATTTTGCAGTATCAACTTTGTATACGTACTCGTACTCGAAGATCCAAGTACTTGATACTTTTGCTCGGCCCCAGCGGCCTATCCAGGACCGCTGGGATGGGCTAATCAGCTTGCACAGATTCTTGTTCAGGAAGTACGTCATGCGTGCAGTGCTTGCAGTGTGAGTGTGATGCATGATGGGACTGAGCATGGGACTGAGCATTAACCTTAACAATACGTTTGCCCATCCCAGCGCCTTTGGAAGGCGCTGGAGACGAGCGAACTTGATACTTAGTTGTGGACTCTGTACTCGGATATCAGAATACTCGGTACTCGGACATTTGTGTTCGCACTCGATGGCCCAAGTACTCGTACTCGAGTACTACTCGCCCATCCTAGTACTCAGCAGTACTTCATACTCGACTGAAAAGTACTTGACATCACCGCTCTTCTCTTTGGCAAAGGTAAAGTGTTTTATTCCCAAAACAACTCAACGTAGACCAAAGCTTAGTCTTGATTGGGACGTTCATTTGTGTCAGACTCCCAAACAGTCCGCCCTCTACCGGTGGCTAATACAAAAAACAGCGTCGCCAATCAAGACTAACCAAAGCTTGGAATTAAGACAAAAGGCCCGGTTATTGATTACAACCACATTATTTTGATCAGATAAAGGTGGCCGCAGCATTCTCTTCATAAATGAAGACAGCAGACTCAGTCAAGCTGCTAGAAAAACCACTACAAGAACCTCTCAAAGGTTTCAATCTCTTGATGATCGCTCTGCCCCGTTTCGTGGAGCAGAAAATAATGCTTGAATAATTTATGTACAAAGTTAAGTACACAGGGAGCCAGTCGCGATCTGTATAGCTATACATCTTCCTGGATCAGGCTGACCCGGAAAGTGGTTAAACAAATGGATTTAAACTCGGATTGACCCATTTGTGGGACATTTTTTACACAGATTCCTGATCCAGAAAAGTGTCAGGCCACACGGGACCCGGTTCCGGGACCCGGAAGTTGTTTAGAGTGTAGGAACCGGAGCAAGACTTGTTTACTTGAAAGCAGCTCTACAAATTCGAGCCGCCTTGTAATTTCAACGCCATCCATTAGGGGGTGGTGATCTAAGAAGTGTATTGGCCTTGGCCGTCCGTTCGTAGATCACATGAGTTACCCTTCAACGCTTCAAATTCAGTCGTCGTGGCACCGTTTTTAAGCAGTTGTTCCGATTAGAAGAAGGAAAACTAGTACATGCAATGGTCGTCGGGCGCGAAACTCATTAGTATCAGCAACTCGCCCAAAAGCCTATTACTAACACGCAGTGACGGGTTCTAATGCGAGGCGTTACCTGCCACACTTTGCTGGAATTGTAACACTTGACTACCCATAGCGATTGCTTTGCAAAAAAAAAAGATTATTAAAAACTGCTCGCCCAGTCATCATCGGGAATATGATTGTGCCCGGGGGGCCCGGTGGCGGCGCGAACCGGTGGTTGCTTTCCCTCAACCTGACAACGGGGCATGCGTCGGGGTATATCACAAGTTAGCCTGTTTGCTGGGCTGTCTTAATCGCCATGGAAACGGAGAGCACGGGGGATGGGGGGGGGGTCACCGGTGACGTCACGATTTTAATCTATGAAGATGCAATTCACCTCGTAGTGTTTCGGTCTGTTTTCACGGTGCTGAACTTAATGTAGATCTACGAAAGGAAATGCAGAGCATGTTGTCCTGACAGCGACTGAATTCCACCCGTTCTCAGCATTCAAGGATACGGCCTCCACGGTAGTGTGGCCCGTTCCATAACTACAGAGCAGACCACTGCCCCACGCAGTTTTTCATACACACATTCCAGTTAGAATGTGATTCATCTGTTGAAGAATTGGGATATTGGAGCAAATTTACCTCAACACGTTGAATTTCTGTACTGAAATATCATTATATTGAAAGTTCATTCACCTCAAAGCCCGTACACGACGATCACACCATACTCACATTCATGGGATGAGATACACTCTAAAAAAAACCTTTCGGTCAGAATTTATTGACCCGGTTCCTGGTGCCAGGGAGACGGGACACAATCATGTGTGGGTCAGTGTTTCCCGGAATCTGTGTCCAAATGACCCAGAAATGGGTCAAGCTGACGTAGAGTCCGAGCTAAAATCTCTCTTTTTTTTCTTAAACTGTTTCCGGGTCAGCCTGAACCCAGAAATGGATCAGGTCCCTTGCAACCCAGAATCCGGGTCAATTTTGACCCAGGAGTTTTGGGAGAGTGCAAAAAAAAAAGCCCTGTTTAGAGTTTGATTTATTACAAGTGCTGGATGATTAAACTCAAAAATACTAAATGTAATCGTGATTGTTAGCAGCATGTTTTTTTAAGTAACACATTTTTTCAATTTACTTGTATATTAAATAAATAGGCCTAGGCCTATACACTTTGTTTTTTTAATTTTCATTCAGTTTTCTTGAAATATTTATTCATATTTTTTATTCGTTTTCGTTTGCCGTTTGTCTTAAACCTCATTCTAAAATATGTTTATCTGGAGCTAAATTTACCGGTAGCTTAATCCCTGGGGTCAGTAATGAGTTTATTCACTTGTTTAGTTCCTGTCATCAGTTAGTATCTCTTGTATTGTCTGTAAAAAAAACTGAACAACTTGTATGTGAGGCGAATTAAATAATGGAGTCTTGTATAGCGCCGGTATCCGCCGAAAAAGACGCTCATTGCGCTCGCTCATGGTACATGAAACAGCACAAAAGAAAGGGACCAGTGTTGAATATCGCTGGTCAACATTTACTTCAAAAAGATGAATTTTGAGAGCAGTTTTAAATGATGATGTTGTATTAGCATATTCAATTAGAGTCCCTGAAAGTACTGCTTATAATATTTGAGGGAACATTGAACTTCACTCAGCATCTCCGGGATTGACAGAATCTTGACCTGTTCATGGCGGGATGGAAATACAACCTGGCGAGGTTTATTGTATTGCACCATTGGGTATTTGAAGAGTATAATCTACACGGATCTTGCACCGTTTGCACCTTGACGAACTTCAGACTTGTAACTGTACCCTGGCCGTCGAAAATATTGCAGTATAATTTGCCGTTACGTATTTGTCATTAAATGTATTATACAGGATTGGTAGAACTGACGAGATTAGTTGCAGACAGTGTTCATGTTTTGTGTGATCAACCCTATACACATGAATTAACACACGTGTGGAAATTTGGGCTGAATCCGTTGTGTGAGTCAGGAGAAAATTGTGAAAAACCTTGCACAATTTTCAGCATGCAAACACAATATCTATATTATTTTGGTTATAACAACCGAAATCGGGTGTTGCTTTATAAAAAAAACGGTTTCAGATACAGTTTTCTCTAATACGACTTAATTTGAGAGAGAAATAATATACTTGACCGTGGATGCTTCGTCCTTCGGATGGGACATAAAGCCGCAGGTCCTGTAATGCAAGTACAATAACACCGCCAGTACACTTATCAATAAGAGAAATGGTTCACCTCGGTGTTTCTGGAATGGTTGGCGGCGTTAAGTTCGCGCTGCTGCACCTTGTAAGCTGTTACAAGGTGCTGCATGTATAATTATACATCTGAAACAAGTCTTTATAATCCCAAATATAGCTCTGCATACCCGTAGGAGAAAACAACATAACGAGCAATGTGGGACACACTACAGTTAGTGAAAAGCGCTTTATAAGAACTCCGTATGTTATTATTAAAATAAATATATATATATATATATATATATATATATATATGTATTACATAAAGGTGTTGTTTTTCCCTGTTCGATCTAAACCCTTTTGTACTTCCATCGAGTTGACGACACTCTTAATTCAACCTCGTCTCATCATCAACCTTATCCCCGTGCTTTCCGAGTTTGTAGATCAGATTATCTGTGTCCTATTGTTAGCCAGCCTCCCTGCTTCGGACAACTGCAATGCCAGTCAGTATTCGCTTTCCACTTGAACCAACTTTTCTCTGCTTTTTTAATACTTATATATACATATATTATTTCCCACGTTGTCCTCCAGCCTTTTCGACTCCTTAATCACACGATGTATAAATAAAAGACGCGCCAGGCCCCCGCGTGCCTCGCCGATGAGTGTGCCACACGACTATACCAAGAATGCACTTTCGACCCGGGCCGGTGACGGGCTTTTTCCGGTCAGGGGGAAATTGTTTCCGTAAGAGGTGGAAAGCTATTCCGGTATCTGGCATTTATATTCAATTTCTCCGCGAGCAATTTTTGTAATCATTTATCAATGTTGACGTCCTTTTTTTTGGAGAAGAAAAGAAAATGGCACAGATTGGTGCAACAATAATGATCGCACATGGTGTTGGTAGTTTTTTAATCCTATTGAAACACTCTTATGAGCATTATTTTTAAATTTGTGTTTTTTAATGCTGCCATGACCTTGCAGTTATCTATAAGAACTAATGATTGTTAATAAGTACCGAAAATGTATGCATGGACGCTTGCTGCCATGACAGCATGGAGGGGTGTTTATTTGTATTTTATTTATCTATTTGTTTTTCTTTAATGAGGATCTCCTGGTAGGCCTATCACTAAAACAAAAATGCTTTGATTTCTATGAGTTTGTACGTTGATCCTTGATTTAAATGTATGATTACGTCATTGGTTTTCGGAACGGGTTCATTCATCCTTATCCCATTTTGAAGAAACATCACACCGCATGCACCAAAGTGAAAATTGCACCAGTTTGATTTTGTGGCCGTCAATTCTTCGATTTATCGAAAACAAAGGAATGACCGTTGGACGTGTTTTCTTTGCCTTGAGCACGGCGCTCATTTGTAACTGCAGGGACCGGTAAATATACTAAACTGATGAATGCTACTGGTGACAGTTTCCTCGTAAGAGGCAATAAATCACATGGGTGTATTTCATGTTGTGACTGTGTGGTGTCAAGTGTAGAACAAGTGAGCCATATAGAAAAATAGTGTGTTCGCTATATCAAGGTAAATTGTGATTTAATATCTAACGTATAAGTAATGAATTGACCTTGCAAGATTGATATGAAGTTGTATTAATGAATGCATAGCATCAACAAGGAAACCAGTTTTAAATAATTTGGCATAAAACCCTGGGCAACAATAATAAACAGCAAAGACAACAACAACAAAACAATCACCCCAACACATCCAACAACAAAAACACAACATCAACAAATTTTACCTCCATGTCTTAATTAAGATGGCGGAAGCTTCAGAAGATGCGGTTTTTAATCAAAGAGAATATATAGTGTGGCACACTTCGAAGGTTCAATTCTTAATTCCAGAATGGTTTAATTTGATTTAACACCGTTAATTTAATTAACTTATCAGTGTTATTACTGGTCCACTCTTAGAGGGTTGTTTTCACACTTTCAGAGTAACATCTGATTCCTCCTCAACCCCCTCTTTAATCATTCTCCCAGATTCAGCTCAGGGGGTGTTTCAGTTTCCCCAGTGGTATATCGTCGATCCTCATCCCCACAGCAAGGTCACTGCTTCCGTGTTGAGTTCCCTACCCACATATTATTAGTTTCAATTTTTCCTGGAAGACGATGATCTCATGAGCGCGAGGTTGACTTAAAGGATCACAAGGCGCATTCCCTCCCCCACCCTTTTCTACGGAGCTCTAGAAGTGCCATCTGACACGTTGAGATCCTGAGATCGTTTGACGCAGGATGATGCCATCATAAACGTAAGATGACAACATCCTGAGATGATCACTCTCAGGATGACGACATCCTACTCTAAGATGTCGACTTCCCGAGATAATCTTTACCAAGAGTACATTTTATCGTCGAGTATCTAGTAGGCCAACATGACTTTGAGCAGGTTATTTTTCGAGCACAGTCAAGTGTAGAGTATGGACATCGAGTACGCGTATTGTGCTAGCAGAGTACGAGTATTGTGCTAGCAGAGTACGGGTATTGTGCTAGCAGAGTACGAGTATTGTGCTAGCAGAGTACGAGTATTGTGCTAGTCGAGTACGAGTACCATTAAAACGGTTCTCGAGTTTAGTACTCGAGTTTAGTACTGCGAGTACACCGGGGAAAGGGTAGAGTTAGTTTTCTGTTCAGTTATAAAATGTAGGTTGTCGACTTCCCGAGATCATCCGTCATAGGTTGTTAACATCCTGAAAATGTCAAGAACCCAAAATAAATTATCGTTGTCATCCCCAGATAAAATACATCTCAGGATCTCAACAAGTTGGATGGCACTTCCAGACCTCCTTTCTTTGCATCACACTGTGGTGAGACTACTTGGAACTTGATAATGATTAACAAGTCCTGCGATGCATCGGCGATATGCCCTTAAAGTAACACAAATAATTGGTAATAATTAACCTTTACCATGAAATATGCTAATTAAATTCACGCGTGCGTAGACCTACTGATAATATTTGTTGGCAAACGCCATAGATTTGTGCACTAGGCAGATCAACGCACATACGCGTATGCGTCTCGCGGCCATCAGCCCCCATACAAAAAGGTGCAATATTCCCTCATTCTGCCACCAGTAGCGTTAGTGCGCATGTGCGATGTTAAATCTGCATAAATATTCGATGGGAATGGTTCTTTTGAAAGAATGCAGTTTTACATTGTTTGAGACATACAATTCCATTAAAATTACACGTGCGAATCTTAAATTTCCAAGAACACTTATTTCTTATTTCTACTATGACCATTGTATTACGGTGGACCGCGAAAAAATGGACGTGCACAGAATCTTCGAAAACAGACCACGAATAGCTGAACATTGTTATCTTGACCAGATGGACTGATGAAAGCTGTTCGTTGAGGGTTGATGATGTTTTTACGGTACTTGGAAACTAGAGGAGTGAGTGCGTGTCAGTTCCATTGATCATGATGCATCGTAATCAATGGTATAATAATCTGACTCATAACGCTCGTGGATGAATTTCCTACTAAAATTGTTAATCACCCGAAATGTTATGATTAGATTTGTCATCCGGAGCTGTTCTTGGGAAACAGTGATGACGTCGGTTCCCAACAATCTGAAAAGTTCGCTCGTGTTTGATGTGGTCTTGCAGACTAGCAATAAAGAGCGCATCATCACCTTTGGTATCCTATTAATTTGTCTACGGTACTCTCAAGTCTCAACTGGCCCGTGCCATAACAGTCCACAGGAGACTGTAGAGATTTCAGTGATAGCCTGGAAGATGGTACTTTGTGGCAAGCTGTGGTGCTAGTGTAATGGTGTATAGCAGATACAGATTTTGTACACAAACGATACTGACAGATATTTGTCCTGCCCCCTCACAACCAAATCACTGACCCCTGTTGATTGACACTCCCTCTAGGATATGTGGCATGGTCCAGCTTAGGATATCATGGCATAAAGAGCTGACCAGTGTGTTGGAAGTGGTTAAAGACAATGGAATTATTAAAATTATATCGGCAAGTGCTGACAGCGTCCCTCACGGCTGGGTTTTCATGGAAGCAATTCCATCTCAGAATCTGACCTATCGAAACTGAGGTTTTCGGTAGAAACACACATTCCCCTCCCGGCCAGTTTTTCAACTTATGAATGTTTTGTGCCAAGTTGTAAGCTTCAAGAAACGTGATATTTTACAAATTCCCTGATGAGAAATACTGAAATTCTACCATGTTCAAGAAAATTGAGTTCACAACTTAGGTATTAAATTACCGATTTTAATAGCTGAATCAGTGTTTATAAGCAAAAAAATGTCATTACATTGATGTTTTTCTTTGACTCATTCGAGAACAATCGATCTGATGGAATTACCACAGGCATGCATATCGTGAACCATTATGAGATATGGTGGACACATTATAATTGCACTGTTTATTTTGGGTAAATCTGTCTGTATAGACCTTTCTATGGCAACGACGTCTTAACTTGACATTTTTGCCAACCAGTGTATGGGAAGCCATAAGTGCAAATCATAAACCAGATAGCCACAGTTTGTAACAGTGTTACACATCATGGGATGCATTCTTTTTAATTGAACGTGTGCAGAAATGTTGAGTTTGGTCACAAACATCTGTCAACACGATTGAATATTAGCTTGCTAATAAGTCGGCCATCCTTGCCGACCAGCGCGGTTTGTTTACCAACAGTGGAAGGTATACACCCAAACCAAACGGTGTGTTTGATGTTCGCCATATCTCAAATATAGGCTAATTAAATTGTATTAAAACGGACAAGTAAATGGAATTGAATCAACTTGAACTGCTCTAGCTTCGCTCAGTACAAAATCTTCTTTCCAATGGGGTGGTTAATTTCAGTCAAATCGTTGTAGTACATCCACGTGTGGTTTTGACTGTTGTTTTTAGCAGGAATATCGATGAAACATTTCATGCAGCAACCAAAAGAGGGCGATGTGCACATTTTGAGGAGCGAGGACGATTAGCCTCTTGTTTAGCTGGTCGCCTCATCCACACAGAAGAGGGACTTTTTGAGGGTGCGCCACACTAAAATACTAGTGAGATGAGCATCTGATGAGCATGCACTGAGCCTAATGAATCAATTAAATTGCAATGCTCTGTAAATCGGAGACTAACGAAGGACATAAATTGTGAGGATTGTTAAAACAAGTGGTCCTATTTTGTCAGTGCCCCCTGGGTTATTGACATTTTGAGGGTTGTTGATTTTTGACTTGATAGTTAAAAATATTAGTAAAGCTATTCAACTCAAAGGTTTTTCAGTATAAGCCTGAATGTCCATGTTAAAAAAAATCGACTTAGTTTCGATATTTGGGGTTGTGTGGGTTATTGGAAATAACTGAAATCAAAAATTAATCCCCCCCCAAACTTATAAATAAATAATCAAACAAATACATAAACATAATAAAATATACAAAGATGAATAAAGAAAGACAAATGAATAATAAATAACCATGGAGGTAGGAATACCTGACGGCCTCTTTCAAATCGTCTGTCCGGTTCCGTTGACCTTGTGTCGATGACCTCGTCTCAAAAATAGTCATAGACTTCGTGTCCCAAGGGTGATTGAAAAGCATTGTACGCCGTTTTCTGTGCTTGGACACAATTCCTCCTTTTAAATTTATTTTTTTTATTTATTTTCAGCAACAAAATTGCTCAGATGTTTAGAAACTGCAGCTTGAAGCCACGAAAAAAGCCGTTGAAGTGTCCCCATAGGTTGAATGGGAACGAACGGGTGATCCCCAAAATGTCACCTGCATCGTTATTTTGGACATCACTAATTTTATACTTAGTTAATAGTTATTACACATATTTTCGTAAACGTTTTTGAAATCGAAAATTATGGTGGGTTGTCACGAAGTAGGCCTAGTAAACGTTTGTTTGCATCACCTATTAAAGGCACTGGACACTATTGGCAATTACTCAAAATAATTGTTAGCATAAAAACTTACTTGGTAACGAGCAATGGAGAGCTGTTGATAGTATAAAACATTGTGAGAAACGGCTCCCTCTGAAGTAACGTAGTTTTTGAGAAAGAAGTAATTTCTCAGTAAAATCTTTGAATTGATTTTGAGACCTCACGCGTGAGGTCTCGAAATCAAGCATCAGAAAGCACACAACTTCGTGTGACAATTAGGGTGTTTTTTCTTCCATAATTATCTCGCAACTTCGACGACCAATATTGAGTTCAAATTTTCACAGGTTTGTTGTTTTGTGCATATGTTGTGATACACCAAGTGACAATTACCAAAGGTGTCCAGTGTCTTTAAGCCTACTACTAGTATTTCCATTCTTATGACTTGCTATGATACGATTTAATAAGGCTTTGATTTGAGGCTTTTAATTGATTTGCAACATATTATATTTTTCATTATTTGACAACGAGCGATAACATTGAATTTCAATATTTATAGCTCGTCCATTTTCCGTTGTTTTCAACACAGCTATAGACCATGTCAAGACTGCCGAGATGATAGACTTGGTTCCAAGTCTGTGATAAGCAGATTAAAAAAATAACCACGATTTCAGACTTGACATCAAGTCTAAGAAAATGGTGACCTTTGTACAGCGTTTTCCCCTAGTCTGTACAACTTCGTGCTCACGCGATACTCGACCCCTTTTCTGAACGCCGTTGAATTGCAACGCGCACTCAGGGGGCCAGTGGGGGGAAAGCATCCGTAAACAAGGTTGTGTCGCCCGGGCCTACGCCTAACTTTTTACATGCAGATTCATGCATGTTTATCTAGTAGAGTTTTGTGCATGTCAAGTCTAACGTTAACCGCTGTGTTGTAGTGCAACATGGAAGTGTTGAACCCGATCGCATATTTAGCTGCAAAGCTTGGTGTAAGGGTGGAAGAGGTGAGTTTTGTTTGTGTGATATCGGAGACAGGTGACAGTGTAGTACAGTCAGGTAAATTTTACGTCCGGAAGTTTTGGATTTTGTTCCATATCAGTGGGAGTAATTTTGACTTGTTGCGGGTGGCCAGTTTCCGGACATCCACTACTGACTGTACACATGTTCTTATACCCTGTACACGTACACATCTCACATCTGCCATCACATGTGTAGTAACTTGTACTTAGTTAGTACTGTAGTCTCAGTGTGTACATGTTCTCTGTCTCTAGTTCCCCTCTAATTTAGTAATAGACTATGATTGAATGGTAAGTAGCTGACATGTATTTACCATCTCAGCTGTGTGTACATAACGGTCCCCCACTACACTACACTACGGTCTGACAGTCAGACAGTGCAAACAGCACCTTGGAAAAAGTTGTTGATTCCAACATAACAAGCTTTCTGAAGTTGTTGTTATGTTCAGAAAGTGGAAAGTAAAATGCGTAAATATAACCTTTTACTGTTGTTTGATGAGGCCAAACAAAAAAGTGGTTCTGTTTCCGTAGTTGCGATAATCGTAACCCTCCATCCTCCCGACGGTCGGAGACCGGAGGGTTACGAGTCATGCAGTGCAAAAAAGTGGCGAAATAAAAATTTCAACTATTTTGGTCAGACTAGTCACCAGATTTGCCCAATTTTTACCACTTTCAAAAAACATGACACACATTCTAAAAACATGGATGTGATCATTAATGTGTCATGAATCCATTCATATTACTCAAAACATCATTGAGGGAATATTTTAAGAAAAAAAGACAAAAACTTACCCGAGACTAAGCAAAATTCTCATGAAGCGTAGACAATCCCAGGTCCGGTTTTCGAACCTCGCGATTCGTGACCTAGCAACATCTCGACCAATCAGCGTAAGCGGACTCGTCGTTGAGCGCATTTTGTTGAGTTGCACAATCACAGGATATTTGTGAGGAAAAATTTCCAGATTGAGCGCGCATTCTGGAATGCTGTTCCTGCAATATCAGCGCAAACTGCAGATGGCGCAAATCTGTTGTATACATTAACTGCGTGCACGCACAGTCGCACATGGACGATCGCCACGCCTACCATAACGGTTTGGTTTACGCTGATTGGTCGATTTAGGCGAAGCGCGGTCCATGGACATTTCGGTCAGTTTCTGATAAGTTTTTGTTCGTTTTTTCTTCAAATAATTTTTCAACGATGTTTATAGTGTTATGAGTGGATTCATTATACATTGAAGATCAAATCCATGTTCTTAGAATGTGTGTCATGTTTTTTGAAAGTGGTAAAAATTGGGCAAATCTGGTGACTAGTCTGACCAAAATAGTCGAAATTTTTATTTCGCCACTTTTTTGCACTGCATGACTCGTAACCCTCCGGTCTCCGACCGTCGGGAGGATGGAGGGTTACGATTATCGCAACTACTGTTTCCGGTTCCCCGACCGACCCTAGTTTTAGGTCTTTTGTTTTTCAATTGAATTCAGTACCTCACTGTGTAATCTTTAAATAATACAAAAAGGTAATGGACAAATGATGCCTAAAAAGAGGCTGGAAAATATTTCAAAAGTATCAAAACCTACTCGTAAGACAAACGAGATAAATCTTTGTTCTTGTTAGACTTGGTTCCAAGTCTGATTGTGGCTTTTATGTCTAGGTCTGATACTTAGTTTAATTATGGTTATTGGCTAAAACAGCGCCCTCTTGTGGATTAACCGACTTGGGAATCCTGTTCCTTGGTTTGTAGGTGCTCTACCAACTGAGCTATCTAGCCATGTAAGCGGTCTCCCTATTTTTGGCAATATCTTTGTTCAGGGTTTCAGTCAGATGCCATACAACCAGTACTAAATAGCCAGGGATCACATCCAGGCTTACATACGTACAATGGTATGATACAACTTGGGAAGTGGCAACCAAGGGATAAAGAAAAAAGAAAAACAATATTATTTTAGTAGGCCTAATAAATTTTAAATACCAATTTACGTACAGGTACCAAGCTACTCCTAGAATTATGAGGTTCCATGAACCTCATAGAGGTCCATGTACAAACTACAATACAAAACTTTTTTTCATTTACGTTTCTGCACCTGGAGTTCTCATTTGAAATCGGATCTCGCCAAAATTAGGCTCTACGTGTTCCTTGGAATCTCATTGAGCGTTGCATGGGTCAAGAAAATCCACTCCGCAAATTTAAAACTGTTAAAAAGCAATAAATTCTTACCGTCATTCCCAGTCCTCTTCAAACAGTGTGAGTGTTATAACAAATATGGCGCTTGCTGCGCTGGCAAAGGTCTACCGAACAAACTGGTACTCCGCGCGCAGCAACGCTGGTCCCGGCAACTGTAGGTTGGTTTTGTACACACATCATGTGACTCCAGCGCCATATTTGTTATAACACTCACACTGTTTGAAGAGGACTGGGAATGACGGTAAGAATTTATTGCTTTTTAACAATTTTAAATTTGCGGAGTGGATTTTCTTGACCCATGCAACGCTCAATGAGATTCCAAGAAACACGTAGAGCCTAATTTTGGCGAGATCCGATTTCAAATGAGAACTCCAGGTGCAGAAACGTAAATGAAAAAAAGTTTTGTATTGTAGTTTGTACATGGACCTCTATGAGGTTCATGGAACCTCATAATTCTAGGAGTAGGCGGGAGGTAGGAAATCGGCCTGGACTACTACTTTAGCTTTGTGGATCGGGGGGACTTCTCGTAATTAACTGCACTGCCGCGGAGTGAGTTCTTTTGGTAACTACATGTACTCAATAGCCAGGGATCACATCCAGGCTTACATGTATGATACAACCTGGGAAGTGGCAACCAGGGGATAAAGAAAGAAGAAAAAACAATATTATTTTAGTAATCATTTTAAATACCAATTTACGTACAGGTACCAAGCACTATTTAAAAAGTAAATAAAATCAATGAAATAATAATATCGGGAAATGCAGAGTATAAATAGTGATTGTAACCTAACATGCCTGATGGCATGAATGGCAATAAAAGCAGCCAGCAGGGTTTTTGTGGCTTTCTGAATGGCCGTCTCTCTAGAAACGGTGTAATTGTTGCAAATTTGGGGTTAAAAGACGGCCATCGTTTTCTACTTGAAATCCGTGTCCGAATATCCGTAATGTTGGGTTGAACAAAGAGAAATTGACTAGAGTGTGACACGAACCTGCGACCTCCGGATTAACGTGCTGGCACTCTACCCACTCAGCTGTGATATCTACATGTAGCCTTGTGACGGTAGTCTACTCTAAAACATGTAAAATGTCAATACTTTTGTTTGGGGGTGCCACTCAGAAGTCATTCACCCAGTAACTGCCGTGTAGCCAGAAATCAACCATAGAACAAGCTGGAAACAGTTCTCATTTCAAATTTAAAACAATGTACGCATTTTTCTTTGTTTTCTAACAGTGGATGTATTTATGTTTACGTTTCAGGTCAACTTTGTATTTTGCCAGTGCACTGCCTTAATTTATTCCTATCTGTTCAGATGGTACCTGAACCCGAGATGGGTTTCCCCGACCACCCGCCACATGGCACAAATCCTAATGGGCATGTCACTGGCTTGCGTTGCTTTCGGCTGGTAAGTAGTACATTTAACATCTCTTAATTATTTACTTAACTTTACTAATAGGATTGATGGGTGAATTTTAGCGTATACATGTACAAGCCTTTAAGTATCCCATCCATTTTCTTTCCAGAATTTGTCCTTTTTACCTTTGAATTTGTTGGTTGTTATCGCATGGACAATAGTTTCAGGAAGATTATTTCACAATTCAGCAACTCGTTGGGAGAAGAAATTTTTCCTCAAACTTACTCCCTTGGGGAGCTGTTTTTTTGAAGAGTTTTTCATTTGTGTCCCCTTGCGCTTGTTTTGTGTGACATTGTGAAAAGCTCTTCTGGTTGGATATCTTCCAGGCCATTTAGAATTTAAACGTGAGGCACATCACAACTGGGACCAATTTTATAATGCTGCTTAACGGTTGTTTTTGTGCTGACTGTGCAATTACCATTTTCATAGCTTAGCAGCTGCAGCATGCTAACCTTCCGATGCTTACTGGAAGCAAATTAATGACTCAACTTGTGAAATACGCTATAATAAAAGATTTTAAAAGCATATTTTTCTGAGCTATGTAATTAGCAAGAAAAACTGTTAAGCAGCTATGAAATTGGCCCCTGATTAATTCAAATAACTAGATCAGTTCGTTCAGATTAATTTCCTATCTGCAACATCATCTACAGTATAGGTAAGATCTGGGCCGAATTTCATAGAGCCGCTTGCTTTTTTTAACTTGCTTCAAGCAGCAAATATTGCTTAACAATTTTCTGCTTGGCCGAAATGAGCAGGATACCAGTCACAAATTTAACATGTGACATTGTTTCTTGGCTGGTGGCCTTACATGTATTCTGGTAAGCATACTTTTGTTGTGCTTAGCTACTTTTTGTGCTTAAGCAGCTCTATGAAATTGGGCCCCCTTGGAATATCTTGACTGCTCACTGCTGCAGAAAAGGATTCAATGTCATGGCACTGTTAATCACAGTTTAAATCTATGGGCTGTATGTGCAGAATTCAATGGACAGTTTGCATTTCATTGAACATTCAATGAAATTTCAGCGCTTTCATATTAAAGGAACATTACAGAATTGGTAATTGTAAAATATACTTTTGATCACAGATTTACATAAAACTTTCACGGTCTAATGATGATGATAGTAGAAAACATCCCTTGAAATATTTCTGTCTGAAATGCCATATTTGATGAGAAATGAATAAACTAATTTACCGATTGGAGTTTATCGCTCAGTGAGCGTTTTATTAATTTTTTTAATCTATATGAAATCCGATGCAAATGTGTAATCGGTTTTTCACTATTTTTTCGTGACCCAGATGGCCGATCGATCTCAAACTTCTACAGGTTTGTCAGTTTATGTATGGTGGATTTCATAAAGTGCTTACACTGCCAGCAACTGTTTTGTTAGCAAAAACCAATTCTGTAATGTTACTTTAACATTTATGTGTATTGTAATACTTCAAAGGCAAGGTATCTTCAAAAATAATGACCATAAAAACTTCAGGCCTGGAATTACACGGAGGCCGCGGAGGCCATGGCCTCCTTTGCCTGCTCTTGGCCTTGGTGCCCCTTCAAAAGCTGCCCATAGACTTTAAGATTTTCCAATGGAAGTGCCCTTTGCAAAGTGAAAATGGCCTTGCCCTCTCAAAGATGAAATTCCAGGCCTGAAACTTACGTGGTACGAAGCACTGCAGCTGTTGATAATAAATAACATTTTGAGTAACGATTCCCTGCTAAGGAATGTGGTTTTAGAGAAAGGGATTCACAAAAATTCAATCTGAGAAACATTTCATGCATGAAACTTTTCTCAGATTGTGTATTCCAATTACTCCAGATTGTTCTCCATGCTTGGACACAACTGCTCCAGATTTTCAGCGATATCTCAAAAAGGCCACCACCTTCTGAAATGGATTTGTCAGAGTTCAGTTTTTTTCGTGTATGGGATTATAGGATTTTAAACAATCAAACGTTTGAAAAAAACCAAAGTTATACTTTGCCTATGTTTAAACTTACATCCGTAGGTATAATCAGTCATACTGACATCGAATGGACAACTTACATGTACATCTCGCATGACGTGAATGCCTCGTTGGCAAACAGTTTTTTTAACGACTTTAACCCTTCTACTCTCAATGACTCTTGGCAACATTTTCCAGTGAGTTGACCAACCGTTTGAAACCATTCGACTGCCAAGGCTGTGTACGGTGGCACAACTGTGCACAGAACTGACTGTGTACTGTGTACATGCATTCCCTCATGGCATAAGTTTATCTATCATTCAAAACCACAGTGAATGGTATGTGAATGGTCAGACAGCAAGAGGGTTTTTGAACAAATTACTGTAGTTTGCTCTTTCAAGTTGAAATGAGAAAAAACTACAATTTGGAGAACTTTTCTTATATCGACTTATTCTTCTTCTAAACACCTTGCTATAATGTCCTGGAACTGTTTAAACGAAAATTAATCCAGTGATTGTTGTGATTGCAAAAGCAAAATGAAGAAACTGAGCGTGAGCAGCTGACGGCCTACCAGCATGACCAGTGAAATGACCGTTTGCTGGTCTTGCTGTTTAGATTTTATCAAATGAGTTAAAGGCAAAGTATACATTGTACATGCCTTTGGTTTTTGGAACCAATTGACTGTTTTAATCCTACATGTACGTACATGTATTATAATGTGACTCGGGTATAATAACTGGGGAGGAAAACGGGTTTAACTTTCTGATTTTGCGTGCAATTACTTTTATTTGTCACTGGCAACCATATCTGGAACGGAGAGGAATAAACGACATGTTTACTTTAGCATCTAGGTTGAGTCCTCTGTGAGTGTACATGTACATTTTAATGCAAAACAACATTTAAACAGTTGGCGTCTCCCGCCATTAGCTACATGTATGTATGGGCCAACACTTTGGGGGCCGCACCTTATCTGGAAAATCAATCTAAAATACATGTTTTATAAAAAGAAATATACACAAGGTACTTGATGTAAATACATAAAACTCACTTTCAAAAATTTCATTTCAAAAGTTGGTAGCCTTTTTGAGATAACGCCAACAATCCGGAGTGGTTATAGTCCAAGCAGGAAGAATAATCTGTGATTGTAATTCACAATCTGAGTAAACGTTTCATGCATGAAACAGGTCTCAGATTAAAATGTTGTTGAATCCGCTATCTCATGTCTCTTTAAAACTACATTCCTTTGAAGGGAATCGTTTCTCAAAATGTTTTACATGTATTATCAACAGCTGCAGTGCTTCTTACCAAGTAAGTTTTCATGGTCATTAGTTTTTGGAGTAATTACCAAAGGTTTACCCTCCCTTTAAAGAAAGGAAAACCAAGTGTACTACATGTACGTACATTACATGTTGTGTTTGCACAGCATGAAAGTTACATGTTGACAGTATTGTTATACCACAGTAATAGATTGTGAATTTTATTGGTTATTAGCCCCGGGTATGAGGTGGTAATTACGCTGGTACTACATGTACATATGTTGGTAAATGGATAATACTTTCCTGACCAATGTGCTGTAGGGAACAGTGAATAAATTTTTCTGTCAACACTACTGCCTTTGTAGTTTACAGTTTGTTCGCCACTTTGTCTGCTTTTTAATTGTGCCGATTTTGTTGTATCTAATTGTTGGAATATGTCAACAGGGCCCAATCTCATGGCTCTGCTTGCCACTGAATTCTGCGCTTGTGATCACCGAATTACTGCTCTAGCTGTATAAGCGAAGAAAGCCTACATGCAGTAACAGGGAGTACGCACACGAACGGAACAAAATTCCCTGCTAACCAGTGAAATATATGTTGATTTGAGGGTGGAATTTCCCTGCGTCCGTAAGTGCTGATTCTTTGCTTACAGTAAGCAGAGCCATGAAATTGGGCCCAGATCGCCTCCAAAGAAACAAAATCTTTTACCATGGTATATAACAAAACAATTGTTGAATGCTGTGATGGGTTTTGTACACTCTCGTGGGCAAATGGCACCCTGGGCTTCATCTTGGGTGCCACTGGCCCCTCAGACGTGTGTACAAAACACCATGGACCCCATAAAAGCAAGCAACAATTGTATCAAGACCTAAACACAGTTATAGGTGACAGTTACATGGTAAGTGTACATGTACAGGTACATACATGGAAAGTGTACATGTACAGGTACATACATGGAAAGTGTACATGTACATGTGTACATGTGTACAGTATGTTGTACATTGCCTGACACCCAAACCACCTGACTTTCATGGAAGTGGAACTACTTGTGCAGTGTACAATTTTTTATTATTTTTTTCTTCTACCCCAATAAAAGACAATATATTGCATGGCCAGAGTTTTCCCCAGGGATGCACAAGCTAGCGCAAATTTTGGCCGATACACAAACAAATATACTTTTGTTTTACTAACTAGTACATACATTAAAATCATCAAGATAAAACAATTTATAATGCTCCAGATTGCACGTTAGGATTTTTATATCCAAGATAAACACCAAGTAGAAAACATTTCAAAGACTTGTTTCAATTCAGCGTGCTTGTGCCAAACTTCAAAAAATTTGGGTCCAGAGTGCCCCACGGTTTTGGGGAGATTCCTGATGCCATGAGTCTAAAGGTTTGGATTCTGAAGAAGAGTCGTTTTAAATCAATTAAAATAAAACCTGTATGTGTTGATGTGCATGGACTGTGGAGCCGTTTAAGTACATGTGTAAGTTGAGTCTAGCACAAGAAGCAATTAAGTTAGGATTTTGATACTGAAAGTTTTAAACAGAAAGAGCTTAAATCACAAACTGTCAATAGGGCCTAACGCTGAAGGTACATGTTAGCCGTACAGTATGTACATGTAACACTGAGTTAACCCCACAGTGTACTTAAAATAATGAGCCCATAAAATGCGCAGCTGTCTTTTGGTTTTGTGGATTAATTGATCAATCAACATGATTTATAACATCATCAAATACATGTGTATGCACATGAAAAGCTAGAGCCATGAGCCATGAGAGTCTATAATGTAACATGTGTCTAGAACTAAAGGGAAATGCATTTTAAGCCTTTCTGAGATATGGTTTGACACTATTTGCGCTTTGCACGGTCAGCCGTTTGCACAAAGAGCCTCGAATTGGGG
The DNA here is from genome assembly GCA_032158295.1 of Pycnopodia helianthoides. Lineage (NCBI taxonomy): Eukaryota > Metazoa > Echinodermata > Asteroidea > Forcipulatida > Asteriidae > Pycnopodia > Pycnopodia helianthoides. The sequence continues at coordinate 19,474,131 of CM063255.1, read as the reverse complement.
ACAGCACTGCAGTGAATAGAATCATTTTATTGTCACAGTAATGTAATGACACTTTCATCCAAATGTACATAAATACAATACAAATGAAGCACGAAGTCGAGTCTCTACACGCACATTGCGGATCCATGCAAGTACTGTAGCGAATAGGAGTACACTGTTTGGTTTGGGTGTATACATTGTACCGTAGACAAATTTACCCAATCCTAATACATGTAATATACAATACATTATAGGCCCTTTTCGAAGCCACGGCTTGGGCTCCGGCTTAGAATCTGTGCCTCATTGAAGACCTGTACATGCCGTAAGGAAAGCGCACATAGACAGAGCCTTAAGCCCTTGCCCATGACCTGATGACCAAGCAGTTGCTACAATCCCTGCGGTCTTGAGGATTTTGTTCCCAAATTCGAGCCCTGGACAAGGACTGCTTTTTACAAAGGTCCTCCACATCTTTGCCGCTCTTTTGTTCTCGGTCACTTTGCTCTTATATGATTCATTTTCATGCTCTTATATGATTCATTTTCATTACCATTAATGATTGTTTTACTGTTTTACTGTATGTACATGTACCTTGATGTGAAACAACTTAATTGATTGATTGATTGATTGATAGAAGCAATACACTCGAATTGGAAGAACTTGACTGTACAATCGATAGTAACATTACCGGACACTTTAAAAATGAGTCAACACTGTTACATGTAGTTGAATCATTCATAAGTAAACACTCCTGGCATTTTGTGTGCAGCAAAATACATATTTGTTCAAAAGATTTTGTTGACATGGTAGAGCTCTAATTAAATACACTGTCAACGTTTAACTACAATAAGCAGGAAGGTTGATCGTACAATTGTGCGATGGAGTTAATCTTGCTCTGGACCGTTTCTGTTTTGGCGGTCACCGGACCGGAAAATTGTGAGTCAGGATCCAGAAGTAGAATTAGGGTGTGGCGATTTAATAAAATTAAAAATGATGTCCAAATGAGCTCATCCTCAGTTAGTTTTACGGATTTGAGTCATTCTTATCATTTAGTTGACTAAAACATTACAAAATGTACTGATGAACACACTTGACAGAAGCACAAAGTAAAGGAGGTGAAACAGGGTTCAAAATCAACACTGGACCACAGGCCTGAGGCCAGTGATTTTAGCGTCCGGCCAGTAAACTCACGGCTGGACAAGTCTGACTGTCTCGTGTTTTTCAATTGAATAATAGCGGGCCTCCTCATTGTTTAATATCTTTGTGGGGAAAAAAAGCTATGAGTCTGATAAAAATCATTCAATTCTGTTAAGTGTCAAACTACATTTACTATACTTACACAATGTACACACTAGACCCTCGGGTAAACATACTGCCCAAATCCTTCTATATCCTTCAGATTAAAGTTGTTATAAACCTAAATTGCCCAAATTCTTCTATATACATTGTACCCTTCTCCTTATCGTTAGCCCAAATCCTTCTAAATCCTTTTGAGTTAGGGAGTCAACTAAAAGCCCAAAACCTTCAGAATCCTATTTTGGCTAAGCTGCATTTAAGACCTAAAACCTTCTAAATCCTCCTACATGTATGTAAAAACAGCCCGATAGCTCAAGTCCTGCTAAATCCTACCCTTACAAAAACTCATTGTAGCCCGAACCCTTCTAAATCCTCCTGTGTTGCAGATTCCTAAAAGCCCAAATCCTTCTCAATCGTGCACTTTGGCAATGAGGATATTGAAGGACTTGGGCCCTATAGGGTTATTGCTTGTTAAACTAATTTTTAAATCTGGTCTTGTGAAATAGACTGGTCTAGTAAATATTTTGAGCTACAAACCCCTCAGTCTTGTAGATATTCCCCCAAATTTGAGCCCTGTAAAATAAAGCGATAATATAAAGACAAAACCAGGTCAAGATAAAGTATACAAGAAAGGAAGCTGTTATTAGGGCCTATCACAAAAATGAAATACATTAAACATAAATGGAAATAAAGAATAACCATGAACAACAATAGGGAACTTTTGCCTAAAATGCTTCAGTTTTTGAGAAATGGTGAATGGGTAAAACAATTAGTTTTTGATTTCCTGAGTTGAAAACCAGATGTTTGAAAACTGTGAAATGTAAATGTAAGGTGTTTTTTTTTTTCACTGTTTCCTCATGACTCTGATTTGACTGATTGAGCTTTGTACTTTCACAGATTTGTCAATTCATCAAATTTATCTATTTATATAATGTACACATACATGTGGTGTGCATAATGTACTGTATCATGTAAAGTGCTGGGCCCAATTTCATAGAGCCGCTTAAGCAAAAAATATTGCTTAACAATTGCCTGCTAAGCAGAAATGAGCAGGATACCAGTCACAAATTGTACATGTGATATGGTAGTTTGGCTGGTAACCTTATTCTGGTAAGCATAAATTTGTTGTGCTTAGCTGCTTTTTGTGCTTAAGCAGCTCTTTGAAATTGGGCCCAGATGTGTACCCCAGTCTTTGACAATGACCACTGTTACACCATGGTAATAGATTGTGAATTTGTATTGGTCAAGAACCAATCATGTGTTGTGATACAAAGACGCATGTGACATGGCTAGGGCCGGAAATCCATGTGCGTTGTGCAGAATGTGTAGTGCACGATGCGTAAAAATGAAATGTACGCCAAGCAATGCACACAATTCCTGATCTGTATTGCGTAAAAGTGCTCGGCGTGTATTTTTATTTTTCAAGGATTGCGACCTACGCATTACACACAGCGCATGACGGACACATGAGGGGAGCATGAATGATGTATCCCATGGGGTACATTACCTTGATCGTGCCCAGTGTTGGTCGTTTCCAGCGCCTTGTACAATATAAGAAATAGCCCGGGGTTCGAGGTTGTAATTTTCGCTGACTACTAAGTAAATTGATACTGTGTACGTTACTTGTGCGAGGATGTAATTACCCAATGGAACTTTGAAAATCATTCAATTGAGATTGTGCCGTAGGGAACAGTGAAGAATTTTTTTCTTCACAGGGCGTACCGTCATTGTTGTATACAATTGTTTGCCATTGTTAAACTGTGCCAACTTTGTTGTAATGTTTGAAGATAGATCAGGTTACCTCCAAAGTAGAGGAATCTATTACCATGGTATAGCAAAACAATTGTTGCACGCTCTATGATGGGTTGGGTGGGTTTTTACCCTCTGGGTAAATGGCACCCTCGGCTTCAAAATCAGGACTATAAACCCAATCCACGTACATGTAGTGCCCCCGGCAGGATTCAAAGGTTGTACCCACAAGTTTACTACCATAATTTTTCTTATGATCCACAGCTTCAAACATCACTTTACTTCTTATTCCTCGGTTCGATGTACATGTACAAATAACCCTTCAAATAGGCTAAGAGCTCAACAATTGATTGCTCCCTGTTTTTTTTCTCTCTTGCAGGGGCGTTTTTCACATACTTTTAGGAGCCGGTGTTGTTTACTTGATGATCCTTTTCTTTGACCCCAAAATGATGCAGTATTACGTAATGGTGTTTTCCATTCTGCATCTGTCCTGGGTCCATCTCTACATGCAAGTGAGGAACGCTGGGGTTGGTAATCTTGACTACATTGGGTGAGTAGAGTTTGGAAGGATGGCAGGTACAGACGTGGAGCAAGGGGTTAGCCAGGAATGGTGTCCAAATTTGCTTGAAATTTAAAAACTGGGTGTCCAAATTGTTCACTTCCCCTATACATTTACATATAAATGACAGATAAAACAGGGTGTCCAAAATTAAAACAGGGTGTCCAAAAGACACCCAGACACCCCTCTGGTTAACACTATGACGTCGAGGTCGAGAGCAGTGGGCAGGTTGTGACCCTAACGGTGGTCCGCCGGCCGAATGCCAGATGAAACGGCGGGGGACCAGCTGAAACACCTTGCCAAATGGTCTGGCTGGCCAGTCAAAAATATCCTCGTTTTAAAGTTACTTTTGTGTACATGATGTACATGTTCATGATGTCTGTTTTGGTTGGTTTGTTTGGAGTAGTTTTTTTTTAGCGAAGTATTGAAATATTTAAGTGACTCTGACTTCAGAGTTGGACTGGACTTTTGTGGCCCGTGACTCGACCCGGATGACTCGGGACTTGAACTTGTACACAACACTGAGGACCACAGAGGCCGATTTTATAGAGAGCTAAGACTGATCTTAACTAAGTTTTCAATCTCAATTGCTACAAGCAAAGTGTGATGTCACAATGCAAATCATTCTGCCGATGTTAACAACTCATCTCTTAGGATGAATCTGAGTGCTTTGTGAAATCAAGCCCTGGACTGGAATACAGAGGACTTGAATACAAGACTGTCTCCTTACAGTACATGTGCATGTAAGAGTCAGTACATGTACATGTCAGGGCTCGAATTTGACACTGGGCCGCAGGCCTGAGGCCAGTGATTTTAGCTTTGGGCCAGTAAACTCATGACCGGACAAGTCCGGTGGCCTTGTGTTTTCAATTCAATAACAATTCATGTAGGCCTATCTCACTCTATAATATCTTAAACAGAAACAAACTATGTTCAAATGTTGACTTTGAGTAATGGTTTGAAATATACTTAATACCCTTAGAGAGGTAAATGAGGTAAATCTTCTCTTATATGTCTTAGTGCTTTTTCAATTAAATGCAAGTTAAACTGTGCAAGGAAGTCTTTTCTCAGTTTGAATCTGGTCTTGTAAAATTGTTTCTGGTCCAGTAAACATTTTGAGATACAAGTCCTGTGGTCTTGTGGATTTTTCCCCCAAACTCGACCCTGCATGTACATGTAGGTCTTCCCCTTTGAAGGTGGCATGGTTGGCTTCTGCGTAAAGCGCTCGCCTCTCACCAAAGTGACCCTGGTTCAAACCCGGCTAAGGCCATCTATGAGTAGAGTCGTGCGATGGTTCTCTGCTGTGCCACAAGGGTTTTTCTCCGGGCCCTCCGGTTTTCCTCCTTCAGGAAAAATCAGACACTTTCAATCTCAGGCTGTGCTCCATGGGTTGATGTGGCTGGCTGCAAAAGCAGCGGCGGCGCTAGGGGGGGGGGCAAATGCCCCCCAGTAATTTTTTTTGCCCCCCCCCCCAGTTTTTTCCCCGATGGCGGAAATTGAGTTTAATCCCAAACGATTGCACCCAATTTGTTACAATGTTGTTTGCGCTGTAAATAATAAACTCAATTTCATCCATCATAATTAGCTGGCACCATCAAAAAAGCCCAATACACTTTCCATCTCCGACAATGCTAATAAAATGTGGATTTATTTATCTGTACAAGCTTGGAAACTTGCTATAAATAGAAATGCATTGTCTGCTCAAACCCGTAAGCAGCCATTGTACACGCAGTTCGCACAACACGTCACATTCACACAGTGCAAAATCTTATTTCTGGAGTGAATTGTAGGCTTATACAGTACATTATAGACTTTTGTTTGCCCCCCCTAAATTTAAGTTTGCCCCCCTCTTGCCCCCCCCCCAGATTAACAGGTCTGGTGCCGCCACAGTTTAAAAGGCACCCTTGCATACCTGCTTCTTGAACACGTAGCCGCATCCTTCGCAATTCAGCTTCTCAGCTGCTAGTGAGAATGATTAGCCTCCCAAATTATCATTATTATTAAAATCAAACAAAGAATGCAGCATTTCTACTCACTTGTGTACCATACATTAGAGCGTGAAATGGTTCAGAGTTGGGAATTCAATGCTTTTGGTGTTCTGTAAAAGCTTCATGAGGAAAACCTTTAGGGATTTTCGCAAAAAACAAAGTTTTCATGAGTGAACAAACTGGACATTTTTTCAAGACCCCCTCCCCAACTTAAAAGTGTAGAAAATGTTAAATTCTATTGTGCTTATCTTTGTTGGTAAATGCAGAATGCCACGGCAAGCAGAGCCTGGAATTTGGCTAGTCTGAGAGAGAGAATTACGGCTATGAATAGACTGTGCAAGTCTTGCGCATATTTTAACTTCCAGGACCAAGTTGGTCCTAACCATATTGAGTTTAACGTGTCACAATTCTGTCACTTCAAATACTTTAGCTTAGCGCTGTTTACATGTATGGCTATAAAGATTACATCACATTGTTGGGAAAGTACAATTTTGCCATGAAATATATGAAGATATCCTGCTTATTTTTGCTAAGCAGAAAATTGTTTTAAAAGCAATATTTGCCGCTTAAGCAGCTCTATGAAACTGGCCCCTAGTCTTGGCCTTGGTGCCCCTTCAAAAGTTTCCCACAGACTTTTTGATTTTCCAATGGAAATGCCCCTTTGCAAAATAAAAATGGTCTTGCGCTCTCAAACGTGTATTTCTAAGCCTGAGTTAGGTTGAGCTGAGTGATGATTTATTTGTGTTGTGTGTCTTTGCAGGCCAATGATGATACTTACAGTGAAGTTAAGTGCACTTGCCTTCAGCATACATGATGGTAAGTTGGTTAAAGGCCCTGTACACTATTGGTAAGATCGAAAAACACAATGTTCACAGATTCACACATAACTTACAATGTACATGATTTAAAGTAAGTAATGGTAGAAAGGGTTCCTTCAAATATTTCTGCCTAAAATGCTATCGTTTCTGAGAAACGAGTAAAACAATAGTAATTATCGCGCGCGATAATTTGAAAAAACAGAAAACACATGAGATCTCTTTTCACTATTTTCTTGTGACCTCGATGACCAATTGACCACAGGTTTGTTTGTTCATGCATATGTTTAATCACACAAAATGTGGACACTGATTTTGAGCTGATACCAAAAGGGTACAATACCTTTAAGGTTCAACATAAACACAGCAGCTTGCGATTGAGCAGTTTTCATTTATTATTCATTATTTATCATTTATTAACTATGGTTGCGGAGCCAAGGACTCTCGAAAAACTTAATCACTATACTAGCCAAGAACCCCATGGAGGGAAGACAAAGAAGAAAGTTTCAGTTTCATGTTTATTTATTTCTGGTAATGAAACCAAGGATCCCTGATACATTTAAGTGAACTTCATCGTTGTAGATCACAAGCCTGAGGAATCTGTAAACAAGGGTGCTTGCTATGTGAACCAGAAACACCGGGATTAACTCCTACTCTTCCGCGATTGGTATTCTGGCTTCTTTTAATAATAATAATAATAATTCATTTATAATGCGCCATCTATCTAGTGTACAAGACCCTATTCCGAGGCGCAGAACAAAAAACAAGAAAATATAAGCATCAAAAGAGAAATATAGAATAAGAAATACACCAAATTTATCATCCAGTTTCACATAAAGTATCATTTTGTACCCTCAGTAAAGCTGTTTCTGTACTGTGGTATTTTCTGTAAGCTGATTGAAAAGGTTCATATAGGTTGTTAGAAGATAAAGATCAATGAGCTGGCTTGCAACAATGTACATGCACTACCAATCGTAGTACATGGAACCTACGGCTTAATTTCCCATCCGAAGGAAAAAGCAATCATGGTAAAATAACTTGCTCAAGGACACAAGTGCCACGACTGGGACTTGAACCCACACTCTGCTGATCAAAACCCCGGAGCTTGAGTCCGGCGCTCTTAACCGCTCGGCCACGACGCAGCACTGAAACTTTATCAATGATCAAAAGTTCACCAAAGTGAACTGAGCAAAATGAAGGCAGGGCACAAAATTATTACGGACTGCAGGCCAGGAAACTCACGACCGGAGATCTAATACTCTTCAAGTGAATATAATAGGCTACCTCATTGTGAAATATCTTTGTGAAAAAAAATGGTGACTGTGAATCTGATAAGTCTGTTTCAATTCTGTTGAGTATCAAAGTCTACTCAGCCATAAGACAAATGAGATGGATCTTCTCTTGGTGCTTGATTCAAACTATTTTTATACTGCTCTTGTAAAATATATTCTGGACAGTGAAACTTCTGAGCTGCAAGCATTGCCCATCTTGTAGATTTTCTCCCAAAATCCAAGCCCTGTAAGGGGTGTGCAAAGCAGTTCCAAGGTTTGATTTAAATGTAGGGTCTTCATTTGGTTTTTGTCAACGTAATGCTGATTTATAGGCAAAATTAGTTTAGAGAGATACAATGAAAGTCGCATGTGAAAGTTTCAGCTGAATACAGGGTCTACTTCCTGAGAAGCTGTCACGTTATTTTCACAAGAACATCAAATCTGTCCACACCGTTTAGCGAGGACCAACCGCATCTCTGGCCGCATTTGTGAACGGACACCAACCCTCAGAAATCTGAGAATCGATTCATGCATTAATTGTTTCTCAGATTCAAATGTTTGGGGTGAACAAATTATGAAAACCATATTACTTTGAAAGAAATCCTTTTCTCAAAATAGTTTATACTGCCAACAGCTGCGGTGCTTCCTACCAAGTAAGTTTTTATGGTCTTAAATTTTTGGGAGTATTTACCAATCTATGACACTACCTTTAAAGGAACATTACAGAATTGGTAATTGTAAAATATACTTTTGATCACAGACTTACATAAAACTTACACGGTCTAATGAGATGATAGTAGAAAACATCCCTTGAAATATTTTTGTCTGAAATGCATATTTGATGAGAAATGAATAAACTAATTTTCCGATTGGAGTTTATCGCTCAGTGAGCGTTTTATTCATTTGTTGAACCTATATGATTTCATGCAAATGTGTAATCGGTTTTTCACTATTTTCTTGTGACCCAAATGGCCGATCGATCTCAAACTTCTACAGGTTTGTCAGTTTATGTACATGTATATGGTGGATTACATAAAGTGCTTACACTGCCAGCAACTGTTTTGTTAGCAAAAACCAATTCTGTAATGTTCCTTTAAGTTACTGTAATTTTTATACATTGATTTTAACTTCTCTTTGGTATAAAAGGGACCTTACATTTGAGCTAGTGTACCCTCAAAAGAAATTTTTTTAAATTAAAACTACATGTACTGTACATGTATGTTTTAGATTGTTGCTGGTGCAGCGTCTTCATTATAAAAGATGTTAAATTTGCATTGGGGATAAAGTGTATTACTTAACCCTTTAGAGACCATAGCGACTTGTAATGTATCGAAATGCCCATAGCGGTCGCACCTCAACATTTGACCTACTTCCACTCAAACAAGAGGGTCAAAGGACCGATTTCAGATTTTTCCAATGCTTTCCCATGTTAACATAGAATGTACAATTCTAAAACACAACCATGTATTTCTGTTTCTTACTAACTTTCCTGACATTTTTCCTGAAAATAGCGGAGTCCAAAAATCAACAAGATTAGCAATGTCTGGGCATATGGTGATGATTATACAGAAATGAATGGTCTCTAAAAGGTTTATATTGTGAAATCATTGTGGTACACCAGAGCTTGAGTTTGGCCACGACGCACTACAAAAATTGAAATGCCAATGTTTCAACATGCCAGCAATGACTCCCAATGACCCCTGAACTATTAAATACTGTATATTTTTCAATTAAAGGAACATTACAGAATTGGTTTTTGCTAACAAAACAGTTGCTGGCAGTGTAAGCACTTTATGTAATCCACCATATACATAAACTGACAAACCTGTAGAAGTTTGAGATCAATCGGCCATCTGGGTCACGAGAAAATGTTTCTCAGTTGAATTTTTGTGAATCCCTTTCTCTAAAACCACATTCCTTAGAAGGGAATCGTTACTCAAAATGTTATTTATTATCAACAGCTGCAGTGCTTCGTACCAAAGTAAGTTTCAGGCCTGGAATTTCATCTTTGAGAGGCAAGGCCATTTTCACTTTGCAAAGGGCACTTCCATTGGAAAATCTTAAAGTCTATGGGCAGCTTTTGAAGGGGCACCAAGGCCAAGAGCAGGCAAAGGAGGCCATGGCCTCCGCGGCCTCCGTGTAATTCCAGGCCTGAAGTTTTTATGGTCATTATTTTTGAAGATACCTTGCCTTTGAAGTATTACAATACAAATAAATGTTTAAAGGAACATTACAGAATTGGTTTTTGCTAACAAAACAGTTGATGGCAGTTAAGCACTTTATGTAATCCACCATATGCATAAACTGACAAACCTGTAGAAGTTTGAGATCGATCGGCCATCTGGGTCACGAGAAAATAGTGAAAAACCGATTACACATTTGCATGAAATCATATAGGTTCAACCAATGAATAAAACGCTCACTGAGCGATAAACTCCAATCGGAGATTTAGTTTATTCATTTCTCATCAAATATGGCATTTCAGACAGAAATATTTCAAGGGAAGTTTTCTACTATCATCATCATTAGACCGTGTAAGTTTTATGTAAATCTGTGATCAAAAAGTATATTTTTAAGAAATAAAGTATGAGGAGTGCTACATGAACTGCTCTCCCTGAGTTATCTAAGAGAGCTCTTTGCACTTCTTGAAACTAAACCTCACACATCCGTCTAAAAAGTGCAATTAAAATCTGACTGATCATGTTTATGAGCTACAGTGATTAAGTTCACTTATGAGGCATCCTTTGTTTCATCACCAGGAATATGTATTAATAATAATATTATTGGAGTGCTTTTGGAGTCCTGTGAACAAAAAATCCCAGAGGCAACTGAACCTTTTAAAAAGGATTTTTTCTATTTGCACAGCAACAGCTTGTGAACAATGTGAGCAAAAATGTGACTGTCCCTGATCTTGAATTATTAACATGATCAAAGGGCTGTGCATAGATCTATGTTTATTTTCCTAATTGGTTAAATGGAACGAGTGACTTTCTGTTGAACCGTTTAACCGTTTCTACCGATTCCAATCTGAACTATGAGCCGACCTGTAAACATGGTAAGAGGAGCAGATGTCAACACACTTTCCAGGATCGATCAGGATTTAAAAATTAAACACTATACCCAGTCTTGACAGTCACCAAGTCGTAGGTGGTGACTTACAAAGGAAAATCTGTAACACATTGTAGTGGATTGAATAATAATGGATGACACTTTGTAGGAGATTCAGATTTAAAACAGTTCTCTAACCATCACAAAATTTGCTGAAACACTTGGTGCTAATTCAAGAACCTCTCACTTACTCCCCCCTACGAGGCTAGCAAGTCATGGTAGGAACCTAAGGAACAGTAACCACATAACTCAATTCCCTATTAGAACCAAGCGCTTCCAACAAAGTCCCATCCCTTACTTCATTAACATTTTAAATGCCGGCCCTGCGTGATTTTTCTTTGCGTATTGTTTTGTCTCCCTGGTTTTGTGTTTTTAGTTTACGATAATTTGTATGTTTTTCTTGCCTAGCATTTTGCTATTTTTACTATTTTTTTTTTTTTCTTCTACTATTTCTATTTTTATTTCTATTTTATTGTTTTAATGTTATTGTCTTTTGGAATTTGGCCTCCGGGCCACGATTTGAGACAAATAAAAGAAATGAATGAATGAATGAAATGAATGAATGAATGTCAATTAATGTATTCTCACTGGATAGCGTCTAGGGCAAAGATGAGGCTAAAGAAAAGGAAAGGTTAACTGGTTAAAGGGTTAACTGGTTAAAGGGTTAACTGGTTAAAGGGTTAACTGGTTAAAGGGTTAACTGGTTAAAGGGTTAACTGGTTAAGGGTTAACTGAATAAATGTCACAACGAAACAAAGTTAAATTCCTGTTATGTATTCATTAAAACTTTTCTCTAAACACTGAAAGATTAAACAAATAAAATTCTGCTGTCCATGTTGATATGTTGACAAAATGTTGATAAGTTTCCACTTTCTTTTTGTTTCAGGCTTTACAAAAGATGAGGCCAGCTTGAATAAACTTCAGAAAGAATTGGTTGTGAGGTAGGGTGAAGTTTTTGTAGGCAACTAAACAAGAAATAAGAATTAATTATATACATGAACATGTAGCGCTGTATTTCCTCCCCCCCCTCCACATATATTATGGGGGGGGGGAGAGAAGTTGGACTGTTTAAGTTTGGATTGCATTCATGAGCCTAAATTTTAATTGAGCACTTACTGAAACTGCTGAGAATTCCCAAATTTGTCCATGCTCACCTTTTCCAGAATTTCCAGATTATTGTTGCTGTTGAGAATATCAGAATAATTTGGTTTTACCCCTAGCACGCAAAAATAAATTACCATGGTTACAGAGTAAGACATAAACAAGGATTCTCATAGATACTACAAAGTCTTTCAATGAAAATGCTGCGAACACTTACAAACGTCCGCGGAGATTGTCGGAGTGAAGCAGCGAAACATGAGATGAATTCTCGGCTCTCCCTCTCCCTCTCCCCTACCTCCTGTACTAGACCTTATTCACATGACGTCATTTGCGCAGGGTGCCCTTGGCTAGGGGGTTAAAAGAAGGTTACTCATTGGCCGATTCTGTGTGCCGCGCATACATAGATGTGCGATTTCCATTGTTATGCCAGTTTGTTTACCTCCAAGATGGCGGCGTGATGACGTCAGTGCATAAGGTCCATTATGTGGTTTCAAATTGGCAGCCTTCTTTTGAGTATTATTTCCAACAAAGTTTCCTTTGTTATGTAAGTAGGTTAATGTGGAAACTTTTTTTTTCGGCTGTACGGTCTTTGTTACTCTCCAGACTCCCCCCCCCCCAACAAAAGAGTTCACCCATAGCAAAATCTCTAAGTTCAATGTCAGGTAAATGACCTTCACTGATTACTTGGACTGTTTCCTCCCTCCATCAGGAGATATCCCAGATTCCTGGAGTTCTGGAGCTATATCTTCTGTCCCCAGGGCCTGCTGGTTGGCCCCGTCTGTTTCTTCACCGGCTACATCGATTTTATCGAGGGCAAGAATTTTTCACGGAAAGTCAAAGATGAAAACGGAGAGGAGAAGATCATTTATGAGGAGCCGTCCTCAAGGGTAAGAGACAAAAGCAAACTGGAAAGACTTGTACATGACATCCTACACTAGTTCTTAATATTTAAGAAAGTTTTGATCAAAAAGTCTTCCATAGACCAGGCCAAAAAGGGCCTTCAAGGCTTTCCTATTACCTTCTACTCCTTGTAATATTTTCTGGCGAGTTGACCAATGATGGTATTAATTGGTCAGACAGTAAGAGGGTTGACTTTCTACTGTGTAGGTGCATTCACTGTATAAAATACAAACATGCATATCCTTGTGCATGCTGGCATTATAAAGCCTATCATTCAAAACCACAGTGGATGATTATTAAATGGTCAAAACAGTAAGAAAGTTGACTTTCTACTGTAGGTGCATTCACCGTATAGTATACATACATGTATGTCATAGTGCAGGCTGGCTTTATAAAGCCTATCCTAACAATCATTCAAAACCACAGTGGATGATATTGAATGGTCTGACAGTAGGAGGGTTGACTGTGTACCGTGTACTAACATGTACATGTATGTAGATGTTTGCATTATAAATCTGTAGTTGAGTGCTATGAGAAGCCACTATTATTGTTATTTTTATATTTGTATATAGAATTTCATTCCAGCTTGCAGGATATAACTGATGTTTATTTTATTACCTTTTGCTCTTTTTCAGTGGGCTGTTGCTACAAAGCTTCTCTTTACTGTATTCTGCGTCATCGTGCTTTTAAAAGTTGTACCCAAACTCCCCATCACGGCCAATGTCTGTAAGTTATGAGTGTTTGTACTGGTGTTATAGTCCAGTCCGGTTGTCCGAGTCTGAGTCCCTCATGCCTATGTAAAGTTGTTAGTCCTAATCTTGTTTTGCTCTTGTTTACGGGACTTTGATTAAATTTTGCCAGACGGCCGTTGACTTCATGTGGACGTTAATAACTTTGCATCTCATTTGTCAACCTAGAAGTCAATTGTGTTTTAGAAGATGTAGAGCTGCAAACTCTCCCTGATCCTGCAGAAGGTTCTCTGAAAATGAACCAGTCTTTCCATGTTCTGATGAACAAATTTGAAAGTCTCCCTGATTATTGAAACTTGTTCTCTATCTTGTTAAATGTAATTCTAATTATCTCCCTGGTGGTTGTACGAAATCTCCCTGATTGCAAGATGCAATTGTTGGCAGCCTCTGAAGGTGACAACCTACATTGTAAGTCCAATAAGATATTTGAAGTGACTTGTGGATCTCGACCATTTTTCACTCGGTGTCCCCTGTTCAATCAATCAATCAATATAACATTTATTTCCACATTTGCACTTGGAGGCATCATCCATAAAGCCGAAGCTTGTGATGGATGTGCCCGTTACAACAATACAAAACAAGATAAACAACACTAATTGTAGAATTATTAAATTATAACAGTTATTAAATATACAACAGTTAAACAAAGTATAGTCACAGCTCATAGAAAGAAACAACTCAAATTATAGAACTGGAGTTGTAAATAATGGCAATAATTAAATGAAAAACTGAAGAACAATTGATAATATAGGTAACGGCTAAACCAACTAATAAGACATCAATTACTTTGAGAGTTTAGTAGAAATGTTTTTAGTTTGTATTTAAAGGAAGTACTGAAAGGGCAATTAGTTAACGATGGTAAAAGATAGTTCCAGTTTTTGGGTCCAGTGAAAGAAATTGTATGTTGAGAAAGAGTTGTTCTGACTAATGGTATACGTAATTTAGATGAAGACCTAGTACTATAATCATGAACGGATCTATTAGATTGAAATAGATTGTGAAGCGAATTGGGAAGTTGGTTATTTACGAACTTGTACATAAAAACATCTTGTTGAAATACATTAATATTCGTAAGAGACAAGAGCTTAAGTTTCTTAAACAAGGGAGTGGTATGATCATGAAAGGGGGCCTTGCATACAATACAAATTGCCCTTTTCTGCAGTTTAACTAATTTATCAAGATTTGACTTGTAAGTGTTAGTCCAGATAATGTTACAATAAGAGAGGTAAGAAAGACTAAGTGAACAGTACAGAGTACGTAGAATGCTCGATGGGACGGTATTCTTCAATCTACTCATGATACCAATATTTTTTGAGACTTTGTTTTCAAGTTCTTTTATGTGGAATTTCCATGAAAGACAAACATCAATATAAACTCTGAGAAATTTTGTATGTGACACTTGCAGTATAGGCTCATTATTAATTTTAACTTTACAATTAGATGTATTCAACTTTTTTTATAGGCTCATTATTAATTTTAACTTTACAATTAGATGTATTCAACTTTTTTTTGCCATTTCCAAAAACCATAAATATACACTTTTTCAAGTTAAGCGACAGTCTGTTAGCCTGGGGCCGAATTGATACTTTGTTTAATTCAACATTAAGAACATTTGTTGCATCATCAATCCTCACTACCGTGTTACAATGATGTTCAGTTATCAATTTTCCTGAGAAAGATATGACACAAGGCAAAACTATGATAAATACAGAAATAAAAACTGATATTTTTTGTCTTGCCCTAAAACCCTTAAGGTCATGGCAGCCCCAGACTCTATTCCAACGCTTGTAGGTTCCATTAAACTTCAAACTTTGACCTCCATGTCACAATTTGGGTCCCATGTTCATGGATTGACCCACATGTACATGTAACGTATCATTTGAAAGTGTCCTGTTATTAGTTGAAAGGCATCATCAATAACTGAGGGGATCACTTGGCTGCCGCTTTTCAGGTTGCATCATAAGCTTGGGTGTGCTCCATGGCTACACAGCAGCTTATGGTTGCATGGCTTCTGACTGGCACCCTCTGAACAAAGAAATTGACATAATAGGGAGACTTCCAACATAAGGCGAGATAGCTCAGTTTGTAGAGCGCCGGCACGTTAATCTGGAGGTCGTTGGTTCAAATCCCACTCTAGTCAATTTTTCTTTGCTCAACCTAAAATAATTTAAAATGTACCCACTACCAGTCAGTTCCCCTTGTGGTTTATCACTTGATATTTAAAATAAAAAGTCGCATCCCATTTAGGTGATTGATCCCTCTGCTGCCGCTTCCCAGGTTGTATCATAAACTTGGGTGTGATCCCTGGTTACACGGCAGTTAATGGTTTCATGGCTTCTGACTGGCACCCCCTGAACAAAGATATTGACATAATAGGGAGACTGCCATTATAGGGCTAGAAAGCTTAGTTGGTAGGGGCTGTCCTGTTAATCAAGAGGTCATTGGTTCAAACCCTGCTCTAGTAAATTGGTCTTTGTTCAAAGCCAAAAATTAAAAGTACGTTTTCTTTTGGTTTTATTTCCACAGCTGATGAACTCCTAAATAGCTCTTTCTTGTACAGGTTCGGGTATCTGCTAGTCTCCGTTGAAGTCGCCAAATCAAAGTATTTTACTGCATGGGTCTGGGGTAAGAGTCTATTCTGTATAAACCTCTTGTTTACATGTATACTGTGTCCGTTTTCACTTAGAGACGGGAATGTCAAAGTCCGTTAACCCAGGCCTGGAATTACACGGAGGCCACGGAGGCCATGACCTTCGTTGCCCTTGTGTTGGCCTTGGTGCCCCTTCAAAAGTCTCCCATAGACTTTAAGATTTTCCAATGGAAGTGCCCTTTACAAAATGAAAATGGCCTTGCCCTCTCTAAGATAAAATTCCAGGCCTGTTAACCATTTCACGTTTGATGACGGGTACAGATGTAAAATTTGTTTGCTTATGGGGAACATTTTTGAAGGCGCCCAAACAAGCTCTGTAATCTCATTATGGGCAAGTTAGGTGTTCAACTTGGTGTTTTCAACCCTGTCTGAACCTGAGAAAACTCTTCTGCATGTTTCCTTTTTCCAGCCGATGCCATAAACAACGCAGCAGGGATGGGTTTCAGCGGATACGACAAGAATGGTCAGCCAACTTGGACTGGGATGAGGAATGTCAACATTGTCAAGTTCCAGGTGGGATACTGTTTTTTAACCTCACAAACCTTGTTACAATCCTCTAGTATGGGAAGTGTTTAACTCTTTCGTTACCACACATGTAGGTGACTTTAGTCGACTGCACTTATACCCCCTCTTCCTTACCATAGTTCACTGCACTCATACCCCCTCTTCCTTACCATAGGCGACTTTAGTCCACTGCACTCATACCCCCTTTTCCTTACCATAGGTGACTTTAGTTGACTGCACTCTTACCCCCTCTTACTTACCATTAGTGACTTCAGTCCACTGCACTCATACCCCCTCTTACTTACCATTGGTGACTTTAGTTGACTGCACTCATACCCCCTCTTCCTTACCATTGGTGACTTTAGGAATGTGGTTTTAGAGAAAGGGATTCAAAAAAATGTGAATCTGAGAAATGTTTCATGCTTGAAACGTTCTTAGATTGTGTATTCCAATTAAGGATTAATCTTCCTGCATGGACATAACCACTTAAGATTTTTGACGATACAAAAAAAATGATACCACCTTTTGAAATTAAATTTTCAGAGGTTAGTTTAAGTGTATTGTTACAGAAAATCTACTTTCAACTGTAGATTCAGTACGAATTTACACTCAACTGTAGATTCATTACAAACTAAAGTGAATTGTTCAACTGGAAACATGATATACATCAAAACACAGCTAGAAATCATGTTGTCTTTCAATTTACAGGAATATTTACCAATTCACATTAGTAAGACAACTCTATACTTATTATCGAGAATCAATTTTATTGATCCCATTACATAATCAATGGCTTTAGGGAATTAGTTTAAAGGCCCTGTACACTATTGGTAAGATCGAAAAACAAAATCTTCACAGATTCACACATAACTTACATGATTTAAAGTAAGTAACGGTTTTAAAAAGGGTTCCTTCAAATATTTCTGCCTAAAATGCTATCGTTTCTGAGAAACGAGTAAAACAATAGTAATTATCACGCGCGATAATTTGAAAAAACAGAAAACACATAAGATCTCTTTTCACTATTTTCTCGTGACCTCGATGACCAATTAAGCTCAAACTTTCACAGGTTCGTTTGTTCATGCATCTGTTTAATCACACGAAATGTGGACACTGATTTTGAGCTGATACCAAAAGTGTACAATACCTTTAAGTCTGAGAATAGACACTAAGGTGTAGATTTGTTACAGCAATGTACATGATGTACTCGCCTTGGGCTCGTACATTCTATCAACGAATCTACACTTTCTCGTTCATTCTCCTTAGCATAATTCCTCACTCAGGTTCCCTTGTGGTTTACGACTTGATATTTAAAGAAGAGGTTGCATCCCCTTAAAGGTGATCCCCTTACAATGCAGCTTCCCAGGTTCATAAACTGGGCGTGATCCTTTGCAGTATGGTTGTATGACTTCCGACTGGCGCCCCCGATCAAAGATAATGTAAAAAATAGGGAGACTGCCAGCATATTAGGGCTAATTAGCTCAGTTTATAGAGCACCTGCAATTTAATCCAGAGGTCGAAGGCTCAAGTCCCGCTCTAGTAAATTTTTCAGCTTGTACATTCTATCCACGAATCTACACTTTCTCCTCCATTCTCCTTAACATATTGTTACGCCTTAACATTTTGTTGCGGTTACTTTAGGGTTCTGCGCTTATATGTCGAGCGCCTTATATGCAGGAAAGTACGCAAATGTGGGTCTCCACTGTTTACCAACCTTTATGTGTAATGGTCTACTTATAGAGGAGAAAATAATCTTGATTTACCTTTGACCTCTTGCAGAGTGCCACAAGCCTGAAGATGCTGATTGACAACTGGAACATCCGTTGTGCCAAGTGGCTGAAGTTTGTGTGCTACGACCGTGTCCCGTTCAGCAAACGCTTCTTTACATTTCTCCTGTCATCCGTTTGGCACGGGTTCTACCCGGGTTACTTTGCGACGTTTATCTCTGCCTCTGTTATTGTTTCCGCCTCCTTCAAAGTGAGTAGTAAAATGTAACATGAGAATTAAAGGTACACGATGCTTTGGATCGGGCGAGTTGGTCTATAAAAAGGGTTTTCTAACCGTTTGTTATTAAATGCATAATGGTTAGAAAGATGTTTTAAAAGTAGAATACAATGATCCACAGAAATGTGCCTCAATATTGCGTGGTTTTCCTTTTACATTGTGAACCAACACGGTCGGCCATTTTGTGGAGTCAAATTTTCGACTCCTCAAAATGGCCGAACGTGTTAGTTCACGTTAAAGGAAAACCACGCAATTTCGAGGCATATTTGTGTGGATCATTGTAAACATCTCTCTAACCATATGCATTTTATAACAAACGGTTAGAAAACCCTTTTTATAGACCAACTCGCACGATCCAAATCAACATGTACCTTTAAGAGACTTGCCATAAAAAAAAGTAATTTCTTGCCCTGGAGAGAAACAGTTCCAGTTGAAGTTCGCACACTGTCAATCTTGAGAAATAGCATTTTGAAGAGTTCCGAAGGCGCTGTTGCTTATATCAATTGCCACAATCGAAGTACAAGCTGGCTAGGAATGTGCACATAACCCATGAAACACGATATGAAGGCTTTTGGGTTGTTATCTGTGAAAGCAGACCAATTGGATTCATGGCGTGTTGCTTACACAAATATTTGATTCATGTGGTGCGTTGTTGCAGAATATAACCATGAGGTGAAATCTGGACTATTCCATTTAACTCGGCTTCACATCATGAAATGCAAGAGCCAGATTTCACAGAGTGACTATTTCCTGCAACATTGCACGAACGAAATGCATTCATTGTTTGTTTTACATTATAGATTTGAAATTTGTTCACAATAAATACAATATAGACGCGAAAACTCACCAACCCAACACTCTGAAAATTATTTTAAAAAACACCTTTAAACAACGTGGACGACTCCATGTAGACACCATGCCGTGACATGTCTTGGCTCGCTGGGACGAAAGGGTGTGGAACGAGTGTTATTTGGAAACGATGCTGCGAAGTGTCCCAAGCTTTCTATATGTATCAATATAGGACTCCTATAGATGGATTGCAATAGATGTATCGAATGACAAGGATCTTTGTTTGTGGTATATAATAACAAAATATAGGAGAGCAATAATGTACTCTTTCAAAATTCAATGAGGCTGTTTCCCTCTAACAGTGTATGATGCTGATTTTCTTTTTGTAGATCCGTTATGTAGTCAGGCCATACTTCCTATCATCAACGCAGCTGAAATTATTCTATGATGTCATCACGTGGGCGTGTACCTACGTATCTCTGGCCTACGTCATCGCGCCCTTCACGTTCTAACGCTGGACCTCAGCCTGAAATATTTCAAGTAAGTGTTTTGATGCGTTGGTGCAGTTTGCCGTACTCCATCAGTGTACGGCAACTTCATGTACCTCCCGATGCATTTGACTGGGCAAGTCTTGCACGTATCGAAAAATGAGAAAACAAACTCGAACCAAGACTATATTTCTCTATGATATCAAATCTTCTTTTGAATTTTATTCATACAAACTTGAAAATGAAAATACCCACAGCAATTTGTTTTAAATACAACTTCAGTTTTCATATAATACAAATAGTTTGTTAAAAATTAACATTGGAACCAAATTAAAACTTGGGTCGAGGATGCTCATATTTTAGAAACCCCGTTTACCAGTCACACCTGATTTTTTGCTTCCGTAACATTGGTTTAATGATAACATAAACTTTCAGTTGGACCAAATTCTGAATTGGTGACTAGAAAACGGAGGACAAGTCTTATTCACAGGGTTTCTTTGTTAATTTATTTATTTTTTGTTTATACTTTTCATGGCAAAATTTTACTTTCCCAACAACATGGTATAATTTGTAAAGCCATAAACTACGCTAAACTATTTCAAGTTTAAACAGAATCGCACACACCTTAAACTCAATATGAGTGAGATCAACTTGGTCCAGGAATTTCAAATAGGCGTGAGACTTGCACAGTTTATATTTCCATGAATTCGATTATTGAATGTACTCACTGATAATTGTTAATGCCATTCACCGACATCATACTCAGCTACTTGTCTGTCCAAGGTCTGCCCGTCTGGGGGTCAAATTGCATGCAAAGATATGGTGAGCGTGCGCATTACGTGAATCACCCATTAGGAGTAGACCCGAGTTTGCCCATGACAAACTTGGGTCGGTACTCAGCGTTTGGGATTGAGCAGTTTTAACTCGATCTGGTCGTGAGTGTTGATGAGGTGTGAACAGGCATTTAATTGCGTGACTGCCTGCAGTTTACAAAAAATTTTACAAATTTACAAAATCCTGCAAGGTATAGTCTAAGTATTGGGAGAAGTGTCTAAGGTTACTACGCAAGCCCCTTCAAATCATAAATTTTACCAAATATGTCTCAAGAAATTGAATAAGAAACAGTCAGACTTCATCTACTGTTCTTCAACGTTTCCGTGATTTGACACCAGCAGCTGGTCCCAGCCACTGAAGATCTCTTTACAGATAACCAACTTTAATTGATAGGGAATTAACCCAGCTTATGGTACTGGCCTTGGGGAAGGGAAGGTGCCAGGGTGCAGCATTTATCTTGAGATGACTTTACTGATAACAGTTGATAAGAGTTGGATGAAAGCGGAGAGTAAAATTCAGAGTTTTGGGCTAATGGGAGTGTCGCGTAATGTAAACGTGCATGGTCACCTAAAATGCACACTGGACAGAAACACGCAGGGGATTTGACTCCCAAAATGGGGCAAGCAAGATTATGTTGGTGATGAGGTCAGGTTTCCCTCGGCACCGACAGGTCTCGTCCGAGACCGCTGAGATGGGCTGAAGAGCTTGTACAAATTTTTGTTCAGGATGTAGTGATGCTTGATGGGAACAATTGTACTGCTGCTGCAGTCAGCGCAATCACAACATGTACAAACGCGATATTATAAAGCACAGAGGCTACCTAGATAATTAATGTAAACGATCTTTTTAAACCAAAGTAAGAAGAATGTTGCGATCAAGCCCTATTTTAGTGAAAGACAAAGAATGACAAGAATTACTTGCAATGGATATACAAAATATAGCATTGATAGTGGAATCTTTCGTAAACAGGAAGAGGTGACCGGGAGGTTTATTAGGTCAGGGAAAATGGTCCAATGCGCATATATACGTCAGCCCATCCCTGCACCTCCGGATGAGGCACTGGGACCAAGCAAAGCGTCGGGTGTGTTGGTTCAGTAGAGGATATGAATCTCTCATGACTGTAGGCAAGCTTGGTGGTCTAGCTGTCAACACACCTTAACAGGGTAACAGGGTTCCAATCCTACACAAGGACTTGTGGATTTTGTTTGCAGGGGTCAGAAAGCACTCGGTATACAGTACTTATTACAGAGCTCTCCCCATCCACAAGCTAGCATCAACGTATTAAGGCGATACTTGCAATTTATGGCCAATACGCCCCCCCAAAAAAGTAAAATAATTTTATTTATTATATTTCATTTTAATTTAAAGGTAGAGTCACAGCTTGGTTTTTATTAACGTAATGCTGATTTATAGGCAAAATTATACAGAAAGAAACAACAAAAGTTACATGTAAAAGTTTCAGCTGAATGCAGTGTCTACCTGCTGAGAAGACAGCAAAAAATGTCATAGTATTTTTACAAGAACGTCCAGGGGACAGCGGGTACCAACCACATCTCTGACAATTGCAAACGGACACCAATCCTCAGAATGTTTTGGGGTGAGAAACACTTTTGTCAAGGCACGGCTGCCATAAATGCATTTTCACAGTACACTCATGTACACAGTTGTTTCTGTGCACGTTTGTGCCACTGTACACAACACTCGCAGTTGAGTTGGACGCTTTCAACTTGTGGTCATACCCCAGTCTCCCTGTGAATTGTTTCCATGAGTAAAAAGGGTTAAAAAGTAGCAGGGGTTTCCAGTGTTCCTGTTCTATGGTGTGTTTCTCCTGCAGTTCATACTACTGGTGTCTGCACATCTTGGCCATTTTGGTCCTCGTCACGTTTCCTTCCAAGCCGACGCCGGGAAAGCATAAAACCGGGGAGAAGACCGACCAGAACGGCTTAAGCACCTCCCATCAAGGTGACCACGCCCATACGAACGGAACGCCCAGCATCCGCGACGTGGTGTCGGACACACAGGGCGTGGAGGGAAGGAAGGAGAGGTGAACCTACGACCTGACCGTCCAGGTTTTGAATTGCAGACAACCTTGCCCCCACGGTGGCTGATCACACTCTTTTCCTTCACCCCCGACATTCAAAGATACAAATTTCTCTGGTGATGGATGCAATAAATGAAAAAAAATACGAGGTTGGTGGTAAGAGTGGTGTGTACAGTATGTATATATTGCAACCCTGACTTAACTGTAAACGGTGATTAAAAAACTGGTGAAATGCAATAGTGTCATGTCAGAGTAACAAAGTAGTTTACGAGTTGCAACTTGTTTTAAAAACTTTCACCGCGGATATATGTGTATCTGCCCCCCCCCCCACTTCCCCCCTGTTCTCTCGTAATAGTGGTCTGCTGGCCAATTGCCGGTTGAAACACCTGAGGACCAGTCAAAATTCACTCCAAGTGGTCGAGCTGGCTAGTTCAGTGCTGAAAAGCATCCCCTATTTCATTTGAAGTACGGACTAGTGAACAAGCTGGCGGACAAGTGACATGCCAGGCTAACTGGTCATGCTGGCCCGTCGCTAAAAAAAGTTAACGGCAAACCCTTGTGTGTCTGCCCCCAAAAAATTCAACTTTGTGCAATTATACATTTACGAACTGCGGCAAGGTCATACCTTTCTTTAATTTTCCAGACTGTGCAAATGATATGTACATGTAATGGCTTCAGATACAGACTTCATGCAGTGAAAGTATAAGATGTTACCTTGTTACTCTGACTCGACGATGCGTCCAAACATGGACCGTTTTACTTAGAGTCATTTACTCTCAAGCAAAAGTATTTGACTGTGAGGGGAAGGAATGCAAACAAAGTAAAGTAACCTCGAAGACGAGGTTAGAATCGCAGAGTGCCAACATTTTTTATCAATGTTCTGACTTGAGTTCGAAGGCGACGAGGGGTCCTTTTCCAAGAGGGTGAAAAGAGATTAAACCTCAACTTGTTTTTTGTTTTTCTTGTAAATATGGTGTGTAAACTTTTGAGAATGTGTACTTGTTGAAAAACCCTTGGGTTTATATTTTTTATTTAAGTAGATGATTCTGTGATTGTACATTTAGTTTACTAATGTAGAGTGTTTCAAGGAAGTCACTTGTAGGGCTGAGAGAGCGCTGGTGGGAGCAATTTATTGAGATAGCGGTAGAGAGTTTCATCAGGTCTCTAACAATTCATTAATGCCTCGGCTCAGGACTATTATGGATGTCATAAAATTGGTTTGGCATATTTTGGAGCTCCTGGTCAATGGAGTTTATTGATCAAGAATGGTCTCCACAAATTTGTTTGACAAAACGAAACATGCAGTTTTGATTTGTATACTTTGATTTATTTTTTTCGAACTTATTCGCATTTTTTCACGTAACGACCTTTTGATCATTACGAATTGGAAATTGCAATTAACATCCTTATAGCACTGAGCCGACGAATGATGGTTTGGGTTTTTTTTTTTTTTGGCAATACCGCAATGTCAAGAGGATTCGAATACGCTTACGTTTTGCTGCCTTTACTACCTTTTACTTACGTTTTTTCCGTTCTCTCTACCATTGAGGTTCCCTCCCAATCTATGACATAGAGGATACTTTGGGGTCTCTTTGGGAGTGAACACTGTGGTGTCACCCCATGCAATACTTCTGTGGAGGGATCCTTCCATGGTAGCTGAGTTTTGTTGGTGTCTCAGGAATGGCTCAACAACAATGTATGAATTTTCTCTGGATGTATGTATGGTTTTATTGAAGGGCCGGTCAGCCTGGATAGATGAGCCGGGTCGGCTGGCGAGATTGTCATCATGTCCCAATAAGTCTTGATGTACCATGGTAAAAGACTGTGAATTTGTGTTGGTCGAAAATCTATCACTCGGTGTGATACAAAGACGTGTGTACATTGCTCATGAAGAAGAAAAATAACTCTCCCCCTGAATTGGGTTTACTTTGAAAGATTGGTGAGGCAGTTCAGATCCTCTGTAAAATTCTTTCCATTGCTTTTGAAGGATTTTGGGCAATTAACATCAAAACGGGTTCAGGTTTACCCCCATCTCCCCCGTAGCTCAGACTTGTGGAATCTCCTGGAAGTGGTACATCCGGCTCTAAGGCTTAAAGAGCACAAGGATTTATATCATGGAGTCTTTTAGAATGTAGACCTGCCTATCATATATTGCTCATATAAAGCGCGGCTTAGGCCTGCGCTAAACGTCGCACGTTTGTCGTGTCGAACTCAAACAGTTGTAAAATTAGGAATTAAATTCGACAAAAGAGCGACGTTTAGCGCAAACCTTTTATTTAAGTTCGGCACTGCCGGGTAGCACGGCAAGCCCTGCCGTGTAGCACGGCAAGCCCTGCCGTGCTACACGGTAGCGGCACGACACGGTGACAAACGTCGAGCTCTTGCCGTGTCGAATCGAACTGAAAACATTTGAGTTCGGCTCGGCAAAAGTGCGACGTTTAGCGCAGGCCTCATCCAACTTTCAAAAGGGTGAAAAAAACACCACTGCGGGTTGTCTAACGATGCGCCTTATCTGATGTTGCTTGAGATCAAAGTGATGACCGCAAAGTTTTTCCGACAATGCCGTAGTTATGAACTTTTTTCACACATAAAGCATAAAATTTACAAAAATTGCATCTCCTTAAAAGGTGATCTCAGGCTGTCGGATTTGAACCGACGAGCCGGCGCTCTACCTACTGAGCTATCCAGCCCTATGTAGGCAGTCTCCCTGTTTTGTCAATATGTTTGTGCTTGGGTGCCAGTCAGAAGTCATTCAACCTATATTAACAGTGTCCAGTGTTATGTCAAATCGGAGGGTAGACGTTTTCAGCAATCGAGTCTAGTCTAGTTTCTCTACAAGGATGGTCAGTACTGAAATGAAAATGTACGCTGTTGGGCTTCCCTGTGATGTTGAGTGCCTTTATTATGTACACATTCGCAATTCGTAATTATTGTATATTTTTGTTTCTTTTTCTTGAGCACTCAGTGTGTTTTTCTTGAGTATGTTGTCTTTAATCAGGAGGAATTTGACTGTCCATCCTTTGTATTTTGGTGAGGTGCCTTGAGTTGTTATATTTGTGTTTGATTGAGGTCAGGGTTCATGGACAGGTTGATGGGAGTGTATGAAAAGCAAGACGCTATTCTCGGATTTCTCAGAATCACTTTTCCACTTGTACTGTACGAGTAGGCCTCTAGTTGTACCATTTACAGAGGCAAGACTAGGAGTCGCTTCAGGTACAGAGTTGCAACAGAAGTAGAAACTTGAAGGTGGGAATTTGCATTCCTCTTGGAACAAGCCGGATCTTAGGATAAAAAGAAAACTTGCATCAGGCGAGGAACTCAAAAAATGCCGCATATTGGAAAAGAGATCCTTCTGTTTCTTGTCTTTGTATATACTGTAGCTTGAATGTACACGTCATGCATGGATATCAGTTTCACATGAAGAAGTAGAATGAATACTTTTGGGGATGCTACATGTATGTCTCCTTTTTGTTGTGGTACTGAATTTTCAGAGGATGTCCAGGTAATTTTTGGCGAGGATCATTGTTCCGTATACTCAGTACTTTCCCGAGTCCTGTGAAAATATCCACAGGCATATTACTCAGTGGAATTTGAACCCACGAATCCTGTTTTTTTGTTTTCTTCTTTTTTCTCATGACTCAGGGAAAGTACAAAGTATACGGTGCTTTACACACATCGGTGTATGTGTAAAACCAAATGAAATTCCTTTCTACTTTCTGTCTCCCCCATCCACTTCTGACACCCCGCCCCCATCCCCACACCCCCATAAAAAATACTTAATAATAATTATTATTATAAAGATAATGATAAGAAAAAATACCAACATCTCTTTCCTCACATGTTAGGATTTTTAATACTTGTGTGATTGATTTTAACGTATGTTTATACAGCGTTTTTTGCATGGAGTGTTATATTCATGTAAATGCATGTGGAATCTCAGTGGTAAAATAGTTACTGTAACACCTTGGAATTTTTTCTTCCATATCAAATACGCATGAATTGTAACCAAACAGTTGAGTGTGTGTGCCGTCGTTATTTATTACACCTAAATATGAAATCAATGCAACAAGCTATTAATACCATGTGTATGGTTCACTCATCCCCCTCTCAGCCTTTACGAGGGGCTCCAAGGTCAAATTCAGTTTTGTGATGCACTCTTTTTCCAATGGTTAGAGTCCTTTTGAAAGTCTGGGGACAAATTACAAGTCTCTAACCTCACGTTAAAACGATGTTTAAAGGCACTGGACACGTTTTGTAATTGTCAAAGACCAGTATTCTCGCTCGGTGTATCCCAACATATGCATAAATAACAAAACTGTGAAAATTTGGGCTCAATTGGTCATCGAATTTGCCAGAGAATAATGAAAGAAAAAACACCCTAGTTGCATTACTTTGTGTGCTTTCAGATGCATAATAAAAGGCTTCAGCTAGAAGTCTTTTCAAACACAGTGGCACTTTACACCGTTTTAATCTGAGGTTAAGAGACTTCCAGTTGTTTCACCCATTCTCATCTATTGGAAAATGAGAGGATCACAAACTTGGATCTTGGAGCCCTTCTTTAAATTGGGGTGGATACAGAAAGAGATTTGCCAAGTGTGGCCAACGAGGGTAGTTTGTCTGGGGGGGGGGGGCTCGGAGGCCACTAGTCCAGTGTTATCAAGAGCAGGCAATGTTTTAATATTTTGTTGGGTTTGGGTGGTTAGTTGGTTGGTCGGTCGGGGGGGAATCCCTAAGTCATGGTGGGTGCCAGTTTCATGTTTAACTTATATGCTAATTGGTATTTAATAAGTAATCATGGTAGTAATTTATTCAGTAATATTAATCCTGAAATCGTTGAAGATTTCATGTGTAGATAATAACCAATACTAGTGGGATTGATGGTGTCAAGTTCAGCAGCTGCTTGGATTTCTTTTCGTGGGGCTACTCTACGTACAAATGTCGACCAACCGAAGGCTTTAGTAGTCGGGGTGAAAGGGAAGGTACAGGATGAGTTTATGGGAGCAAACGACCGTCTGTTATCGTGCAAAGCTGAGTGGGTATGTTATTTATTGTGTACCTGGTACTTTGCTGTTGTTAGGGCAAGGCAGTTTTTCCCCTCATTAAAAGGCACCTGTATGAGGGAAATGTAAATGTCTACTGGAGCATGCCAAGGGGCACCAAGGCAATGACCAGGGATATGAATTGCCTCCATGTGATATCAGGTCCATTTAGTCTTGAGGGGTTTACTCATGCAATGTACATGTACAGTTCTCCATCTAACAAACATAATCAGTATCGGTTTAAACTGAACAGATGGGTGAAACATTACATCTTACACCCTTACAAAGTGACAATAGACCCCCTTGTATATGACGTCACAAACCGAAAACAGCGCCCTCACTAAGGTCAGTGAGGCTGGCTGGGAGCTGTGCCAGCTTGTGCATGCATGCACATCTCCCTCGTTTGACCTCGGAGATGGCGGCCAATCCAAGGGGTCTGTAGCCACTGCAAATGTATATGTACATACCATGTGTACGCCATCACGGTGACAGGAAAACATTGGTTATAACCATAGAAATAGAACTCGGAGAATGCTATGTGCAGATATCAATGCATGTCTGCTTCGAGGCAAGTCATGCGCGCTGCCATTTTAGCTGTATGGAAAATTCCAGCTTTCCCATTGGTTGATCTGGTTAATTTTGCCATACAGACGTGTCGCATTGTATTGATACTCTATGTCCACAGTTGACATAGAGGGCGTGCACAGCAGACACAGACAAAAATCGAGCTCAGCATGCTCTGTGTTCTATTTCTATAGTTATAACATACTGTAGAAGCTTAAATCCCTGGAGTGTTTCCAGTGTTGTTACCTTCTCCTAACCTGGGGCGTGTTTGGCAGCCCTGACCAGAAACAGTTCTTGTCGTAAAATTCACTGACTGAAACAATTTCTGATAGCTACTCGAAAACGGGGCCGGTAACCAGATGCGTTGTGACAAAGGTACTTCTCTTGAAATTTATGTTTTCAAAATATACAGCCTTGATTTTATATGTAATGATACTTTAATTTTATTCAACATTATTAAGCTTTAGCATTAGTAATTAATTTTGGTTCGAAAGAATGCAGTGGACTCTTTCTGATAGCTTATAAATCCACCATTTTGAAACCGAGCTTAACTGAACCAACTATCTGGTTACGGTTTTTGGGGGGTGGAACAGCTATGTTACTGCGGCAAAACTGAACTTGTGAAAACGCTTCCATGTTTCTGGTTGGGGGTCACCAAAAATGCCCCCATCAAAGCACATAAAACCTTGTCCAACTTTAGTTTGAAGTTTATTTTATAAGGTAACCTTTGATTAGAGTACACAACACACTATTTTATACGCAAGGCGAAACATGCATCTCAAAAAAATGAAATTAATTTTCTATGACATTTTTCTTAAGAAATCTGATTTCAGAGTAATTTTATATTTATAAATAAAGCTATATTTTAAAGAATGATATTTGTAATTTGAAAAAATCATGTTTAATTAAGGGTCTCAATTCTGAAATTATTATTAGTTATCTAGATTCTTGGATGATTGTTATGTGCAAATTACGTGTATGATGGCTCGATGATTGCATCTTCGACTTGTTGCCAAGGTGATAAGTGAATTTCCAGGAAGGGTCGCTGTTGAAAGACGGACACAACAAATACATGGTACAGCTACGTAGAACTTATTCCAGATAGTTATGTCTAGAAGTTACTTCAAATTGTACTAGATTAGACTGGTGTTACACTTCTGCCATCTTTGTCTTGTACCCCGTGTATGCAACAGCAATCATGAATACTGATTCAGCATTGAAAGGGGCCAGGCTTTTTTTTTCCATTCCAGTATCGGGACGCGTCTCCGAATTGGTCGCAACAGCTATGGCTACGGCTGGATTGCTGCTTCATCATGCGTTGAAATATAGGACCTCTTTAGCCACATCCTTAGCAACAGTCGTAGCCGCCAATTCGGATACAGCCTCAGTTTGTTTCTTAGAGCTTGGAGAATGATCAGTGAGCCATTCTATTATGTGTGACTCTGTTGTGTGAACATTTTATGGAAGCGTGCACGCAGCCTTTTTTATTACGCAGTCTTTGGAAAGAAAATGTTATCACATGCAACTTTCCCAAAGAGATACCACATAATTTGTAATTACCAACAACAAATACACGCATGTTAAGGTGATATCATTTTGCCATCGCGTGGATCCACAGTGGATCACAGCCTGCAGTCGATCGCGCCATTCTCCGGTTTATATTGTCTTGTGTACACATTAATCATTTTAATGGGGGAAAACACAATTAAGAAAACTCGATATTGCGAAAAATGGCTATGCAACCTGCCTGGCAATTGTACCATCCACTGACCCTACTTCCATAGAGCTTACCAGAGGATGCTGCTAGCATTTTAAATGGTATTTCACAGAGCTGCTGAAGCAGAAAACATTGTTTCACAAGCTTCTGCTTAGCAAAGAATAAGCAGGAAACCAGTCACATGTGGCACATGTTTGATGTAATATTTTGGCTTGTTACAATGTATCCTGGTAAGTAAGTATGTGTTGTGCTTCCATGTAGCTACAGGTACTTTTTGTGTTAACGCAGCTGTGTGAAATTTTTCTCTATACAGCCTTTGCATTGAGGACACTCAAGGCTACAGGCTGCCATTTTGGGAGTCAAGTTCCATGTAGAGATTGGTGCACATGTAACTGTGCTCTCGCCAAGCACATCTGCACTGCAGTAATTGACGCAGGGAATCTTAACCCTGTGACTCCCATAGGGGTACGACCTGGTAAACTGGGTCATGGGTCAGTAGGGTCAAATTGTTTAAAGCTGTTAAACTACAATAGACCTTTCCATTGTTGATAAACGAACAGCGTGTTGCGAAGGTTAGCAAAACTTTCAACATTTCTGCACTTTTTTAATTTTTGAATAACAAATTCAAATACATCCCATGGTTGGTTGCTTTGGTTTCAACAAGTTCAACCCTATTTTTCAATATTCGAGTAACATTGTTACAAACTGCGGCTATCTGTTTGTGCATTTTCTGTTATAGCTTCCCATAGTTTTTCAACGTTTGTAGGCAAAAACTTGGGCTGTGGCGTTGCAGTGGAAAGGTCTTTCAGTAGGGAACCAGTCACAGGCATTGTTATTTTGGCTGGTACCCTGTTTCTGTTCAGCAAGGTTATTCTGTGCTGAGCAACTTTTTACTTCACAGCTTGATGAAAGGGCCTAGGGTAGTCTGATCGGCGGCGCTAGTTTGTATTTGTCCTGGTAAAGGCGCAACATTAATTGTGAAGGGATGGGCAAGTCTACAATCTGGATGATCCAGTGTTTTGTTTGAAGCAGATATCTCTTCTCCAGTAATTTGTGTTGTGATATACGTTAACAAAACGAATGTCGCCAATCGAGACCACCCCTAGGGTTGTACTGTTAATGGCAAACACATGCACCATGGTTTTTCCAGTTGCTTTACTGAACTGCATCTGTTTAAAATCATCCAACTCTAAATCCATTGCAGTTAGCACCATTTGTTGTAGACTTATAGTATGTTTGTAGCTAATTTATAGAGTTAATAGATTCATGTGAATCATTGATAAAGACATGTAGTAAACAAACTATTTTAATACATTGCTGGGATAAAAATGCTTGGAATATTCTGAACAGGAGATGCAAAACATTAAACAGTAGTGGTTTAAGGAAGAAGTCTGTGAAACTTGTTTGATTTAAG
Source organism: Pycnopodia helianthoides (assembly GCA_032158295.1). NCBI lineage: Eukaryota > Metazoa > Echinodermata > Asteroidea > Forcipulatida > Asteriidae > Pycnopodia > Pycnopodia helianthoides. Next base: position 19,442,575 of record CM063255.1, on the reverse strand, counting down.
AATGTTGGTATGCTTATTTGGCAGGGCGTGGCCAAGCAGTCAAAGCGCACTGGACTCAGCTCTGGTGTGTCAGTCATATAGTGTGGGTTTGAGTCCCCGACTTGACACTTGTGTCCTGAAGCAAGACACTTAACCATTATTGCTTTGTCTTTTCGGATGGGGCATAAAGCAGTCGGTCCCGTGTGTTTTGTAATGCACATTAAAGAACCAGTTACACTTATCGCTAAGAGAAGGGGTTTCCCCTGGTGTTTCTGGCAGTGGCTGTTGAATGTGTCACAGCACCTTGTACACTGTTGTGCCAAATTCCGCGGTAAGCAGAGCCATGAAATTGGGCCCAGTGTAGTTTAGTTATGTTTTTTATCGCTTCAATTGACTATTTTCAATTCCCATCCATTGGTAGGCCATGTCCAAATTGAGGGCTACTGATGGATCATCATGCATCATCATGCGTTGAAGTATAGGAAGCCCTTAGCAACAGCTGTAGCCAGAGTTGTAGCCGCCAATTCAAATACGGCCACAAATACAAGAGAATTTTTGTAGGTTTATATGACAGCCATTTGAAAAAACTGCAACCATTTTTTTTTCTTTCACCAGTATTTACAACTTGGCATGCATTGGGGTGTTGTGGCCTACTGGTCTAGGGTGGTGGACTCAAGATCTGCAACTTACAGAATGTGGGTTTGAAACCTGGCCTGTCAGTCGCGACACTTGTGTCCTTGAGCAAGGCACTTTATCATAATTGCTTCTCTCCACCCAGGAGTACAAATGAGTACCAACAACCTGGGGAGTAACCTGCGATAGACTGGTATCCTGTCCAGGGGGAAAAGAGATATTCTCAGTCGTTTAATGCCAATGAAACCAGCTATAAACACTGGCCTGATGAGCAATATTTGCTCGGGACAGACTTTACTTTTATGCATAAAACTTGACGTGAAGTTATTTCCTTCAAGGTTTATACAAACTAATCTGTAGTTGAACTTGGAGGCCATCTTGAAAAAACAGCAGACAAAATTATTTTGTAAGATGAAAACATGTGAGAGTAACTTTGCACAATTTTATTCCCTTTTAATAAATGATTAACTTGAAGTGTATAGTTTTTGCACGTATATGTGGTGGCCTTTAAAAATAGCCACTAAGCGTCAAACGGATTGTGGTAGATTTAAAATGTGAACTGTTGACCTGTACTATATAGAGTAATTCACATGTCTTTTACCACTTCTATCAAACAAACTGAAGTAAGTCAAGAGTATTGCCAAGTATAGGAGTATATTGCCAAGATTTGGCAGCCATCTTGAAAACAGACCATAATGAATTTTCAAGTGTCCTGGGCCCATTTTTATTGCTTTTCCTACTGCAGAATTCTGCTTTTACAGCCTTAGAGTCATGTAATTTAGACCTGCAGTGCATCTGACACTCCCTTTCAAAGTATTAAGGCGGACATAAACAGTTATCTAGTCTACCATTACTAACTTGGTCCAATTGTCTCTTTCTTAGGTTGTCCTTGTGACACCACAGGTTGTGCTGATTGGTAAACTCACTGCAACACTTCAGGTCATCCTTGTGACGGCACAGGTGCTAATTGGTAAACTCACTGCAACACTCTAACCATTGCAGGTCATCCTTGTAACACCACAGGTTGTGCTGATTGGTAAACTCACTGCAACACTGCAGGTCATCCTTGTGACGGCACAGGTTGAGCTGATTGGTAAACTCACTGCAACACTCCAACCACTGCAGGTCATCCTTGTGACGGCACAGGTGCTAATTGGTAAACTCACTGCAACACTCCTAACCATTGCAGGTCATCCTTGTAACACACAGGTTGTGCTGATTGGTAAACTCACTGCAACACTGCAGGTCATCCTTGTGACGGCACAGGTTGAGCTGATTGGTAAACTCAACTGCAACACTCCAACCACTGCAGGTCATCCTTGTGACAGCCCGCAAGGTTTTGGTCTAAATTGGTAAACTCACTGCAACATCACTCCGACCACATTGACAGGTGTGCCATCCCTGAGGCACGGACACAGGTGCTAATTGGTAAACTCACTGCAACACTCCAACCATTGCAGGTCATCCTTGTGACTGCACAGGTTGTGCTGATTGGTAAACTCACTGCAACACTGCAGGTCATCCTTGTGACGGCACAGGTTGAGCTGATTGGTCAACTGACTGCAACACTCCAACCACTGCAGGTCATCCTTGTGACGGCACAGGTGCTAATTGGTAAACTCACTGCAACACTCCAACCACTGCAGGTCATCCTTGTGATGGCACAGGTGCTAATTGGTAAACTCACTGCAACACTCCAACTGCGTCACACGCACTGGCAGGTTCATAACCTATGTGACGGCACAGGTGCTAATTGGTAAACTCACTGCAACACTCTAACCATTGCAGGTCATCCTTGTGACTGCACAGGTTGTGCTGATTGGTAAACTCAATGATGCACCGTACCGCTGCAGGTCTTCTCTGTTGGCATGGAGACGAGTTTGAAGACTGCCTTTTCTGAGATCTGAGTACTTCATAGTTAATTGTAAGACAATTAGTGTCTTGTGACTTTGGATTTATTCGGCCAAGTTGATACCAAAAAGTTTTTTTAGCATTGTCAGTGTGATATTGTTCAGCTCAACACTGTGCTGGTCTCTTTTTTATTTTATTTTTTTGTTACACTTTTTTGTGTTAATGTTTTTTGTCCTTTGCAGCAAGGGCACTCTAGGAGGTGATCCAACGGTTGTTGGGCAGCGAGTTGCTTCACACTTTTTGATAATAGAGTTGTGTGCTGGTTGATCGCAAGATGGATGGCACTGTGATCTCTTGAAGCTCCATTCCATGGAAAGGTTATTGTTCCTTTTGGATTTACGTCATAGCATACTCGTGGTTCGTGGACTCGGTTTTCTGGGAAGGCTACTGGTTCTGTACTTGGTTCTTTTTTATATATAACTTTTTGTGGCGTGTCATGGCCGAGTGGATAAGAACACCGACTCAAGCTCTGGTGTTTCTGATCAGCAGAGCGTGGGTTCGAGTCCCGTCGTGACACTTGTGTCCTTAAGCAAGACACTTAACCATTATTGCTGCGTCCTTCGGATGGGACGTTGTGTGATGCACGTAAAAGAACCCAGTACTCTTATCGTAAAGAGAAGGGGTTCGCCCCGGTGTTCCTGGTTTGATCGGCAGCATATTGCGCCACAACACCCTGTAAACCATTACATGGTGCTAAAAATGAATAGGCCTCATACTTCAAAAACGTAGCTTGACATACCTTGCAGGAAAAAATATCAGCGCTTAGAAACCCTGTACCTATAAATGCAAGCTATTATTATTATTATTAATAATAGATTGTGTAAATATGCCAAGTTATCACAGCCTGAGGTACTGAGGAAATTGTTTTAAATTTAAGCCTTGGAAAGTGGAGGAATGCCTCATGAAAACTGGCAGCAAGTCAGTTTTGGAAAAAGCACATTTGTCAGAAAGTTACTAATTGGCAAACTGGCTGACCTGCCAAAAAGTTTAGTTGTCCGAAAATATATTTGATTGGTTTTCAAGAGGCTTAGACACTTTAAAGTGTTTTTTGAGTTTGTTTTCAATATTAAGCATTTAGCATTGGTTGCTATGGGAGTTTTTTTAGTGTAGTTTATTTGCCAAAATTCATGTGCCAAACAGATCATTATAATTTGTATGCTCTCAAATTCTTTTGTGTAATAACGTTTTTGGGGTCATGCAATAAATAGTTTGTGTAATTATGACAAGTTACCACAAACTGGGTTCTGTGCTTCAACTTAAGATGATATTTGATAGATTTAGGTTTTAAAGTTGGTCCTAGTTGGCTTGGAAAAAGGAGGAGTGCTTCATGAAAACTGGCCGCAAGTCGGTTTGGAAAGAAAATTAACATTTTGGGGGGTGTTTTTTTCTAGGGTAGTTAGCAAAAAAGACAAAAGGCTGACCTGCCAGAAATTGAAAAGAATTGAATGAAAGGAAGTTGTCCAAAAATATATTTGATTGGTTTTCAAGAGGCTAAGAGACTTTAAAGTATTTTTTGTGAATTTGTTACTTTGTTTTATATAGGGAAGGTGACCCTGTTCATAAATGGTGACTTCACCAGGCAGTGTTAAACTGGAAATGTCTTTACTTATTTTTGCGCGCAGGTATCCTCAGTCCTTGTAAGTGAGATCATGTGACTTGCATACGCTTCACTATGTAAAAATGCAACACACACTTCGTACAAAGGTAAGTCCATATGCTTTTGATTTCTCACACACACAAAATACATACATGTAGTAATTATTAAAGTTACTTGACCAATGTTCAGGTTATTGTATCAGTTATCAGGCTGACTCGTTCATATAAATTGCATAAAATGTTAATGTGGTAGTGTTTTCAGTTGAATTCACGAACATTACGAGCACGTCTTCTCTTTTTTTTCGAGCTCAGGGGTGTTTTCTGCGGCGACGTAGGTATGGCGTCATTTGTCTGTTTTTTAAATAAATGAATTAAACATTATTTCATCTATTGACAGTATTTTCAAATTTGCAGCCGCTTTGGCTTTAGAGCTCATGTTAGCTGTTGATAACATGTTTTTCATTTCAACTCCAGCTTTGATTCGGAAGACTAGATCAAGTTGAAATTGTGTGTGTTTGACTTTTGTTGAAATTTTCAAGATCTTTCCGATATTGTATAGAATGTACAAATCTAAAGTGTGGTTCAAGAGTTATGATTTTTTGAAATATTAAGCTTTCATTTAATATAATGCAGCACCTGATGACGCCATCATAAAGTCATTGTTTAAAATGCTGTCCTCATGTTAAGATTCAATTATACATGCCAAGTTTCAAGGTTCGTATAAAACCAATAGGGTCTAAAAATATAATGATAAACCTCACGAACAGTTAAAAGTGCACTGGCAATCATTTACAAATATATATTCTCTTCAAGCCTAGAAAGACCATAAAAGTCTGGCCTTGTGCAGTAAAGGTATTTGCTCTTGACTATGGGTAAATGTATAATGCATCAAACGCTTGCCAGTATGCATGGTTTGATAGCCATTATGAATGCATTGCCGTAAACAAACCTTGAAGAATACTTTAGATGTAGCTTTTTGCCTTTGTAACTTATTTGATATTTTTCAGTCATAAAAATGATAATAAAACAATTTGTTATTTTTGAGCTCAGAAACATCAAGGCCTTCATGGCTAATATATTACAGAATTATTTGTTTTGAACAGCGAATTCAGCGGTTTTTCAGTCTACTTGGTGAAGATCTACATGTACTGTTTTATGGAGAATGAAGTTGTAGTAACTTTTTAGTATTCTGCTTTCTAGTATTTTTAAACCGGACCAACTTCTCTGATGTGACATAAAGAAAAAAGGAGGGACATTTGCGGGTTGTTTTTACTCCCTCAATTAGCTCACCGCCTAAGTTTATGAAAATCTTGTCAGGAAAGAAATATTGATAAAACCGTGATGTCGATTTACACACTGTATCCCTGAATGGTCTGCATGGCGGACCTGCATTATCTTCCATGCGTTCAAAGAACCAAATAAGTGACCATGAACAAGATGCTCATTAGTAAACAAACATGAATTTGAGAAGTCTCAGCAAATTGTCAATAGAGGAAATTGATACATTGTGGTGACTTGTCTCGTAACAGAATATTGATGGAACTATTTTTGCAAGGGGTGAGGAAGGAGGAGTCCTGATGAAGAAAGTCTTTGTTCAACTAAACATCCTCTGTGTGTTTTCCAGTAGTAGTAGGGATGTATATCATGTGATTAGTTGGATTAATTTAGATTGTTGTTTTTACTTAAAGGAACATTACAGAATTGGTAAGAAAAAAACATTGTAAAATATACTTTTTGATCACAGATTTACATAAAACTTACACGGTCTAATGATGATGATAGTAGAAAACAGCCCCTGAAATATTTCTGTCTGAAACGCCATACTTGATGAGAAATGAATAAACAAATTTTCCGATTGGAGTTCAGTGAACGTTTTATTCATTTGTAGAATCTATATGATTTCATGCAAATGTGTAATTGGTTTTTCACTATTTCCTTGTGACCCAGACGGCCAATCAATCTCAATGACAAACAGGTTTGTCAATTTATGTATATGGTGAATTACATAAAGTGCTTACACTGCCAGCAACTGTTTTGTTAGCAAAAACCAATTCTGTAATGTTCCTTTAAGTGTCTTGCTCAAGGACACAAGCTCCGGGACTGAGATTCGAACCCACATTGTGTTGACTCGGCCACGAGAACTTGAATTCGGTGCGCTAGACCGCTCGGCCACCAGAACTTGAATTCGTGCGCTAGACCGCTAGACCGCTCGGCCACCAGAACTTGAATTCGGTGCGCTAGACCGTTCGTCCGCGACACGCTACGGCTCACATCAAACCTTGCAATTTATACTTCAGAAATGAAGTGACTTTCCCTGTCAACTGCAAAAACCTTTCCTGGTTCGCCTCATCCCCATGTTAAGACTTCAATTAGAGTGCATATTCTAATATACACACATGTTCAAGATCATGGATCTTAATACTTGGTGGGCTACTTTACTGTGTCTCTCGAAACCTTCGCTCAAACTAGCTCAAACTTAAGGTAACTATAAATAAATAAATAGTAAACTTGCGGGTACAACCATGTAATAGAACTCTTTTGTGGGAGTGTTGGCTCTGAAAATAGCCGGTTTGGTCTTGACATTTCGAGCAGTATACTCTGCTCTTCTCCTGAAGACGAGCAGAGTATACTGCTCGAAACATTGAGACCAAACCGGCTCTTTTCAGAGCCAACACTCCCACAAAAGAGTTCTATTACATGGTTGTACCCGCAAGTTTACTATTTATTTATTTATTTATAGTTACCTTATCTCCACACCATGCACAGCTTCAAACACCACTTAGTTCAAACTTATTAATTTCAAATAAAATAAAACACATGTACAAAAAAGGATATTGCAATTGGTTAAATATTTGATTCTCTTTTGTTTAAATATAGTGCCGTTATTATGATCAACAGTCAAATAAACTAAATAGGCCTATGTTAAATAAATTAAGTAAAAAAACTTAATTAGAAGCTAACTCTTCCTCATTCGTGTGTTATCATCACATTGTACTTTTCTCAATCTCCAAATTCCATGAAAAAAATAACCGTGGTGACTGTAGAATACATTACAGAGATAAACAAACAGTGATAGTAAACAATAATAGTGTGTGTGTATCAATTGGACAGCAATGCCTGATGCTGTTTTTACAAGGCTATGCAACCCATGCTTGTCTATGATTGGATGGCACCTCATGAGTTAGTGACCTTATTATACACCAGTGTATAATGCTAGGGTGTACCACAGGCAACTGTGTGTTTAAAAACTCAAGTTGGAGGTAGTTTTGATCAGTCTGTATCTGGGAAGGAGCGTTGATCAACACAAATACTAGTTTTTGATCAGTCTGCCTCTGTTGATTGAAGAGGAGATTTCATGTAGTCTCAGGACTCTGACTGTCTCTAATAAAGTTCATACCGTTTACTTTCCCTAGGGTGATTTCATCTCAGTTCATTAGTGGAGAGGACACCCCCGTCATGATGAAACCCTTCTTATTCCTGATCTTTGTTCTTGGAGGTAAGTCGAATATTTGTTATTATACAAATCAGCCTGTCAATCACTCCTGGTAAAGTTCCTCAACTCTTGCAACTGACACCATCATTTCAAGATTAATTGAAATCATCCTGTTTGTTATTACCCCAGCTTCAGCAATCTAAAATAAAGAACTATATTTTAAAACTACTGACAGCCAACTTTTTACTGAATAATGACTTTAATACTCTTCGGCAGTGAAGGTAACCATGAGAAGTCCCCTAAATCCACTAAGCTAAGTAGTAGTCCAGGTCGACTTTCTTCCGCCCTTTCCATAGTACCTATTTAAAGGTATTGTACACTTTTGGTAACAGGTCAAAATCAGTGTCCACATTTTGTGTGATTAAACATATGCATGAACAAACAAACCTGTGAAAGTTTGAGCACAATTGGTCATCGAGGTCACGAGAAAATAGTGAAAAGAGATCTTATGTTTTTCAAATTCTCGCGCGCGATAATTACTATTGTTTTACTCGTTTCTCAGAAACAATAGCATTTTAGGCAGAAATATTTTAAAGAACCCTTTCTACCATTACTTTAAATCATGTAAGTTATGTGTGAATCTGTGAACATTGTGTTTTTTTATCTTACCAATAGTGTACAGGGCCTTTAACAGGACAGTTCTTTTCAGAACAAGAAGGCCCCCCCCCCCCCGAATTCTGAAAACTTCTCCGCGGTAGTAGAATGACTGCAAGACAAGTTTTTACAAGAACAATCTACACAGCAAAGTGTATACACTCAAGTGGTGTTACCGCAAACCAAATAAACAAACCGCATATTTTCATCGTTTTCCCAGCAGTTTTCTTGAACATTAGAATCAATGCACTCTTCACAACTGCAAATGGTTTACATGCAATGTTTTTTTGTAATTACTATAAGTATGAATTAACAGAAAAATACTCTTTGAACCAGCTATACTATACCGTCCGTGTGCATGTTACTTCTTGATAACTAGAGAGGATTGAAATGAAAGTAAACAAAACCATGAAAAAGGGCTACATGTATGTATAAGATTATTCATTTTACTAAGCGCGTTTGGGATGTGATTAAACCTAGAATATTGATGAAGTAGTTTAAATAAGTATATATTCCCAATAATATAGACACTTATTTTTCTCAAAAAGGTTGTGTTTTTTTCTCTGATAGTTGTCTGATGGTTATTGTGTTAAATATCAGAAGTGAGAAATATTATAGTTTTTCAACCGGGAGAGGTATAAATGTAATATTTGTACTGTACCTATTTTCAACTTCAATATTTCATGACATATGTCAAGACTTGTCCAGATAGATTTTATCTTGTTTGTGACTCTTTTAAATCCTACAAATATTCTCATTGCTTGAAGAATGATGTGATACTTCAATATAGAATATTTAACAAAAATAGGCAAATATTGCACCTAGGACATAATGTGTTGGAGCAATAAGGTTGAACTAAATTCTGCAACAATGTTTTATCTCGCACGAAGACACTCCATGCAACAACGCCTTATCTCTCCATTGACTTTGTGCATACATTCAGGTTAATTGAAAGCAAACAACCATCTTTTGATAATGTAAAACTTGAATTTCACGTAAACGCTTACTTAGGAGATACAACATTGTTGCATTGACACAACAACTTTAAGCGCTTGGTTTAGGAGGAAGCAATTATGAATCTTATAAAACATATTCTGTGTCTACGTGCTGCTCATTATTTGTGTAACCTTATAGAAACAAAAATTCAATCTGCAGATAAAAAATTGCGTGTTGTCAATCAGGTCAAGCTGCTGTGCGTCACTCGCAGCAGGGGCGTTGATAACAAATAAGTGATCGGCTACGTTACAGCCCTAATAAGTAACAGCCTCCTAAACTTGCCTGTTGTTTTTGCAACTTGTAAAATTGTAACTATTTGATCCTTTTTTTCAAAATGGCTGTGTGTAACATCAGTAAGAGTTAACAATACTACCTGGCAATAGAATCAATTCAAAAAAAGACAGTTAGTATATAAACAAAACCACCACGTCGATGTCACTTACGTCCCTTTTCACCCCTTGTCTCAACCCTTTAGATTAAATGAATTCAAAGGAAAAGGCCATAAGAACCCAATTTTTGTTATTGCCTGTCAAATGTATTAAACACAGATAATGGAATATTGGAATGTGAATTAAAAATGGCATGACAAAACTGACATTAACAATATACTTATGACCAAATAAACACCTTCATTTAAATTGTGTCAGAAAGCACTCAGGTAGCACAATAAATTACCAATATCATAACACCAATCATGTGCTATGTCTAAGCTAGAATCTAAGTTTGTTCACCCTGAAAAGATATTACAGCAGAAGGGTGCACACAGTTATTTTAAATCAAAATATATAAAACTGTTTTAGTGCCTTCTCTGAAAGGCCAGCCATTACCTTTTCAGCCAATTTTTCATAAAAGGATGAAATGAAACTCTGACAGTTGATCCTATTTTATTTATCCTGACCAATGTATCTTCTATCTACAGTCCCATCATCAACTCCTTAGTCTCTCTTGACTTCCCCAACCTCACCTAAGGATCTCCTATAGTAATGGTAGCATCATCCACTCCTCAGTTTCCATTGGTTCCCTCATCCCAATCAATGGTTCTTCGATATCCACAGTTTGACCATCAGCTCATTAATTTCTCCTAGATTTTTTCATCTTTACCAATTCATCTTCTAAATATTCGGTCCTATCATCAACTCCTTACTCTCCTTTTTGCTCGCTCATCCTGACCAACAGTGTTATCCTTCCATATCTTTAACTTCTTAATTTCTATTGGTACCCTGCTGCTCAGTCTCCCCTGGTTCCCTCATCTTGACTAGTAAATCTTCTAAATACACATTTCTACCATCAACTCAAATACTAGGGCTATTTGGGCTCTCCCTCATCCTGACAAACAGATCTTCCATATATTTTGTTGTATCATCCATTCCTTAGTCTACTTTGGCTCCCTCATTCTGACCAGCAGGTCTAACATATATGTGGCCCTAACATCTACTTCTCAGTCTACCTTGGATGCCTCATTCTGACCAACAGATCTTCCATACCTGTCGTACCTACTTTGGCTCCCTCATTCTGACCAGCAGGTCTAACATATATGTGGCCCTAACATCTACTTCTCAGTCTACCTTGGATGCCTCATTCTGACCAACAGATCTTCCATACCTGTCGTACTATCATCCACTCATAAGTCTACCTTGACTCCTTCGTTCTGACCCTCAGGGTCATCCATATCTATGGTCCTATCATCTATACTCCGTAGTCTACCTTGGATCCCTCATTCTGACCAACAGATTTTCCGCAACTATGGTCTTATCATCTACTTTAGTCAACCTTATTCTGACCAACAGATCTTCCATTTTCTTACTCCATTCTTACGTTAGAAAATTATTATCTTTTCTAAATTTACCTCATGTAAAATTTACAAGAATATACAAATGCAATGTTTTGGTGAACATTGGAAATTGGTCCTTGTTCCCGATGCTCTTAAATTCATACTCAATTTCAGCTGATGTACATTTGTACGTTGTTTCTTGATAGCTGATTCCACCTTTGGATTCCACAAAGTTTGGATTGCAAAAAGGATGTCTTCATTCGAAGCCTCAGGATTCATCTTCGGGTATTTTTTGTGTATGGTAGTATAATTTAAGAGTGAAGTTGCTCTACCGAGAGTGATTGCTAGGCTGACAACGCCCCTGTTTTAAGGGAGAAAGTGAAAGAAAACCTTAAATAATTGTGGCACGCTCTAACGAGCGTGCTGCACCTGTCGTGCAATAACGAAAAGAAAATTAACTTCTTTGGTACTATCATCCACTCCTTAGTCTACCTTAGCTCCCGTATCCGGACCAAAAGGTCTTACATATCCGTGGTCCTATCATTTACTTATCCGTGGTCCTATCATTCACTCCTTAGTCTGTCTCGGCTCCCTCATCCTGACCAACAGGTTTTACATATATGTGGTTCTATCATCCACTCCTGAGTCTACCTTGGCTCCCTCGTCCTGACCAACAGGTCTTACATATCTGTGGTGTTATCATCCACTCCTTAGTCTACCTTGGCTCAATCATTCTGACCCTTGGGATCTTCCCTATATGTTGTTCTGTTATCCACTCCTTAGTCTTCCTTGGATCCCTTATTCTGACCAACAGATCTTCCTTAACTATAGTTCTATCATTTACTCCTTAGTCTACCTTATTCCGACCAACAGATCTTCCATTTCTGTGGTACTATCATCCATTCATTTATCTACAATAGCTCTTTTTTCCTGACCAAAATGTCTTACATATCTGTAGTACTATATTTCACTCCTTAGTCCACCTTGGCTCCCTCATCCTTACAAACAGGTCTTACATATCCGTGGTACTATCATCCACTCCTTAGTCCACCTTGGCCCCCTCATCCTGACCAAAAGGTGTTACATATATGTGGTCCTATCATCCACTCCTTAGTTTACCTTGGGTTCCTCATTCTGACCAGCAGGTCTTACATATCTGTGGTACTATCATCCACTCCTTAGTCTAGCTTGGTTCACTGATCCTGACTAACAGGTCTTACATATCTGTGGTGTTATCATTCACTCCTTAGTCTAGCTTGGTTCACTGATCCTGACTAACAGGTCTTACATATCTGTGGTGTTATCATTCACTCCTTAGTCTACCTTGGCTCAATCATTCGGACCCTTGAGATCTTCCATATCTGTGGTTCTGTTATCCACTCCTAAGTCTTCCTTGGCTCCCTCATTCTGACCAACAGATCTTCCATAACTATGGTCCTATCATCTACTCAATAGTTTACCTTAGTCTGACCAACAGATCTTCCATTTCTGTGGTACTATCATCCATTCATAAGTCTACACTAGCTCCCTCATCCTGACCAACAGGTCTTACATTCCTGTGGTAGATCATCCACTCGTAAGTCTACCTTGACTCCCTCTCTTGACCAAAAGGTCTTACACATCTGTGGTACTATCATCCACTCCTTAGTCTACCTTGGCTCCCTCATCCTGACCATCAGGTCTTACATTTCTGTGGTACTATCATCCACTCCATCCTTAATCCAATTTTGGCTACTTCATCCTGACTAACAGGTCTTACATTTCTGTGGTAGTATCATCCACTCCTAAGTGTACCTTTGCTCCCTCATCCTGACCAAAAGGTCATCATAATAATAATAGTGGCTTCTTATACAGCGCTCATATCCGTCACTCAGTGACGCTCAAGGCGCTTCAACAGTCTGTATTTTCCTACAAGGTATATAAAATTATGTGGAGCTACTTTTTGAAGTTTGAGACCTATTCCTTTACATAGCACAATGTAATGGTTTACAAGGTGCGGTGGAGCAATATGCTGCCAATCAAACCAGGAACACCGGGGCGAACCCTTCTCTTTTCGATAAGTGCACTGGGTTCTTTTACGTGCATTACACAACACACGGGACCATTGGCTTTACATCCCGTCCGAAGGACGCAGCAATAATGGTTAAGTGTCTTGCTTAAAGGAACACGTTGCCTTCACATCTCATGAAATTTTACTGTTTGGAGGTGTTCCTTATACTTATTAAGAGTTGTTCTTGCAGTAAAACACCTTTAATATGTTATAATTAGTGAATGGTAATTAAAAAAAACAAACATTGACCTCTGACCCCCGAGACATGTCCCGCGAAATGTATACGTTTTTCAAGCCGTCAATACGGTCTTCGATGCAATAACAGTAACGGGTACCAGACCTTCTTACACCACACAAAGCATCGGTGTTACTAGGTTGGCCCCGCTAAAATCATACATTGTACGAGAACCCTGTCTTCGCGTCGTCTATTGTACTGCAGCATGCAGGGGGAGGTCTATGGGTGGTATGGCCGCGGGGTTTTGATGCTGCTGGTACATCCCTGGACGCCCGGACGGACCGAGACGTGGGGACTTGCTACTTAATTATTTAACGTATGTTTTTTCTTTCTTTTTTCATTCATTTATTAATTGGATATTTATTGGAATACAATAAACAGATGGTCATCGTAACATTTTTTATAAATTAATTGCTCAGTCGTAGTTTAACAGCTGCGACTGGAAATAAGACTAATAGAATTTGTCTGCCATTTATGGGAGTCAAAATCTTGACTCTCATAAATGGCGGAGCGTTTTGTTTCGCGAAAGTTATCAAAAGCGAAGCATTTCTAAGGCACGTTTGTGTGGATCATTATATTCTACTTTTTAAACATCTTTCCGACCGTGCTCATTATACATCAAATGCTTGTTATCGCCCAAAAGCGCCCAACAGCGCCCAACCCGAAGGCAACGTGTTCCTTTAAAGGAACATTACAGAATTGGTAAGAAAAAAACTTGTAAAATATACTTTTGATCACAGATTTACACAAAACTTACACGGTCTAATGATGATGACAGTAGAAAACATCCCTTAAAATATTTCTGTCTGAAATGCCATATTTGATGAGAAATGATAAACTAATTTTCTGATTGGAGTTTATCGCTCAGTGAGTGTTTTATTCATTTGTTAAACCTGTATGATTTCATGCAAATGTGTAATTGGTTTTTCACTATTTTCTCATGACCCAGATGGCCGATCGATCTCAAACTTCTACAGGTTTGTCAGTTTATGTATGTGGTGGATTACATAAAGTGCTTACACTGCCAGCAACTGTTTTGTTAGCAAAAAACAATTCCCTAATGTTTCTTTAAGGGCACAAGTGTCACTATCATCCACTCCTTAGTCTACCTTGGCTCCCTCATCCTGAACAACAGGTCTTATATATATGTGTGCTGTCATCCACTCCTTAGTCTACCTTGGCTCCTTCATCCTGACCAACAGGACTTACATTTTTGTGGTGCTATAACCTACTTCTTAGTGTACCTTGGCTCCCTCACCTGACCAACAGGTCTTACATATATGTGGTGTTTTCATCCACTCCTTAGTCTACCTTGGCTCCCTCATCCTGACCAACAGGTCTTACATTTGTGTGGTGTTTTCATCCACTCCTTAGTCTACCTTGGCTCCCTCATCCTGACCATCATGTCTTACATTTGTGTGGTGTTTTCATCCACTTCTTAGTCTACCTTGGCTCCTTCATCCTGACCAACAGGTCTTACATTTGTGTGGTGTTTTCATCCACTTCTTAGTCTACCTTGGCTCCTTCATCCTGACCAACAGGTCTTACATTTGTGTGGTGTTTTCATCCACTTCTTAGTCTACCTTGGCTCCCTCATCCTGACCATAAGGTCTTACATTTCTGTGGTACTATCATCCACTCCATCCTTAATCCAATTTTGGCTCCCTCATCGTGACCAAAAGGTCTTACATGTCTGTGGTGCTATCATCCACTCCTTAGTCTACCTTGGCCCCCTTATCTCGACCAATTGATCTTCCATATATATTTGCGTCCTTTCATCCACTCCTTAGATTGCCTTGGTTCCCTTTATCCTGACTCAATTTTCTTTTATAGTCACACTTCAGCCTTCCAGGGTTTCCTCATCCTGACCAATGGATCTTTTACCTTAGCACTCACACACTGTTAAACATACAGTAATATACTCCTCACTGCGGCTCCAACTGATACCAGTATTGCATTTTCTTGACATTGTTCAGTTTCAGTTATCTTTGAATTGACTGAGAGTAAGATGATAGTTCACCACTTTGGACCACCACCAGATGGTTTCACTCCAGATCAACACTGGGTCACACAAGTCATGAAACAGGTACCAAAACGGAATCGATGTCAGTCTGCTCAACAAGGTGAGCAAAAAGCTACTTTTAATGACACTAAATACTGCGAGCACTAGACAATCATCCTGAAACAATGGACTGTCTTGTGTTTCTCATCATATATTCTTGTCCCCCAAAAAGTAAACTCATTGTTTGCATTTTCAAAAGATAAACTCCCATTAAATAAATCCATTATTCAACAAATTGCATTCCTGTTACTCTCTAAATCCCTATCCATTGCCCTTGAAATTTGACAGGTTGTATCCTGAGTTTGACAAAATGTATAAAACAGACATAGATTGAGCACAGACTCAAATAATGAAGAGTAATCATACAAAGTCAAAGTGGATAACATTTGGTAATAAACAAAAATTAAATATCCGCTATGCTTGATCCATCAGATAAATGGACAGATTGTCAGGCTTTGTTGGATGCTGGTTACAGAGAGGATGGTATCTACACTATCTATCCCTTCCAGAATGATGAAGGAATAAACGTGTTGTGTGAAATGACGATGAATACAGGCTGGATTGTAAGTACATCAAATTATATTTTATTCGAATAGGATTATATCATTCATTCAGAATCAAAGACATTCAGACAATTATTTGCAACATTTCATGCACGTACAAACAGTACACTTTCCAGGCTTCCCCCTCCCAACTACCTACAAGTGTACAACAGAAAATGCTGAATTATTTCACACAATTTGTGCTTCATATCATGGGACTCCATCGTTGATCCACCACTGACTAAATGACATCCTCGTAATACTCTAGACTTAACAACAAGTCGTTGTACATATTGGGGGCTAAATGGATCAATTCACCTGACGTTATCATGAAAATAATCTGTATGACGTGCAATATGATAGCTGGGAGTCAGGTAGGCTGGCACTCAATTCTAATCGGCAATGATTTGTACAGATCACTGAACTGACTGTGAGCTTAGTCATCACTTACTGGCATGATACGAATAGACAAAATTAATGTTCTATTTTATTTTATGAAGCATACACAGCAGCAGACCCCCTCTGCCTATGTGCCTATGGTATAAGTGCACTCTTGAAAATGTTCATTAATTGGAGTGGCCCATAAGTAGGTAGAATGTGTTATATAAGATCTACATGATCTGATGCTTTTAGACTCACGATTGTTTGTCTGAATGGTAAATATGACTTGAAATCGTTTATTCAACGAGAGCCTCATCAAATGGTGTAAAAAGTAAATATGTAGTGATAATTTTGGATTCAATTGTTTTAACAAAGCATTTTTGCATCACTTTACTCATGCATCAGTAACGAAAAATTACAATAGTTCATACTGAAGTCTACAATAACCGTGTTTATCTTGTCAGAGTTTGATTGTTTAAAGCCAAATATTGAAGATAAATATAAAACTATTGTTTAAGTTAACACACTATTAGCTTATAAGATTTAACTTTTTTTTTTCTAGGTGGTCCAGCGGCGCTATGATGGATCTGTCGACTTCAACCGCAGTTGGGCAGATTACAAGGATGGCTTTGGGTCAATGGATGGTGAATTCTGGCTTGGCAATGAGGGTCTACATAAGCTGACTGACGCTGAAGGGAACTGGACAATCCGTTTGGACCTCACCAATGAACATAACAACACTGGTTATTTGATAGAGACACCCTTTCACATCGGACCTGACAACTACACTCTGTCCATGGAGCACTTCAGTAAACAACCAACTGGTATGTATACAAATGCTTGTATTAATCATGACCAGGAGGACTAAAATTTCCATCTAGTAACTACGACTGAATAAGTTGTAAACATATTTTCTTGAAATATGATCATCGTCTCCATATTTATTGAATGTTTTGATTCTTCATCTGAGACATTTAAACAGTGACTCAATTGAATATAAAAAACTATAATTTAAACCCCATCAGTTGTCTTTTGGTTTTAATACAATATTTTTAAATGTTCACGTTGTATCATCAAGTTCCTTGTGTTACTAAAAGCTATTGCAATGTGTTTAGTTTCAGTTGGTAGATATTGTGGGCATACACTTGGAATGGAAGACAGGAGTATTCCTGATGATGGAATTACAGCATCTAGTCAGTTGGATTCAAGGTATCAGCCAAGTGAAGCACGACTGAACCTGAACCGTAATTGGCGTCCAGCTATTAACCAGCAATTCATTGATTCTTGGCTTCAAGTAGATATGGGTACAGAGCCTGTGCATATCGAGGGTGTCATCACACAGGGCCGTCCGTACAGAGATTACTATGTGACACAATACCAGGTCCAATACAGCATTGATGGTAATGCATGGCTGTTTGTGAATGGGACATCCACTCCACAGGTAAGAGTATACAACAAAGAAACCCTCCATCCTACATGTATTCCTTGTAAACAAAAAACCCTTCCATAAAGCTGTCTGATCATGTCTACCTCTGATTTCATTGACAGGTATTTCATGGCAACACTGACAGAGACACCCCAGCTGCCAATATATTCAAGCAGCCTATTCAAGCACGGTACATCCGCATCAGAATAACAGCCTGGAATGACTTCCCATCACTACGTATTGAGCTCCTTGGCTGCAGAGGTAAGTAATATGACTTAGCGATATCTGGTGCTTAGCCGCACTCATGGTCTTAAATAAAAGGTGTATGACCCAGAATGTCTTTCATTTAATAGAGACATGACAAACTATAATCAAATGACATTCTGTTCTTCATTGCACTTTTCCAATGAATAAATGCTAGACCCAATAGTTGATGTTCTTCTGTGGTGGCACTGCAAGCTGACTTGGTGGATAAACATGACCTCAGCCTGCTTGATATGCCAGATTTGTATTGAACTCATTACCCTCTGTGCACATCACTGAATCTTATTGACCTTAGTCAGGTTTGATATGCCCAGACGAACTCCACTGTGTTCTGTGTGTTGAAATCTAAACCTTCTGAGATTAGCACTTAAGACTAATTCCCCTCATAAGCCACCTCATCAAAGAAATAATATCACACCCATGTTGAGACTGATTATACTTTCTTACCATGATCAACTGTGCTTATGTTGTCATGTCAATGGTAGAGTGTAGGAATTCTACAAAGCCATCTGACATCCAGAGTAATCTGGATTTTACTGGGTTTGTGATCTGTGATTAAATCAACATTAAACTGACCTCAGCAATCTGAATAATGATTGAGATTTCATTCCATTACAATCCTGTGACAGCAGACGATGATTAGCATAATGTTAGCACTCCAGCAATGTCTCTCCCTACCACAGCATGACTTGATGACAACATAGACCAGTGCCAAATAAGGTCCATTACTGAATATCAAGCAAGTGTGTAGAATGGTGCGCTTACCAATAAAACAAGGTAATCTGTCATGAGTGGATTGAGGTTTCTTATGGATGGACGTCCTGTTTTTCTAATATATAAAATTGAGAATTCCCGTACATTACTTTTTTAGACAAAACCCTAACGTACACTTCTTTGAAACACTAGAACATGTATAATAAATTAGACATTTAGGTCCTTAAGAAGGATAAACAAGTATCCAAATAAGCTCTACTGTGGAACTGTCCTGATCCAAAGCAAAGCAAAGCTTGTACGATATTTATTGAAAAATATACACTCTCACAGAACTCATAACATTATTGCTGTTGGTCAATGAATTGTTCAAGATTGAAGGGTTCAAACGTCAAAACTCGTTTTTATGAAGTACTCATTTTTTTCCATCAGATAGAGTCTTCATATGAGTGGGAAAAATTGACAAGTCTCAGTGCAAAATTTGTCAACATAAAAAAGCATCCGTCTACATGGGTCTGTACTTTTTCGTACAGGGAATCGTTGGCTCAATTCTTTTTTTCTTTTTTTTCAGATCAAATCTGAAACATGTCATCATTGGATTTCAACAACAAATGCGTCTTTATATTTGCTGAAGGGGAAATGTTTTTTTGTCAGTCCAATGGTCACATGAACCTTGCAGCGAGGCACTCAACCACTGTGCTTTGGCACATATAAAGAAAAACATAACAATTTCAAAATGGTATATCCCAACCCCGTGATACTCCGTGATATCCTGCAGTGTACCAATACACACGTTTTAGGAGGGGTGTCAATCAATGGGGTCGTCAATTTGGTCAGGAGGGGTGGTGGAAAAAATGTTTCCCCATAGCTCATGCACAAACTCCTATCTCTGCGGCACGTGCGCCACAGATCACTACAACAGCTTAGTGGTAAGGCATGTTGTGTCTGACCGCTCTAGGTTCAATGGCCTTTTGTGAATGAAGGTCTTGTGATCTTGTGCTGACAGCAGACTGGTTTAGCAGACATAAATCATTGAGATAAGGCAGAACAGACCCTCTTAACCTCTTAACCTATCAAATGGGCCTGCCACACCTTTGTGACAGGATTACGTAACACCGTTGGCCGAAAACAGGTGCAGCGGTGCAGGGTTTTAAAGGTCGTTATTATCGAAAGTCAGTAATGAATCAAATGAAATAGAATAAATGCAGTGTAGGCCACTATTGCCTTGATGCATCAGAAATTATGATACAATTTTTGGTGTCATGAAAATTCTCTTCACCAGGCTTTAAGGATCATTCAGAAAACATAACTTTGTATATAATCATACCAAACATTTCCTCCAGACACAGGGGTAGGAAAAACTTAACCCTCAGGGAAGCAACGTGGTGAAAAAATTCTCCACATATTCCAAATATGGTAATAATTTTTTTTTCAATGGGCCAAAAAAGCCAAGATTTTCTGTAATCCTCACCCCTTGCATACACCACAAGCCTGTAGACTTCCATTGGCCAGGCTATAACCACTGCCGAGTAAGGAGTAATGAATGACAGCAGTCCCAAGGGACAGCAATGTCCTTGGGAATTGTAACTGGATATCTTAGTGAGCCAACTCCTTGTGCCATTATCTCTTTGTGTCAACCCTGTGCCGCCCAGAGCTAAAACAGGTCGTAAATAACACACACTGCTGGCCCAGACAAAAGCCCTGTGGGGATTAAAATTGCTTTGGGCTTGCAGGAGGGGGTTATTGACCTACAAAAGTGAGTGGTGATAAAATTCTCCACCTGGAGAACACGCGTTATACAAAATGGCCCGCTTCTCCGAGGGTTCTGATAATAATCCTACTACTATGGATTGTTCATAGGCAACATTTATTGTCTTTTCAGTTGATGGAGTCTGTAGCCATAGTCTTGGAATACAAGATGGTAGCATCCCTGATGACGGAATCACAACTTCCTCTACTGATGAAGAAAAATGCCCAG
This sequence comes from Pycnopodia helianthoides, assembly GCA_032158295.1. Lineage (NCBI taxonomy): Eukaryota > Metazoa > Echinodermata > Asteroidea > Forcipulatida > Asteriidae > Pycnopodia > Pycnopodia helianthoides. Next base: position 19,421,953 of record CM063255.1, on the reverse strand, counting down.
AAAACCCTAAAGGACGTTTTGGTGAGAATGGTGGCTGGTGTCCCACAGAGAGTGATAAAGACAGTGCATGGTACCAGGTGGATTTACAACAACCGACATTGATTCAAGGTGTAAAAACAAGGGGCAACCACAAGGAATGGTACTGGGTGACAGAGTTCCTAGTGTCCCATAGTGGCAATGAACTAGACTGGAGATACATAGGAGGGACATCCAAGGACAATGCACAGGTATGACATCATACATAAATGGCAGATAAATGAATTGAAACATCACAACATAAGAAGCAATGCCTAAGAATTTAATAATATTACTTCTTCAATGATTCACTGAAATGGCATTGGTACCATTCTTTCCAAATCAACAAACAACATATCAATATTGTATTTATTTGTCCATGTTGTATTAATACGTAGGATGTCAAGATTAATTATACAATCTAGTAAGCCACCACAGTTTTTGTACGCTAAACCTTTCAGTTGATTTCTCTGCAATATAAGTAGCACCAATCACAGGAGAACTTCTTAAGACCCTTGTGTATTTAAACCATTCTAGCTCTAAGATGATAAGTTGTCAATGAGAATCAAATTTATTTTATTTCATGAAACATGATTTCTCCAAAATACATTGAGCAGAGTAAAAGAAAGCAGAACTTCATAATGACCTTTGTTTCTTCAAACCATTAAAGCTATAAGATGATAAGTATCCAATGAGCATCAATTTTTTCTTTTACAGAGATTCCCTGGGAACAGTGACAAACACACCATAGTAACCAACATGTTCAGTGAGGAAATCAGAGCACGCTACATCCGCATCATACCAACTGGGTATCGAGGTAATCGTCTATCAATGCGCATTGAACTCCTTGGATGTAATGGTAAGGTCATCTTATTAACAACCCGTGTGTTTACTTCACAACTAAAACACTAAATATAAACACACATGTGTAAGTTTACTTGGTATAATTGACAATGCACATTGAATACAATAGATACCAAAATACTTACTTTCAGTCAGATGTTAAGGTTGGCATCTGATAAAATGTTTCTTCTAGATCAAAACTAAATTTTAGATCAAAAAAATTAAAAGATCTCTCTTGTTAAAAACTCAGATGAAACATTCTGAGGCTTTTAATTTTCTTTTAAACTGTATAAAAATTTAAATCTGAAAACAATGTTGTTTGATGTCAAGGATTACTTCATCAAATTTGCATACTGTGTACCAAAATAAAACAAAATATGTTCCCAAAGCCACACAGTGAAGATCATTATGATCATCATTATAATGCTCCATTAATAAGACATACTTCAGTAATGTTAATATTGAGTTTCCATTAATCTCTAATAGAACGCTGGTTTTGTTTGCAACGTCTTGGAATGGGAAAGTCACAGCATCCAGTATACAACGGAAGGACGATGGTAACTGTCAACCAAGCAATGCAAGACTCACTCAATCAGCAAACAATAATACTATTGGCTGGTGCCCTGAACCTAATGACATCAAACCATGGTTACAGATTGATCTAGAAATTAGAGTTATGGTAGAGGGAATTATGATGCTGCAGGGATCTGATCAGGGAACCAGTGTAGGTGAGAGTTACGAGTACCAGCTGGAGTACAGTGATGACCAGGGCACTTGGCATAATATAAATTCAACACAGGTAAGAAGTTGTATGTCTAACCTACACTGATATGTTGATTGCCGCACATAAAGTGTCCATCTTAAGATCAATGTTTTTATGAGTTTGTGCTAAAACTTTTTTTCTAAAACTGGTTTGAGTATCAATAAAGAACTAGTTTCATGATTCAATTTAGTCCCACTTTAAAAACTGACAAGCAACAAAATTTAAATGGAATTGCATAATCATCTGCACCCTTTGATTATCCTACAAGATCACTCTGCCAAACACAGTGCAGCTGCCCCAATGCCTACAGCTACATAGCAGAAGAACATTTTGTGATAGGATTTTTTAATGTCAGACTTGTGTTCCCATAATCAATTTCCCTGTTGCAATTTGTTAATCTTTGAAGAGATGGAGCTTGGTTGATTAGTATACTATTATATGTCAAATATTGTAGTGATCACACTGTCACAGTAAGTAAGGAGTTCATATGTTAAAAAAAAAATAATAATTTTGCACTTGTATTACAACAGATACTAAGAAGGAACACCACATTAAACTCTGAAGCTACCAGCATGTTCCATCCACCAATCACAGCTCGCTATGTCCGCATCATCCTAAACCAGACTGATGGCTCTCTATGGATACGCGTTGAACTCCTGGGATGTAAAGGTGAGTTTCTTCAAGTAATGATTCAATCACATTATCATTGCAAATGTTCATAATTCTCAGAATGAAAGCAATGGACTTATCCTGAGATACTTTCATATAGTAAAGAACAAAGAACCCCAATTACACACAGGGAAATCTGAATTCAGGACACCCAATTGCACAAAGGAAAATGTAATTTCAGGACAGCAGTACATTTTTCAATTTGTATAGCAATTTTTTACACTAGAAAGTGTGCACACTTTATGCTGTTTTATTGGATTAATCATATTCAGACCATACATTCAATTTGATTGGAAAACCAAATACATCAGAATTTTGCTATCCATTATTGAGATTTTAGAAATACAGAGATATAGAAATGTGGAGAATTTAAAACTTTAGACGTTGATCCATAATATTACTCTGAGAACATCTAACCGTTTAAGCTGTCATAGGCAGCTGAGTGGCGTTGTTTCGAAGAATAACCAATCATACTGCCATGAATGTTATCAAAATCAAGGCTATACATTTTTTTGTTTCCAGTCCATTTGGTCTGTGGGCAACACCTTGGAATGGAAGACCATAGCATTCCCAACTCCAGAATCACAGCCTCAAGTATCAACCAGGACCGACCAGATACGCCAAGTAACTGTCAGCCGAGTAATGGACGTTTGAACCAGATTGGAAATGGTTATGTCATCGGTGGTTGGTGTGCAGCACAGAATGATAATAAATCTTCATGGTTGCAGATTGACTTTCTAATGGTGACTCCTATTGAAGGAGTCATAATTCAAGGAATAGATGACAGTTTGATCAATAATACTTGGAACTGGTTTGTAACATCATACCAGGTAGAATATAGCCTCAACAACATCACCTGGTACTATGTAAGTGGCCATGGAGGACCTAAAGGACAATTTCAGGTAGATGGTTTTTCCATTACAATTATACAAGCAAGGTATTTCCAATTTACAATTTGAACTCTTGAACAAGAATTATTCCTCAAACTTATTGCAATCAGAGAACACTGGTTAATCTCTGAACCTGAATGCAAAAATTGCTTTAAAAAAACTTTGTTTGAATTTGAAATTATACTGAACCAAACACCACTGTTTAGATTTCAAAAGTCTACATGACAGTTTAAACAATACTTGGAACTGGCGTGTAACATCATACCAGGTAGAATATAGCCTCAACTACATCACCTGGTACTTTGTTAGTAGCCATGGAGCACCTACAGGACAACCTCTGGTAAATGTTTTTTTCATTACAACAATACAAGCAAGGTATTTCAAATTTACAATTAGAACTCTTGAACATAAATTATTCCTCAAACTGATTGCATTCAGACAACACTGGTTGATTGCTGAACTTCAATGCAAATATTGCATTGAGAAACTTTGTTTGAATTAGATATTCTATTGAGCTAAACATCACAGTTTAGATTTCAAAAGTATACATGAAAATATAAATAAAAAGTTTGTTTCAACTCTAAAAACCAGTCTTTGACAACATGTGTTACTGTTTGATAAGTTTTACTCTGCTTCTTATTTTTCTTCTTTTCTTTTTTGTGTAGACATTCCGTGGTAACACTGACCAGTCAACACCTGTTACTAACAAATTTGAGCAGCCAATCAGAGCACGCCACGTCCGTATCAGACCAATCAACTTTGAGGGATCTCCAGCGATGCGCGTTGAACTCATTGGATGCAGGAGTAAGTTTATCATTTTATTCTCAATGAAGAATTTCAATTCTAACCCAGCCAGACTGCACTCAAATTCTAACCCAGCCAGACTGCACTCAGGAAGATTACAAGTTTTAAACGCAGTGTTCCAGTCTGCAATTTATGTCCAGTACTTTTGAGTGAAAAAAGATTAAAAAGTTTCATAATCAAAACGAGTTCACAGTTTGTCTTTTGTACTATTTTTCAGGTGGTGTTCTTGAGACTGCCAACAATCGAGCCTTTAGCATCAACCATCACACAGATTTTAACCAAGATGAAACAAACTGTTCAAGTCTGAATAGTGAAGGAGGTTGGTGGTTTAATAGATGCTCTGGTATACCTGGTATAGACAATAACCTTAATGGTGAATATATCCAGCCTGGTGATATTATGGGTCCATACAAACGAGTCATTAGAGCTAGTCAATGGAATGGTACTCGTATTGCAAAGACTGAAATCAAAATACGCCGCCAATCTCAACCTCGTGGCTAAACAAAGTTTCTGGATGAAAAATACATTGACACCTTGTCCTGGCACTGAAATTACATTTATAAGAACACTTAGTTATTTGTTTGTAAAATTATTCTTCCAATTGAGTACCCTTATACTCAGTTAATTCATTAGCTGGATATGTTCACACATTTAACTTCATTGAACCACCTGTCACTTATGACTAGCTATTATTTTAGTGTTTGGGCAACAATGGAAAATATGGGCTTTCATTCTGTTGAACCCATGCACAGACCTCACACACTTCTACTGGATAAAAATGGTTTGCCATTTTGGGAGTCAAAGTGCATGTAGAGATCATGGTGAGTGTGTACACGCCTGAAATGGGCATTTTACAGAACAACACAGAGGGAAAGTGACTCACAAGATAATCTGATGGTGATGACGTCAGGTGAATTGGGTCAATAAACTAAACTTGCACAATAAACTGGCACTATAGCAATCACATTGTGTTTTCAGAGTTTTTTACCAAATGGTAAAAGTAAAGCACCCTTAACACTATAATTCTAAGCAAATGGACAACTAAACCTACATGTAGACACAAGCAAACAGTAATTGAAGTATTTATGTTTATTCAAGTCAATAATGGGTAATTTGTACTTGGTTAGACAAGTCTGAGATGCTCACTTTACAAGTTAAATGGCTCAATACTCTCACGATGTAATACTGTCATGAGGTGATGTAACTTTTACTGATAATTATTGTAAAAGATTACTGAGAGCTGGGCATAATTTCATAGAGCTGTTCAAAAAAAAGTAGCTAAGCAAAACAGAACCATGCTTATTACAATGAGGCCAGCCAAAATATCTTTTCACATGTACAATCTGTGACCAATATCCTGCTCATTTTTTCTTAGCAGGAAAACTGCTAAGCAATATTGTCTGCCTAAAGAGATCTATGAAATGGATCCTGGTTATAAAGATTCCTAATCACCAGCAGGATGTTATACAGGTTTTCCTGGTTAGTTTCAGGAACAATTAATTTACTTTCTTTACCACACATTCATATGCACTCATGTGTCCCTATTTCTTTTAAAACTAGGGTTTCATTTTAGCTACTATCTCAATCAGTTTCGCTTGTGTGCAAACATCATTTTGTTCTTCTCAGGCTCGTTGTAGTCATTCTATTCATTTACAGTCATTCAATACTACATTTTTACTTTTCTTCCGTTGAATTTCTACTGCTTATTTACTATTGTAGACATTGATTTTTAGACCAGCCTCTTGCTGTTGGCTTTTGCAAAATGCATTGTTCTATGTAATGTATTGAATTTGTCCAGTGTTAGCTAAGAAGTTGTAATTGATTTACTCCTTTCTATTGTTGACTGCAGATGCAACAGAGTATATTCAATTTCAAACAATATTGAAAAAGGCCTGATGTTAATATTTAGTCTTAGCCTCCAGGTTTATGGCCTTGCTAGCCTGGTTTGATAACATTCTTCAAGAATTATCTCAATCTAGGGCCACATGTATTCATCACACAAAACCTGTGTCTGTGTTATTTACACCAATAAGTATCTTGCTTTGATGGGGGTGGAGCCTCAGAGCGAGCCTGTCTATTGTCATCACTTGGACTTGTCTTCATCTCTGATGGGTCTTGGGCTTGATAAAAATGTTAAACTTGTTCACATCCCATGCTTATTATGATTAGTTCTTACAGCCTACAGTAAACTTCAGTGGGAGACATCCTGGAATGCACCACCAGTTAATGATTTTTCTACATTTATTGTTTTCACTTAAATTTTCTCAACTTTAAAAAGTTAAGATTTTTGCACTTTTCTAATTTTTAAACACAATGTATGTTTTAATCTTAGTATAAATTCTCCTGGTATTTCATTGGTTAATGTCATAGCTGAAACCATTTTTTTTAAACTCAGAAAAGGGCTCTCTTTTATTAAAATTTAAAGTGTCTGCACATGTTAGAGAAGGTATTTTATACAAACTTGGTATAACAAAAAATATGCATAAAATTCAAGACAAGTTCTATTTTTAGATGATGTACATCTGGCAATATGAGCGATTGGGGACTTTTGGGACGCTAGGTGGCAGCAGACTCACCAGGAAAATCCGTAGATCTTAGAACAACATAAAAAATGGAATTCTACCTGGTATATCTGCTGCCATCTAGCGTTCAAAAGTCCCCCATTGACAATACAGCGTGCTCTTTAATTAGGTGTTCGGCTAACAGCCGAAAACCTATTGTTATTGTAAAGTTTTTTTTCCACCTCTTCTTCTTCCTTCTGAACCTTCTCTACAAGATTTCGCAAAAAGTTGAAGTTGTACAAACTTGAAACTTGGCATATACTTGAACATGAAGACGGCATGCGAACAATGACGTCATGATGACGTCACCAGGTGTTGAATTACAGGGTTTTTAGACATTTTTTGTTTAATCTTTTAAATTCTGTAACAAATCACACTTAAGAGGCCGGTGGTTGTTTTATGCGGGATCATACTTAGGTCATATAGGTTTTTTTTTTTTTGTGTGCGTGACCTCACATGAACTCTACTTCCAGTCGAACCGGAAGTGCCTAGTGAATTGACTGGCAGAAAGTGCCAATAATTTTTTGAGGTTTTTTTTACGATGTTGTATTCTTGTAAGTGTCAGGTTTTAAAAAAAAAGGACCGGTGAAGTCACACAATTCAAAAGCGCCCTCTTGCGGCAGGTTCAAAAAAGATCAAAACACACTTTTACTAGATGTCTGTGGCAAAGTTAATGAGAATCTCTTCAAAACTGGTTAACATAATGACCTTTATGCAGACAACATATTTGTGGAGTCATAGTTTGATGACGTCATCGTGTGTCATGTGGTAAGGCCTTAAAGCAGAAGAAAGGTATTTAAAAACTTAATTGATGATACACAAAGTGTGACCTCGTTTGACCCTGTCTTCCGGTTGAAACTGGAGGTTGAAGTTTAGTAACAGAAAAAATCATAACTCATGAACCACATGTTCGTTTTTTACAATCTACACATCATCGAACAGGTCGTGAAAAGTTCAACAAAAGTTAAATAGAATCCGACCTCAATTGACTTTGACTTCCTGTTCAATCCGGAAGTTTAAGTTTAATCATTGAAAAATCGTAACTCTTGAACCAAACATAAGATCTTTACAAAAAAGAAATGACATAATAATTTCAACAGCGCCCTCTCGTGACAAATTTCTTCGGAAAAAATGCAAAACGTAGAACTATTATAGTGCACTGTGAAAAAAGAAAACAATAAAAATGCAAATATTTAAAATCACAATTATTTCGTATAACAAAATTTCATACAAAGACATGTTTACCAAATTTTCTTTTTACTTTTCACCAGCTATGCTAATTTCAACATGTCTACCGAACACCCTGTTTTTGTGATATCACAAAAACTGAATTTCTAGTTTATAGTTGACCTAGGAGAGTTCATTTTTCAAAGAGCAGTCAAATAAAAAATTTAAAATCAACTCAGGGCCCTGCACAGGTAGTTTGGAACCTAATGGAAAGTGACTGAGATGACTGGGACAAAATTCACCAGCCTCACAAAAACATAACATCAATGCCATAAAAAAATTTTTTAAATGTTTTAACAAAATCTAGAAAAAGTCACACAAATTTGGTGGTGATTGCTGACAGTTTTAAGATCTGCGCAAGTATCGGTGGGGGCTGATAGTGTTACCATGTCTTGTGGGTAGAATTATGGTTTTGCTATCATAAACTTTACAATCTTTTATCTGGAATGAACATGATTGTGTGCTAAGGCTTAATTGAAGTTCAAATAATAATATTTCAAAATTTGAAATGTTTACACAGAGTGCCTTAATTGGTATAATAACCGAATATTTTGCTTTTTCTTTGTTTCTGATAATAAGGACTGTTGTAATATTGGTGTATATTATAGTTACATGTCATAGGTAAATATTGTCAAGTAATAAGTCATAAGAAAACCTGACTAGGTAATTTTGAATAATTTGGGTTGAACAAAGAAAAAATTTACTTAAGCAGGATTTGAACCAACAAGCTTAAGATTAACATGCCAGCGCTCCACCAACTGAGCCAAAATAGGGAGACCGCCAACACAGGGGTAGATAGCTCAGTTGGTAGAGTGCCGGCACGTTAATCCGGAAGGTCATTAATTCAAATCCCGCTCTAGTCGATTTTATTCTTTGTTCAACCCTAAATTATTTTGTAAATATTGTATTAGCTGAAATCATTAATAAAATTCATAAAGGATTACCATACATTTACTCTGAACTCTGAATTATTAATTTCAAAGGCAGAATTAAAAATTAAGCGATGTATAGTTTTAAGACTTGTTTTACAAAAGAGAACCAAAAGAGGGAAAAACATAGTGTTTTTGTAAAGCATGAGTTTTCATTTAAAAGTGGTGAAGGAAAATATGTTTTTAGAATGATTCCTTATGTAATTTACGTAAAGCACAACTGCAAAAGTGTGTACTAATGTAAAAAAAAAAAATTAAAAAAAAAAAAAGTTAGAATGATTTTAGAAGTAATTTACGTAAAGCAAAACTGCAAGAGTGTGTAATGTAAAAAAAAAGTGCTGTCCTGTGCCGTTTGCTTCAAAACTGTCATTGCGACTTCCAACCAAAAAGTGTCACTGAAGCTAGACCGGCCTATCAAAATATGTTAAAGCAACAATTGGAGATCGTCAGAGTTGCATCAGTGGAATTGGATAACTTTGAAGTATTATTACTTTGTTGTCCAGGTCAAGTGCCCTCATCAGCTTTTTGAAGAGTTAAACCTTTTCAGTAGTATAATACATTTTAGCAAAATGTCTCTTCGAATAATGCATAAATGAATACTAAAACTATTAGTTAGCCTACACATGTCTGCACCCCTCCATTATCAAACAACAGTGTTGACATGCTTGTGATTGCCGGTCTCTTAATGAAGGCACAAAATGCAGTTAGTGAGTAGATTGCCAACTATCCAATCAGTGTATTTCAGATGTTAGGCATAACAGCAACTCAGAATGAATCCAATTCAAGTTTTAATAAGATGAAAATTTAAACAAAATGTTTAAAAAATTATTTTTTGCCATGCCAGACTCTATGAAAATGTAAAAAATTGTGTCTTGAATTTATTGCAAATTGCAAAAGCTTCACTTTTCATCAAATGTTTTAAACTGAAAATTTATTTACAAGTATTGCAAAAAAGATAAACCAATACTGTTTGTAACAAATGTTTTTTTTTATAAATTTGTTTACTTGAAGTTGCTTTTCTGGTGCAAATGCCCAGACAAAAGGGGCTTAAACACGACAGTTTTCACTAATACAGTTTCTGGGAAAAAAAAGTTATCAAGGCAAATTTACTCAACTTACACTAATAAATACAACCAATTTATTTTCTTCTCCTGAGTCCTATAAATGAGGAGGATCTAAACGGGCTGTCTTTATAGTTTGCACTGTTTACAAAACGCCATTTGACCTGAAAGTGACCTTCGTAAAAGTTGAAGTTGTAACCAAAATAAAGATTAGGAAGTGATCAGCTTTGAAATTGTGTAAGCCTTGACTGCAGTTATTGTTTCTAAAATTAGTAATTGCAATTTAAAAAATTATTTCTACAGTTTAAAAATGCATGGTTTGATTATCTCCAAAATGAGGGTTTTTTTTCGGTGAATTTATGCACAAAGTTTATGTAATATAAAACTGTATGGCTGATGGGCGAGATAGATTATGTGGGATCCCAGCAATAATTTTTTATTTTTTTCATGTAATGGAAGGTAACATTCTCGAATCTATACAAATAGTTTAAAAATTCAAACAGACCAAACATTTGGCCTAGCATTTTTAATACATAAACATCACTTTGCCATTGATGATTTTGCCACAAACCGCACACATGCACTACTAATTCAAAACTTTAACCAATCATATTAAAGATATGAAGCTTCTGTTAGAGCATGCAAATCCAATGAAACTATCGGAACTGTAAAACCAGTGCCTCGTTTTATCCTTGGGGATAAAGAAACACATGGAGAGCAAGGCTCGGTTTCACAAAATTGGAAGTGCTTAGCAAAGTGTGATGTCACAAGACAAATCACTGAACCAAAACTGACTGCACATCTTGAGATGAATCTTAGTGCTCTGTGAAATCGGCTGCAGGACCCAAATTCGTAAAGCTGTTGAGCAGAAGATACTGCTTGCCAGGTTTTTTGGCTAGAATTTAGTTGCAAAAATGTAAACTTTTATTCTTTTTGGCTGATAACCTGTTCCTTCTAAGCATAAATTTTCTGTGCTTAGCAGTTATACTGGCTATATGAAAATTGGTCCAGAAAGTTGTTAAGCAGAACTTCTGTCTTAAAAGATATGAATGGGGTACCAGTTGCAGCAATGGTTACTGGGGTAGGCCTATATGGGCTGGTAACCTATTTATGCTTAGCAATAGTTTTCTGTCATAGCAGGTTTTTTGCTTACAGGCTTTGATATAGCTAAGCACAACATAACTATGCCTTGGTATCAGAAGAAGTATCAAAGCACACAATTTGTAAGCAATTTTTTCTGGTATATGTAGAGCTGTATATACCTGGTAGGGATGTACTGAAAAACAACGTTGATTGGCTATCAAATGTGACTGCTTTGTGTTCGGGCTTGTTGAAAAATACTGAGCACTTGTGTATGGCGCTTGTAGGATGCTTAGGGATAGTACGCGCGTGTGAAAATGCAAGTATTTTGACGCGATTCCACTTCAAATGAATCATGTTTTTTCACTGTCACCCTTAACTGCATAGAATTAGACATTCAAAAAATCATAGAAGGATGAGTGAAGACCAGCTGCTCTTTGAGTTTAGGCCTCTTCTGCGGGTTTACTTGTTGAAACAATTCCAGGGGCTATTTAATATTATGAGCGAGCAAGGCACACTGGGAGAAAGTGGCGCAGCGAGATCGATCACCCCTGGGAAAAAGGTTAGGCTGCCATCGCTAAAGTTGGAGGGCGCCCTCAAGTGATTAACATGTTACAGTAATGTATAAGTTACCGACAGTGAATGTCGTCTGTTTCTGTGGTTGTATCGCAGGAAATGGCAGCCAAGAATGTTTTACACAAAGAGGTGAGTAGATAAGTCAATTAATTCATTTCGGTACCTAAAGAGTGTTGTTCTTAGATGAGTTTAACCCAATTTGCATAGTCCCAAGAAGAATTAAATGTTTCCACGTAGGTACCGCGAAAGTTGTCATTTTGTAATTTTTGTTTTCCAAATAAATATTGGCAATGCATGAGTGAAAATTTCCTGTGCACAGCTCAGTCACACACTACACTAGTACTAACTCCACTACTCTACTGACTTCTGAGTACTGAAGTACGGTACTAACTACTATTGCCCTGGTTGTTTTGGGAAATCCTTAATCATGACCAACTGTACCGTCACTATCCAAAAAGTAGGCCTAATAATACAGGAATTGAGTCTGGTTGGCTCAGTGGTGTCTTCCCTGCCTTTCACCTCACTCTGCACTGTCTGGTGTACTGAACCTCCACCCCTGCCCTGGTAAAATCCTGGACCGAAGCCTTGTGGTGGATTAATGTACGTTTTAAAGTCCCTACCTGACTGGGTTTTTCATATTTTTCGGTTTCCTCCCACGCGACAATTGAAATCTCTTTGTTATCTTCTTTTTTTTGGAACCCAGTTGGTATGGTGTTTCATAACACTACTGTCATGAGGATGCTTTGCCAACTTGCAACTATGATGAAATTCAGACTCTGCTTCAGACTTAGGAACAAAATGGGCCAACAGGCATGAACTGCGTTCAATGGTATTCTGTTGTACCACTGGCTTTTACAGCTCAAAGAATCACATGTGCTTTACAGGGAGTTTCATTGTTTGAATGTCTTACTGATTGAACATGAAGATCTCCTCAAGTCAAAGTAAATAATTGCTTTCGGGGTGATTGATTTTAGAAATTTAGAAGCCTCTATCAAGTTAGACAGAGTAAAACAAGTCTACTTTCCTCCCTTTTCAATGACTGCCTTCCACCCATGAGAGAAGATTCCCTCTAAAGCACATCGCGCATTAGTTGTAGTTACGCCTAAGTGCACTGCAGAACACTAACCCAGCAAACAAAATAACGTCCCTTCGACGTCGCTAGGACGGTATTCGAATGTTGGGAGAACGTTTTTATTTAACGTCATACGGACGGATAAGTGTGGAGTTTTGTCAACGTCTAGATGACGTTGCGTTATGACGTTTTATAATAACGTTGTGACAACGTAAAAACTGCGCTGAAAAAACAAGGTAATTTCTTGACGCAATTATATGATTTTTTCCTGAAGTTTTTCGATAAAGTATAAATTGTTTATATTATATATATAGTTTCATGAATATTAGTAATTGATACAACAATATAATCAATTAACTACTTTCAACAATGTAAACTTACCAGTAGGCCATTCGTTGCGGTTGCCTGACTTCACTGTACCTGTATATATTGTAAAGCATGTACTATATAAGTGCATACCAACTTCTTGCTTTGGCAATCATGGGTGTGTATTTTTACTACAGTTTTTCCACTTTAATAATATTTGTTGAAAGTAAAATTAAATGTTTAGTTACTACATTAAATTTGCTACTAAGTCCTCTGATAGTTAAGACAAATACATGAAGAAATGAGTACACCTAATTCAAAAATTTGGCAAATTTCTCAAAATTTGTGGTAAATATGTTACAACTTCTTAGCCCAATCTACTAATTTGCATATGTGATATTAAGTTGTCATAACGTTCCCAAGTAACCCGACAAAACTACAACATTCAAGCAACGTTGCAAAAAAACGTTAACGCGACTTTATTTAAAGGTTTTTAAGAAACATTGCCATAACGTTGTATTTATGTTTTCAAATAACATGACAAAACCACAACCTTCAGGTAACGTTATGAAAGAACATTCACCTAACGTTTGTATATGACGTCAAAAACCAACGTTGGAAACGTTGTATCTGCGTTACCAAGTAACGTGACAGAACAATAACATTCAGAAAACGTTGCAAAATAATATTCACAAGACGTTTTTATACGACGGTTAAAATAAACCTTGTTATAACGTTTTATTTAGGTTATTAAGTAACAAGACCAAACCGCAACCTTTTTGCAACGTTGCAGGTTAGTTGTGTTTTAGTTGGGAATTAACATTACCTAAACACAACTTCACAGTAACGTTATGATGACGTTACGTGTTTGCTGGGAACAGAGGACAAAAAAAACGAGCACATTCCCTTCCTTAGTTCGACTGCTAAATAGCAATTCAAACCAATAGCAGCAAATTATTTCCTTTTATAGAAATGATAATAGCAGTTGTTACACTGCTATGTTACATCACGTTACGTGATGCCTGCACTACGCGGCAGGACGACGACAAATAGCTGCACGATTTCCACATAATGCAAGCTGATGTGGATCGGACTGTGTTTATGTAGGTTTTTAATTACACGTGAATTTGTGCTTGATGGATATGAAGACTCGATCCTCATGCCACGCCAACAGAACACCGGTCTACTTACAACAATGTCACGTAAACTTGACAGTTGCAACGGCTGGGAAAGCGTATACGCTTTCCCAGCCGTTGCAAGTACGGCTGACCTCTCTATACGCTGACCTCTGACCACGTTTTGTTTTTTTCACATTTTTCGTTAATTAGGTGACATTTTGATGATTTGTTTTTTTTTCAACAACCATCTAAAAATTTTGTCTTTGATTCAACATCACTAAATTAGGTAAACAGTAAGCCGGTTTGCCATGGGTGTCTACTGTTAATCCTGACAATCCTTTGACTTCGTAGTAAAACATTTTGGATACTATTAGTCATATTGATTTTTTTAAGCTTTTTATTAAGAACTTGAAATGATAACCATAACTTATGGCAATACATTTTTTTTTCTTCTTTTGTTTGTATTTGTATTTTCTGAAAAAATTGTTGAACTGGTCACTAGTTTTTTTAAAGAAAGACCTAATTTAGTTAGTCCCTTTTCCAAAAGCAGTCTTTACCTCACTGAAAATAATATTTTATGCCACCACTGATAATAATTGTCAAAAGTGTTTTTGTAATTATTCATAAACAAAGCTGACACTGCAACTGATTATGCATAGGGTTACCATTCATTATGCCTTTGCATTTGTTATCATTATCAAGATATTTTGTTTTTAAACTGTTGAATCATTATAAGGAACTTGGGGTAAGGTTAAGGTCCGGAAATTGTTTTCCTTCTCTTCCCGCTTGTGATAATAAAAATGGAGGACTCAAGTCTTTTTTTTTTTTTGTGGACTCGTTCGCTCTCAGACTTGGACTAGGACTCAACCCGAGGACCCGGCTTGACTTGGCTGGCCAGCTTGAGACTGTTATTATCTAAATAATGGTTATATATAAATAATGGTTAAATATCTAAATAATGGTAATATCTAAATAATGGTTATATCTAAATAATGGTTATTATCTAAATAATGGGTATTATCTAAATAATGGTTATATATAAATAATGGTTAAATATCTAAATAATGGTTATATCTAAATAATGGTTATTATCTAAATAATGGGTATTATCTAAATAATGGTTAAATATAATGGTTATATCCAAATAATGGTTAAAATGGTTATATCTAAATAATGGTTTTATCTAAATAGTGGTTCTATCTAAATAATGGTTATATCTAAATAATGGTTTTATCTAAATAATGGTTTTATCTAAATAATGGTTATATCTAAGCAATGGTTATATCTAAATAATGGTTAAATATCTAAATAATGGTTATATCTAAATAATGGTTATATGGTTATATCTAAATAATGGTTAAATATCTAAATAATTGTTATATCTAAATAATGGTTAAATATCTAAATAATGGTTATATCTAAATAATGGTTAAATATCTAAATAATGGGTATTATCGAAATAATGGTTAAATATATAAATAATGGTTATATCCAAATAATGGTTATATGGTTATATCTAAATAATGGTTATATCTAAATAATGGTTAAATATCTAAATAATGGTTATGTCTAAATAATGGTTATATCTAAATAATGGTTATATGGTCATATCTAAATAATGGTTCTATCTAAATAATGGTTATATCTAAATAATTATTAAATATCTAAATAATTGTTAAATATCTAAATAATGGTTATATCTTATCTAAATAATGGTTATTGTCTAAATAATGGTTATATCCAGATAATGGTTAAAAATCTAAATAATGGTTATTATCTAAATAATGGTTATATCTAAATAATGGTTATTGTCTAAATAATGGTTATATCCAGATAATGGTTAAATATCTAAATAATGGTTATTATCTAAATAATGGTTATATCTAAATAATGGTTTTATCTAAATAATGGTTATATCTAAATAATGGTTTTATCTAAATAATGGTTATATCTAAATAATGGTTTTATCTAAATAATGGTTAAATATCTAAATAATGGTTATATCTAAATAATGGTTATATCTAAATAATGGTTATATCTAAATAATGGTTTATCTAAATAATGGTTAATATCTAAATAATGGTTATATCTAAAATAATGGTTATATCTAAATAATGGTTATATCTAAATAATGGTTTATCTAAATAATGGTTATTATCTAAATAATGGTTATATCTAAATATGGTTTGTATATCTAATATTAAATTTATATGGTTATATCTAAATAATGGTTATATCTAAATAATGGTTATATCTAAATAATGGTTATATCTAAATAATGGTTTTTCTAAAATAATGGTTATATCTAATTAATGGTTATAGGCTGAATCTAAATAATGGTTATATCTAAACAATGGCTATACCTAAATAATAGTTATATCTAAATAATGGTAACCGTTATATATTTAGATATAACCATTGTTTAGATATAACCGTTATAACAAAAGGGGGGAAAAAACACAACTTTAGCTACCTTCATTGTGCCCACTCAAATAGTCAATAATGAAATAATAGTTTCTGTTGATGCGTTGCCTATGGCCTTTGCATGTCAACCATGGACCCTTGGTCAAGATTGTAATGGTTGGTTTTTTGTGCACCTGAAATAGCGCCCTCTTTGTGATTAATCTTTTGAGTAGCATTTTGCACGACAAATTTTGTGGACAAAATTTAACGCACTCTCAGACTAGAAACAATAGGCTAGGTACAGCTGCCCCATTGTTTCCCTTTTGTTGGTTTTTGTTGATTGTTCCTTGAAGTTTTTTTACCTCCATGATTGATTGTAAGATAGTCCTTGATAAACCGACACTCATAATGACATGTTCACCCAATGAATTTAAAGTAGGTCAGTTTTTAAAAGTTTGTTCTGGATTTGTTTTCCTTCTTTTTTTTCCTGTAAGGTGTTTAACTGCAAGATGTTTAATCAAGAGTGTAAATTGATTCTCTACAGAATGGGGAAGTGCTTTTTAAAGAAAGGGTGGTGCTGTAGGCCTAAAAGCTAAGGACCAGACAAAAATATTCATTTCTTGCAAGCCTAAAATAACTGTCACTTTTAAAAAATTGTCTTTTTTTAATACTTGTTTATTGCTTGAAAATGGAACATATATTTGTTAGCTCACCAATTTTCAACGATAGCATCATAAAACACAACAACAACAGACCTACTGTGATCTGAAAACATCACACTGTTGTCGCGTGGTCATTATGTATTCCCCATCATCAGGTTGCTGATTCGATTGCGGATGAAACAGACCTAGTATGATGGTGTGCAGAAGCATTGTTATTTACTCTTTGCACTAGGGTCGAAAGTGGGGATCATGAGAGGAGTTTCTCTTATAGGGAAGAGCATAACCAAACTCAATCACATCTAGAATAAATGAAGTAGGCTGTATTGATTTCAAAGTGAAAACAAAGGCCCCACCACTTTTATTTCACTAAAGGCTTAATTTTCCTCATATACTCATAATTAGTGAATTTTCATCAAATACAGAATTAACATGAATTAGAGGTTTTAACTCAACTTTATTTACGGTGTGCCGACAGATGCTCTTCTCTGGTATAGACGCTGGTGCCTTTGGTAGTAACAGCTTGGCCTTGTTGCTTTCCAATGTAGAGCAAGCTTTTTGCCAGTGTCCTTGACCTCCGCAAGCATAGCAAGTGTCCTGCACTGTGGGGTATTAGTGGGAACAAAAAAGTTTGTGCTGACCCAGAGTAGTAGCAATAGAAGGAGTGTGAGCAGTAACCATGGCCTGTTTGAAGCTTCCCTTGAACTTCTTTAATGTGATGTTCTAAGACGTGGCTTTGAGCTTTCTTGCAGCCCTCCCTTCAGCTTGAGCGATTCTCTTTGTATTGTTAGAGTCGTATACCAGCTCGTTGGTTTCATACTCTTCGACTGTTGCCCAACACATAGGACTGCCGGGTATCTGCAAGCCAGCCTGATAAGTTTTTGACGATGTTCCAGTAGTTTTTTAGCCTTGTCTATTTCAGCCTTGACTGCTGGAGACTGATTGATGTGAACTACATGTAACATGGTCTGCCATTTTGTAGAACCAATTTTTTGACTCAACAAAATTGCTGACTGGTTAGTTCATAAAGTAAAAAGAGAACCGCACAATTTTGAGGCATATTATTGTGGATCATTATAATCGGCTTTTCAAACATCTTTTGAACCATAATAATTTCATGACAAAGACTTTTTATAGCCCAAAGCACCCGATGCGAATGCAAAATGTCCCTTTAGTTATAATAATGGTTGTAATAATGTCTATCAATTTATGTTAAAACAAGAAATCTTGTTCAACCAATTTACTGCTGGTTAACTTTATGTTTGGTCGTAAAATTTAATGTTTATAATGTTCTCTTTACTCTCCACATTTTCTTTAAAGGGGAATTACATGCCTGGTTTTATGAGGAGTAATGCTATCCTCCATCAGTGGCAGATCCAGGATATATGGAAAGTGAGGACATAAACTTTGATGGCTAATTTGTATGGAGAAAATTAGGAGCCTGCAGCATGAGGCCTTACAAGTGGGACGAGAGGCCAGTTTGAATCCTGTCATTAACAGTGAGTACCAAATAATTTTTTCCATTAATTAACTTTGCCCCTAGGTTGACTGCCCATTCAAACCTACTCAACAGCACAGGTTGATTATGGTGAAGCAACTGTGCACAGAGATATCTGATTACTGTCAAGATGCATAGTTTAATCTAAAGTGACAGTCTAATCTGTGTTAGTTAGTGCAGATGTATTTAGAGACAAAAGTTTCTCGGGTGGGGTGGGAAATTAGTTGTCAAAAATTAGCCGATGGGAGTGGGCTCAATTGTGGTGTCCCCTCCCCCTCTGCTAATTGGTGTTGTGTATCATTATCAGGCATGGAAATCTTCCAAATTAAACTGACACTCCACTTTTTTCTCTGTCAAATTCGTGTTTTTTTAGTTCAGTTGGAATTGATATAAGGTTCGGGGGTGGAGGTGCAGGGATTGTGCATTGTTGATTTCACTAATCTCTCTTCTTGAAATAAATTGCTTGTGGCCGGCCTGAGATGCAGTGATTGTTTTCCTCCATGCATCAAGACACGATGGATTATGTTTATACTTCCCTCATTCCTCGCTTCGCTCACAACAGAGCACAACATGTGTGTATAGACTTTGGCAAGTTTACTGATATTAAAGCACCTTTTTTGCACTGTGTACTGTACAAGTTTCTACACGTACATAAAATCATTTCCATGGATTCAGGATTTGATGATCGTTTTATCAGAACTTCTTTTGGCCTGACATCTTCGCAATTCAGGGAGAAAAAAATTAGTTCATCAATTGCCTGTACAGAAAAGTTATTTATTTTTGTAGTTCAACCATCAGCGAGTGAAGGTTGATTAATTTTATTGCTGGACTGTTTATGATTGCGAACCTACAGAGTTATGATCTGCATTCAGCTAGGGTCGATCAATGATTCTGATAAAATAAAATGCAGAAACCTCAAAACATTACCAGCCTCAAAGTTCAGTAACCTTGTAGGTTCAAGAAGTATATTCCCCCCCCCCAAAAAGCTCATATTATTTTTGAGAACATGAAGTATGTTTTAAGATAGTCAGTTGAATTTTCCTTTTTGGTTTAAAAATGGCTCCCTTAAATAGAATAATGAGGCCCCAACGACCTCATCCTACATTATAATGGAACAAATATATGCTACAACTCCACGTTCCCAGCTCTTCCCAAGCTTTCCTTGACATTGCAGCCACCTTCAATTATAAATTCAAGTTTTCAAAGTGTGGGGTTTATAAGATGTATTGTACATGGGTGCAGACGTTTATTCCATATTGTCTCTCCATGTGACGTACAGTCCCTGGAATATTTCTATATGTCTGTCACAGTTGAAAAAAAAGCATTTTGAAACCCTCAAATCCACCCTTGCAAGTTTCTATTGATGTCAAGGTGTGTTAAGACACGGTCAGCTTGAAAAACTTTGCCTTTAAAGATCCAGAAAATAAATTAAAACGTAACAAAAGTCCATGATAAAACATGAAACAGTGTTTTTTATGATGTTTCTTAAAAGATTATAGGGTTTGGATGAATTAAACTTATCCTCACACCATTAGTATCATATCCCTTTAAACTATCAGTATATAACTGACTAACCTTGATGCGATGGGCTTGTCAGTCTTGCCTATACACTTTGGGGAGCAAATGGTGTTTTGTGAAAACAAACTACAAACCATAGCAGACGAAAACCACTTAATTATTTTTTGCCGCGATTGGCCCAAGAAATGTCAACAGAGTCTTCTTTGGGCAATTTTCAATGCCAGGGAAAAAATTATTGTTGATACATGCACCACACTTGTTCATGGCAACTGAAAATACTACAAACCTGGCAGCCATTTTTGATATTTGGTTTCTATGTAGAAATTAGGTGACAGCTATACGTATTGGCATTTCTATCAATGTCATCATATTGAGTGTTTGTATTTCTTACTCTTTAGGCCAACTATGAATAAAGAGTATCACATGATCATCGCAGTGCCTCCTGAGAACTCAATAGATATGAGCGCCAAAACAGTTTATTTTGGGGTTTTTCCCCAACATTTTTTGAAATGTTTTACCAATGTAAAAATGCTGTAAACTTTGTTTTTTGTGTGTCCATTTTGGGAATAATTACATGATTACATCAATAAACTAAAAAAAAAATTAAAAATTGAGTCATCCTGCAGAGAAAAAATAAATGGATTTTCAACACTTTTGAAGTTGATAAACTAACACTTTAAATGAAGGCATTCTCGCCTTTACAATATCAGGAGCGAAATGGTGTATTATAATCAAACTAAAAATCTTCCTGGCACTCAATTATACACACAAAAACCACCTAATAATTTAATTGTTGCCGCAGGTGTGCCAGAGAAAATATCAACAGCGTCCGTTACGGTCAACGGTTGAGAAAAGAATAGACTAATTGGCATTCTCGCCTTTACAATATCAGGAGCTAAATGGTATACTATAATCAAACTAAAAACCTCCCTGGCACTCAATTATACACACAAAAACCACCTAATAATGAAATTGTTGCCGCGGGTGTGTCAGAGAAAATATCAACAGCGTCCGTTACGGTCAACTTTTTTACACAATAGCATTATGGAAATTATTATCCCATGCACCGAACTCGTTTCAGGCAACTGACATGTACATGCACATACATGTACATGTACAATGTTATGTACCATGTAGTTTAGTATACATGTATGAATACACCCAACATTGCTTATGTTGTATATTGACACCCCAAAGATAATCCATCTAATATTTGAAAAATTAATAATCCTGAACCACACATTCAATGTTTTCAATCCATACATCATCTAAAAAGGTCTCTAAAAACCAAACTATACCATCAAGCATTAATAACACAATAGATTCAAATGGATACACTCCAGCAATCAATTAGACTGTCAATGATGCTTGACTGCTTACGTACAGAGTAATAATCTGTATTCAGCTAGGGTCGGTCAATGATTAACTAATGAGGCCCAATGACCTCATCCTACTTTATGATGAAACAAATTCACCTTCCCTGCCATTTCCAAACTATCCTGGACATTTCAGCCACCTACAATAATAAAATCATGTATAATTTTCATCAAAAATATTTTACATTCTTTTCTCGTGCAGAAATCACATGGTTCATTTTCTTTGTCCAATTGGGGAAAAACAAATACTAAATGTATAAATTGTCCTTGTAGTATTTTTTTTTTCAGACACTATTGTCTTGAACTTGACTTCATTTCATTGGGAAATATTTCACAGAAAAAATGGTTCTTCTATGAACTTCATAATCAGTGAGCTTTCATACTAAAATTAAACAATTATGTTTTTTATCCCTACTGATACCTTTAATTCAGAATGAGAGTTAACCACTGTCAACATAATGATTTCCAACAGTTTTGTGGAACAGTATTTTAGTATTGGAATCAAGTACTCCTTTCTACAAATGTTCAAATTAAATATATTTTGGTGTAAATAATTTAAATGAACATTAAGTATGAATAACATTGCAAGAGCATAAAATGTTACCTGAAAAAAATTTTGAGAGAACTACATCTTTTGAGGGAACAAAATATTATTTTGAGTAAACAAATTGTTATTCAGAAGGAATAAAGTATTATTGTGAGGTTTATATTTTGAGGGCACAACATTTTTTTGTCAGGGATTATTCGTAACCATGGGTGTGCTCGTCTCGTGTGTAAAGTATATAGTTGACTCACACCTACACTGACTGTATAGTACATGTAATATGCACTTCCACAGCACGTATGCCAAGCACGCTGGACGTGTGTTGCATGTAAATATCCAATGGATATTCATAGTGAATATTGATAGTTTGTATATGTCATAGGTCTGAGGATTAAAAGGCTGGCATAGACTTTTATTAGTTACCACTACTCAAGACTTTTTGAGATTTGTTGAAATTAACTTTGTATGTGATTACAAAAGTTTACAAAACCTTCATCATCATGTATCCTAACCTCAATCTTTAAACAGTGACGTAACTTCTTGATTTGACTAGAGAAACAGTGCTCCAGGGCTAGGCTGATCCAGTTGGACTAGCTAGTTACATCACACAGTGTCCGAGTGACATCTAGCCCGACTAGGATCAGTCTAGTTAACTATAGTCACCCACATGAACTTGCTCAACGATGACATAAATGAAAGCATGGAGTTATTTTGAATTAAAAGTTGTACTTATAGAATCAACCTTAAAGAGTCAAACAAGTTGCTCAGATAATTAATTTGTGAATCATTCTTAAAAGCTTGCACATTTTTTACGTTTAGGGTTTATAGGATATCAATTTTGGCATGTGAGATTGATTTATACCATTCATTCCAGCTTTTCTGCTTCTGCCAATATCTAATATTTTCTTTTGTGATCTGCCAAGATTGCAGTTGATAACAAAATTTATGTCAGTTTTGTTTCCTTTTGTTTAAATGTATTGTGGTTTTGATATTTACAATTATATTACAATACAATACAATACAATACAAAAAGGCATTTGTATACCGCTATTTCATTTAGATCAGCAGAAAATGGATGGCAGACTGGTGTCAGTGCAGTATGACGACACTATAGCTAGATACAATACCTGTGTCTGATTGGCTGCCACTCATCAGCCACACACGGGCAATGTCAGTGTGTAATACTTGCATACATGTATACATAAATACACAGAGGAGGTAGGTTCTATCACTCAGTGTGTGGAAAGGAGTTGTTGATCAACACATGTAATAAACTCGCCTCAGTTTTAGATCGCTGTTTGCCTCAGTTGATAGAGTTGTTTACTTTATTCCTAAGGATATTCCAGAACTGACTGTCTCTTCTGCTACAGTTACCTTTCTTCAGTGGAGAGGACATGATGAGTCCCTTTCTATTCTTGGTTCTTGTTGGTAAGTCCAGTGTATTTTCTTTATTCAAATCTGCATACCAGTCAGTCTCTGCATAATTTCCCAGGTAAATGTTTGCCTTATATTATCATCTGAAGATTAGTTAAAATCATCCTAGCTGCTGTGACACTCGACAGTCTTAAACAAAAAAATTCATTAAGTGAATTTAAAAAAAATTTAAGGAATAAAAATATTTTAAAGTCCTTAATTTAATGGGACTTTGTTTACCTAAGTACAAACAATTATACAATTTATTTAAGTTATTATTTCCTGATACTAAAGAAGATTATAACAAATGCCTTTCAAATGTTCAAAACAGGCTACTTGTGATTTTTAGTTTGTGTTTAGGAATGAGTGAAAACCATAAAATATTGCTGGAGACATTTTGTAAAAGCTTTAATTATTTGTGCCTTTAAAACTCTGAAGAAATTTTTTATAATTTTGTTCTGTCTGAAAGAGTCAGCATTTCCTTTGTTTGTGACTCCATAACAGATATAAACTTTTCAGCATTTTCTGGGTGTCATGACACTTTCATGCACATTATTTGTAGCAAATAGAAAGAATATCACACCTAAGATATTTTAGAGCCATATCTATCTGAGTGATCAAAGTATAAAATCTTAATCCTGCCTAAGCCCATGTATCACTTTTTGCTAAATTACAATAAACCTTTCTTATATTCTGTCTTGCCAAAATGAGCTAAACATTGTCTTGAATAGGATATTAATTTTGCCTTGTTTTTCATCTGATGCCACTAGTAGTGAGAGTTAACTAAATCCTTTAGTTTTGCATTTGAGTTCTCGTACAAAGCTGTGTATACAATCTTTGTAGCAATAATAATTAGTAGGCAGCTGTTATTTCTGTAATGAAACATACACTAATTCTATGTACCGCTCAATACTTGTAGAACAAGTTCAACAAAAAATTCAATCAGCTGATATTAAGCATTTGTGTGTTGTCAATCAGGTCAAACTGCTGTGTGTCACTCACAGCAGGGGCGTTGATAACAATTATAAGTGATTGGCTACTTTACAGCTTTAATAAATAACAGCTTCCTACACCTTTTTGTTATTGTTTTAAGTTCATATTACTATTGGAGATTTCACTGGCAAATCTGGCTTTGCACATATTTATATAACACCAACGAGTCAACACTAAAACAGGACCTAGAAATGCGGTAGTATTTGTTTTGTCTACCTCACTCAACGTACCTGTAGAGCCACTATTAATGCAGTTTCCCTTAACCGACAAGTTTGGGGTGACATGGCCGAGTGGTTAAGAGCATCGGATTCAAGTTCTGGTGGTTTAGTCATCGGGGTGTGGGTTCGAGTCCCGGTCATGACGCTTGTGTCCGTGAGCAAGACACTTTGCTATAATTGCTTATCTTCACCCAGGTGTATAAATGGGTACCTGTGAGGGTCGAGGATCGATGAGCGCTGATAATCGGCTGCCGCGTGGTCCCATGGCCTGATGAACGGGGGAAAAATATTGTAAAGGGCTTTGAGATTGTTGATACAATGGAAAGCGCTATATAAGCACCACAATTTTTTATTTAATTTTTTATTTTTGTTTAATACAAAGAGTTATTAATATAATATGCAACAGTGCCTCTATGATCCCACCCACAATGCCCTGATGCAAGGACACCATGTACCTGTAGAGCCACTATTAATGGAGTTTCCCTCACCGAAAAGTTTAGTACGAAGAGTTATATATGCAACAGCAACCTCTGTGATCCCACCCACAATACCCCGTTGCCAGGCCCCTTGTTATTTGCCTCTTTTCTCTTAGCGCGATCCGATGTAGACATGGTTTTAACCTGCTCTCAAACTGTTATTCAGGGTAGACTTTTTGTGTGTGTTTTTTTGCTAGTTACTTTTTTTGTGTGTGTATTTTTTCGTGATTTCTTGATGGATCTACCATGTGACAAATTGGCGATCAACACATCTCTTATTTTAGCTCTCCGTATTTTGTTTCCGTTTTTGACTTTCTTTGGTGCTGTTGCGTCTGAAAACACATGATTGTCATCATAGCACCCAATCGATGCTATCCTGGTCAAGTTAAACTCCAAGACCTAAAATTGACGGATTTTGCTTTGAATGATCGTCAAGGGTATGGGTAGCCTCTGTTATCAACAGGTAATCTCCATCATCTGTGTGGCAGGAAACCTAAACAACCTATAAGCTGTCATGGCCTTGCCTACCTACTGCATGGCCTAATTGTTGGTGGTGACATTGAACTAGAGCCTGGGTCAAATTCTCTTCTTCATCTTCCTGATCACAGCATTTATGATTGGCCTAAACAAAAAAGTATTACTGGCATTTTATGCAACACTCGTAGTATCCGGAACAAAGGATACAAAATATACAAAAATACATGAAAAATACTTAGAAGTCTCACAGCTTTTTACAGTAAAGGGAAAATTATTAACTCTTGAACTTTTTTTCTCTGCTCAATTAGATATGGGAAGTCCATGGGCCCGTCGAGTTATTCTCCCTCGAAATAAAAACACCCCTACAGTGTATTTTCCAAAACTTCCGAGCATCAATCTTGAAAAATATTGCTACACCTCTCAGTGAATAGGACCACTTTTTTCAGGGCCTATGTCATCCAAAATACCTCAACTTGGAAGTCAACAACCCCCAGGGCACAATTGGGTAACATTTTTTCACCGAAACACTTTCTGGGGGCTCTCAAATCTGTCTAATATAGAATATTTTGAGGGCTTACAAAAAATTAATGAGCTCGATGCTCTGTTTTTTCCTTATTTGGTGTGGTGCACCCCAATTTTTGTATCATTATGTGTTGCCTGCGCTAGACACGTGGCGGGATGACGAGGAATAGCTGCACGATGTCCACAGAATAGAAGTTGGTGTGGATCGGACTATACTGACGTGTGTTTAAGTTGGTTTTTTAATTACATGTGAACTTGTACTTGATGGATATGAAGACTGGCTCCTCATGCCTTGCCATTGTTATAATTTTTTTAAATAGATAAACAGAGCACCAGTCTACTTACAACAATGCACATAAACTTGACAGTTGCAACTGCTGGGAAAGCATATACGCTGACCTTTGACCGCGTTTTGGTTTTTCGAATTTTTTTTGTTAATTACGTGATATTTTGATGATTTTATTTTTACAACAACCATCTAAAAATTATCGTCTGTGATTCCACATCACTAAATTAGGTAAACAGTAAGCCGTTGTGTCCCTTTAAATCTTGACAAAATTTCAAATACATTTTTTACACAAGGTGTTAATTTCAGGTTGATTTTGTGTGTTATACAGTTATAGTTGATGTCAGTGAAGCAGCTGCTGATAAAGTGTGTTACTTGACTCAAGAACCGGATCCATCTGAAGGAAACAGACTACGATGGATACAACCATTCGAGGATATGTGTTCATGTACATCAATCAGACCAGGAGGGCTGTTTACAGTAGCTCCATGCAGAAAGACTAAACCAATCTACACTGATCAACCAATCTTCACTGATGACCAAGAAGAGATACATGACCATTATAAAGAATGCCATGGTAAGAATAGTTCAACACTGCAGTAGGTACAGTTGTATATTTTTAACATTTAAAACAAAGCCACGGAATATTCTTACTCTTGGAAGTTGGATGCAAATTATGGTCGACGTAATTGCTGGTTTTTGTTTTTAGTTTAGTTTATGTAGTGAAACAACAACATGGCTCTGTCGTGTAATGGTTTTTACAGGCACTTAAAAATCTTTTGGCAGAAGTACTAGAAATAGTCAAATACAGGAGTGTATTTTTTAAATACATCAAAATCAAAATATTTTGAAAGCCCACAAGTGGTTTGCTTTTGTTACCATTTTTATTATTCAAGTTTTCTTTGTTCAACCAAATATTATTTACAATTTACCCAGTCGGTTTATCTTGTGGTTTATTACTTGATATTTGAAATAAAAATCCTGCATTTCCTTAAGGTGATTCCTTGGCTACCCCTTCCCAAGTTTTATTGTAAACTTGAGTGTGATCCCTGGCTGAACAGAAGTTACAAGTTGTATGGCTTCTGACTGGCACCATCGCACAAAGATATTGACAAAATAGGGAGATCACCAGCATAGCGCTCAGGCACATTAATTCAGATGCCTTAGGATCAAATCCCGCTTTAGTAAATTTTCTTTGTTCATCCCCAATAGTTTAGACGACAAAAAAATAATTGAGGATAATTTGCAAAATGGTTTTTGTACAAACTCTTGACATATTCAATATTGTTAACTAACGTGTTACCTAACATGTAATAGTTTTAAAAATATACTAATCAGCATGACCGATGTGACACCAGATTTGCCATTTTATGTTTCCACTTATCATGATACACCACTTTATCCATTGAAACACATTGTTATGAGATTGTAAAGTTCTTACACATTGTTGCAATGTGACATTAAGAAAGCGCCTGTTAAACCGTCTTTGGGCTTCTCCTTTAATATGCGTAATACAGTTCTCTGTAGTATTGAAAGAACACAGCATGGTAGCGATGGAAACGTAGGCAGGAACATTCAACAACTGTGAGTGATTCCTGAGTACAAGAAAATAAATAAAACCTTGTCTAAGTACAGAACCATACATAAGGGCAATTCCTCGGTAACGGAATTATGCCCATTTGTCACTTTGTCAAGGCTTATTCTTTCCCAATGCTATTGCTGAAATAATCAATTAAACTAAGCAATAGAGAAGAAAAGAGTAATGTTACGGAAACCCATCCCAAACACTCAATCTCGGAAATCATATTAATTATGTCCAAACTGAGACAAAATTCCCTTAACTTAAAGTTCTAACTGGGAACACATACGCTTCTGGCAGTGGTCTGGACATACATTCTTAGAATGTGTATATTCATTTTTTCGTATAGTACCTATTTTGTATGCGCGCATGCGCACCGCACTTGGCAAATGGGAACGCACTACGAATATATGACCGGCAGTCAAAGTGTTAACTAGAAATAAACTGAAATGCATAAAACAGCCTACATTGTCCTAGGTCATTACTTAATGACGACTGATGACTCGTCTAACTCTGGGCGGCGGATCACCAACTTTCACAGTAAATTTCAGTCCGCAACAATGAACGAGTGCAGGCCTGCGACACTACTTCAACATATAATTTTTTTAAATAGTGCATTGTAACCAATTGCCTTGTATATCAAAGAGCAACAGTAGGAGGCAATAAATGGATTCTAGTGAACACCTAAGATTATATCTCAGATCAATCAGAACATCTCTAAACATTTAAACCCCCAGCAGTAAGTAAACTGTAGAAGTACTCAAGACCACAGCAACCTAAAAACAAAGCACAGGCTTCCCGAATGGAGTGCATATGAGCAAGGCTGTAACAGTAAGGAAGATTAAAAACAAACGATCTCAACAAGTTTTTAAAGATCATTTTACAAAAGTAGTGCATTACACAGACTAAAGCTGCCAATTTCTGATAGAATCTATTACTGGAATGCTGCAAAAACACGTGTATGCCTTTTTTTCATCAAGTGCCTTGTATGTCGACCTTCACAAGTTTTGCCCTTTCACAAAAGTGACACAGGCATTAGTTTGTAAACTGCGCTCTGCCTGCGTGCTATTTTTTTCCTTTTCTTGCAGAGACAGTGTTTAGGTACTGATAACTAAACAAACAGTTGCAAGATTGAAAACACATTGACAGTTTTGTAATAATGAAGTCAGCTTTATTTTGGTATTCATATTTTGGTAAAAAAATATTTAAGCAGTCACCAAAACAGCAGTTTGGAAAATAGTTCAACTTCAACAGCATTTTTCTCCAAACACAGAATTTGGCTGTGGCACATCATATGTTAGTTTGTGGCACGAAAGACGATATGTAATGAACAGTTTATACAAACAGTAAGGTTTTGTGAATGGATTCAGTACAAATTTAGAGGGGGTACAATTTATACCAGTTTTAACAATAAACTTCCACCCCTCAGGCCCTTACTCTGCTGCTATGTGGATGGGGTAAAAAGTTGCAGAGTCAATCTTTATTTGGGTTCTTGTACGGTGTTTATGGACATAACAGTGTACAAAAATGTTAGAAAAAGCAACCGCAAAGGGCTTTTTAAAAATCTGTACTAAAACAATCTGATTCCATCTGTTGGTTTTCATCACAGTAAATTTAACATGTTGTTTTTCAACAAATAATTATCCAACAGATAAATGGACCGACTGTCAGGCTTTGTTGGATGCTGGTTACAGAGAGGATGGTATCTACACTATCTATCCCTTCCAGAGTGATGAAGGAATAAAGGTGTTGTGTGATATGACGATGTATACAGGCTGGATTGTAAGTACATCAAACTACACTTCACTCCTTTAGGATTCTATCATTCATTCATAATCATAGACATTCAGATAATTAGTCACTTCTCTAAACAGAAACTCACAGAAGTGGATGTTGCATCAATGGTATTTTAATTATTGTTTTGTATCTAAACATGTACAGTGCCAGCATTCTTCTAGTAAATCAAAATCCTGAAGAACAAGAATCTACGTTTCTGCCGGAAATTGTGAAACCAAGTTGTTCTTATGCCAGACCTTGTAGAAACCATAGTGGCTAAAAGCAGCTTCTACCAAGGATAAAAGTTTTGTTTTTATAATTATTTCCTCTTGCAATGCCCAGAGCAAGTTGAACACCCTTGATATCCTAGACTAAACCATTCAACATATCTTTTGGGGGAGAGGTCAATTCCTAGAGTTGTCAAAAAAAAAAAAAAAAAACAAGCGGGGAGGGGGGAATAAAAATAGATGCCATCAATATTTGTGCACTAAATTTGCTGCATGTGTTATAAAAGCTGATTTTCACAAATTTGTCCATAACTTTGTTTCAAGATGGTCCAGCGGCGCTATGATGGATCTGTCAATTTCAATCGTAATTGGGCAGATTACAAGGATGGCTTTGGGTCAATGGATGGTGAATTCTGGCTTGGCAATGAGGTTCTACATAAGCTGACTGACACTGAAGGGAACTGGACATTCCGTTTGGACCACACCAATGAACATAACAACACTGGTTATTTGATAGAGACACCCTTTCACATCGGACCTGACAACTACACCCTGTCCATGGAGCACTTCAGTGTACAACCAACTGGTATGTATACAATTGCTTGTATTAATCATGACCAGTTTGAAATATATTTTCATGAAATACTAACAATGCTTCAATGTGTATTTGATGTTTTGATTCTTTGTTTGAGACATTTTTAACAGAGACTCAATTTGATAAAAAAACACAGCAATTTAAACCCCATCAGCTGATTTTTGGCAATGTAAACAAATACAAATTAATATAAGCACAACGTCATCATGAATTTCTTCATATTTAAAGTCTATTGCATTGTGTTGAGTTTCAGCTGGTAGATATTGTGGACATGCACTTGGAGTGGAAGACGGGAGCATTTCTGATGCTAGAATTACAGCATCTAGTCAGTGGGATTCATATTATCAGCCAAGTAATGCACGACTGAACCTGAACCGTTATTGGTGTCCAGCTAAAGGGCAATACAGTAATTCATGGCTTCAAGTCGATATGGGTACAGAGCCTGTGCAGATTGAGGGTGTCATCACACAGGGCCGTCCAGACGAGGAACAGTATGTGACACAATACCAGGTACAATACAGCATTGATGGTAATGCATGGCTGTATGTGAATGGGATCTCTACTCCACAGGTAAGAGTATTCAGCAAAGATACCCTCCATCCCAACATGTATTCCTTATAAACAAAGACACTTCAATAAAGCTGTGCAGTAATTATTCATGATATAAGTATTACTTATTAACAATTATTATTTATTGCTTGTTATGTCCACCTCTGATTTAAATGACAGACATTTCATGGCAACACTGATGGAAACACCCCAGTTACCAATATATTCAAGCAGCCTTTTCAAGCACGGTACATCCGCATCAGACCAACAGAATGGATTGAATACCCTGAGCTACGTATTGAACTCCTTGGCTGCAGAGGTAAGTGATATGACTCAGTGATGTCTGGTTCTAAGCACTCAGTATGTTCTTAAATAACGAGTCTTTTTTACAGTATTTGTATGGAACTCACTACCCTCTGTGCACATCACTTATTGACCATAATTTCATTCTTGTACAATCCTGTGATAGCAGACAATGAATAGTATAATGGTGACACTCCAGCAATATCTCTCCCTAACACAGCATGATTAGATGACAATATAGACCAGTGCCAAATAAGGTCCAATGCTGAATATCAAGCAACTGTGTAGAATGGTGCATTTACCAATAGAACAAGGTTATCTGTTATGAGTGGATTGAGGCAAAACCCTAACGTACACTTCCTGAAAACACTAGAACTTGTAAATTAGACATGTAGGTCCTTAACAAGGGAAAACAAGTATCCAACTAAAGTTCTATTGTGAAACTGTCCTGATGCAAAGCAAAGCAAAATTTAATAGAACAACATTCACTATTCACAGAACTCATAACTTTAGTGCCGTTGGTCAATGACGTACAAAGCCATCAATCTTAGAGAGGTCAACTTCGTTCTTGTGATGTACTCATCTGAATCTCTAACCTGATGTTAAAATGGTAAATTGCCATTGTATTTGATACCCTATCAGTGCAAAATACTCATTGACATTAATTTTGTTTACATGGGTTTGTACAACTTTGTGCAGGAATTGTTTGTTCATTCCCAAACTTTTGAGAGCATCAAAACTTGAAAAACATGACATCATTGGATTTCAACAACAAAAGAGTCTTTACATTCCAATAGGAATTTTGTGTTAGTCAAAAGGTCAAATTCAAGGCTGTTTAGATTGAACTTTAAAATTCCTGTAAAAAAAAATGAAGATGTCGCAAAAATGTTACACTAGCTACATGTCGCATGACTATACAAATTAATGAAACAAAATTATATGCACTGTGTTTTTGCATTAATTGTGCATGCCTTGTCCATATTTAATGTGAATTTCCTCCCAACATGGGGGGAATATCTTAGCAACTATGAAATTAATCATACTCTACTGGATTATTCAGGGGAAACATTTATTCATTTAATATATGTTCAGTTGATGGAGTTTGTGGCCATAGTTTGGGAATGGAAGATGGTACTATCCCGGACGACAGAATCTCCACATCCTCTACTGATGAAGAGCATTGCAGCGAGAACCCTAAAGGACGGCTAGATAAGTATAGTGGCTGGTGTCCCACATGGAGTGGTAAAGACAGTTCATGGTATCAGGTAGACTTACAGCGGCCAGCATTGATTCAAGGTGTAATAACAAAGGGCAACCACGAAAAAGACTACTGGGTGAAAGAGTTCCTAGTGTCACATAGTGGCAATGAACTAGACTGGAGATACATAGGAGGGACATCCAAGGACAATGCACAGGTATGACATTATACATAAATGGCAGAAATTCATTATGCAGATAAATGAATTGAAACAACAACAACATAAGAAGCAATGCCTAAGAAGTTAATATTTTTTTATTCAATAATTTCCTGAAATGGCATGGGTACCATTCCTTCCAAATCAACAAACATAGTATTAATATTGTATTGTATTTCCATGTTGTATTTACACATAGGAAGTCAACATTAATAATACAATCTATTAAACCACTGCAGCTTTTGTAAACTGAACCTTCATAGGTTGATTCCTCTGCAATATAAGTAGCACCAATCACATGAGAACTTCTTAAGACCCTTGTGTATTCCAATCCTTCTAGCTCCGAGATGATAAGTTGTCAGTGAGAATCAAACTTGTTTTACTTAAGTTTGGAGTTGAACAAAGAAAAATTGACTAGAGCGGGATTTGAACCAACGACCTCCGAATCAACGTACAGGCGCTCTACCAACTGAGCTATCTAGCCCTGTGTTGGCAGTCTCCCTATTTTGTCAATATCTTTGTTCAGGGTGCCAGTCAGAAGCCTTGTGGTTCATTACTTGTTTTTTTTAAGAAACATGCTTCGTCCAAATTACATGTGGCAGCATAACCAGAACTTCATACTACCCTTGTGTATTCAAACCAATCTATCTCTGAGATGATTAGTATTCAATGAGCATCAATTTTGTTTTTCCTTCACAGAGATTCCTGGGGAACAGTGACAAAGACACCAGAGTAACCAACATGTTCAATAAGGAAATCAGAGCACGCTACATCCGCATCATACCAACTAAGTATCGAGGCTATCGTCCATCAATGTGCATTGAACTCCTTGGATGTAATGGTAAGGTCATCTTATCTCTTGTGCCTACTTCAAAACTAAAACA
The DNA here is from genome assembly GCA_032158295.1 of Pycnopodia helianthoides. NCBI lineage: Eukaryota > Metazoa > Echinodermata > Asteroidea > Forcipulatida > Asteriidae > Pycnopodia > Pycnopodia helianthoides. The sequence goes on along the minus strand of CM063255.1, from coordinate 19,388,328 downwards.
TTAAATATGAAAAAAAGTATAAGTTTTTTGTTTAAATTGACAATGCATATTGAATACATATACCTATAAACTTACTTTACAAGTAAACAAAGATACACTGTTTTCATAAGTTTTGAAAAGTTTGAATAATTTGAAACAGGTAAGCCAGGTGTTTCTTCTTCATCTGATTGTTAATTGAGAGATTGTTTTAACTTTTTTGCAGATTTATCATAATTTGTTTTAACCACTTGATTTCAATATCCGATTTAAAAAAATTCAGACTAAAGTGTGATGTCAAGGATAACGTAATCAAATTTGCATACTGTTCACCAAAAGAAACAAAATTTTGTTCCCAAAGCCACACAGTGAAGACTGTCATGATCATCATGATCATCATTACAATGCTCCATTAATAAGACATACTTCAGTAATGTTAGTTTCCGTTCTAATAATGAGTTTCCATTGATCTCTAATAGACCGCTGGTTTTGTTTGCAACGTCTTGGAATGGGAGATGGTAGCATCCCCGATTACAAAATCACTGCATCCAGTACACAACGGAAGGAAGATGGTAACTGTCAACCAAGCAATGCACGACTCACTCAATCAGCAAACAGTAATACTATTGGCTGGTGCCCTGAACCTAATGACATCAAACCATGGTTACAGATTGATCTAGAAATTAGAATTACAGTAGAGGGAATTATGATGCTGCAGGGATCTGATCAGGGAACCAGTGTAGATAAGAGTTACGAGTACCAGATGGCGTACAGTGATGACCAGAGCACTTGGCATAATATAAAATCAACACAGGTAAGAACTTAAATGTCTAACCTTCACTGATACGTGTTAATTGCTGCAAATAAAGTGTCCATCTTAAAAACAAACTTTTTATGAGTTTGTGCTAAAACGTTTCAAACACTTGTTTCATAAATCCATTTAGACCCACTCGAAAAAACTGACAAGAAACAACATTCAAATGGAATTGCATAATCATCCGCACCCTTTGATTATCCTACCAGATCACTGTGCCAAACACAATGCAGCTGCCCTAGTGGCTACAGCTTCGTAGCAGAAAATCATCTTGAAATGGGATTTTATAATGTCAGACTTGTGTTCCCATTTGAATCAATTCCATTGTTGTGATTTGTCAATACTTGAAGAGATTGAGATTGACTGATTAGTATACTATGTCTAAAGTCAAATGTTGTATACAAGAGCAATGCCAGTCTTCATGATTTATCACACTGTCACAGTAAGTAATGAGTTCAAATGTTAAACCAAATTAAATTAATTGTCCATTTGTATTATGACAGATAATCAGAAGGAATACCACATCAAACTCTGAAGCTACCAGCATGTTCCATCCACCAATCACAGCTCGCTATGTCCGCATCATCCTAAACCAGACTGATGGCTCTCTATGGATACGTGTTGAACTCCTGGGATGTAAAGGTGAGTTTCTTCAAGTGATGATTTAACCACATTATCATTATGCAAATGTTCATAATTCTCAGAATGAAAGCAATGGACTTATCCTGAGATACTTTCATATAAACAAAGAACCCCAATTACACACAGGGAAATCTGAATTCAAGACAGCAGTATATTTTCAAATTTGTATAGCACTTTAAAGTGTGCATCCTTTATGCTGTTTTATTGGATTAATCATTTTCAGATCATACATTCAAATTGATTGGAAAACCAAATACATAAAAAAATTGCTATCCATTATTGAGATTTTAAAGAGCCATGCCATAGAAATGTAGAGAATTTAAAGCTTTAGAAGTTTATCCATAAAAAGTAATAATACTCTTTTAACATCAAACAGTGTAAGCTGTCATAGGCAGATGAGTGGAATACTGTTTTGAAGAATAACCAATTGTACTGCCATATATATAAAATCATGGCTATACATTTGTTTGTTTACAGTCCATTGGGTCTGTGGGCAACACCTTGGAATGGAAGACCATAGCATTCCCAACTCCAGAATCACAGCCTCAAGTATTAACCAGGACCGACCAGATACGCCAAGTAACTGTCAGCCGAGTAATGGACGTTTGAACCAGATTGAAAATGGTTATGTCATCGGTGGTTGGTGTGCAGAACGGAATGACAAAGAATCTTCATGGTTGCAGATTGACCTTCTTATGGTGACTTCTATTGAAGGGGTCATAATGCAAGGGATAGATGACAATACTTGGAACTGGCATGTAACATCATACCAGGTAGAATATAGCCTCAACTACATCACCTGGTACTTTGTTAGTAGCCATGGAGCACCTACAGGACAACCTCTGGTAAATGTTTTTTTCATTACAACAATACAAGCAAGGTATTTCAAATTTACAATTAGAACTCTTGAACATAAATTATTCCTCAAACTGATTGCATTCAGACAACACTGGTTGATTGCTGAACTTCAATGCAAATATTGCATTGAGAAACTTTGTTTGAATTAGATATTCTATTGAGCTAAACATCACAGTTTAGATTTCAAAAGTATACATGAAAATATAAATAAAAAGTTGTTGTAACTCTATGAACCAGTCTTTGACAACATGTGTTACTGTTTTAATTTGTTTTACTCTAAACATGTATGCTTTTTTTATATTCTTTTTTTTACAGATATTCCGTGGTAACACTGACCAATCAACACATGTTACTAACAGATTTGAGCAGCCAATCAGAGCACGTTTCATCCGTATCAGACCAATCAACTTCGAGGGATATCCAGCAATGCGCATTGAACTCATTGGATGCAGAAGTGAGTTGATGAATTTATTCAAAATGAAGAATTCTAGGTCAAACCCATGTTTTTGTTTTTGCTCATTATTTGTGTTTTGATCTCACTAAAGGCGCTGTTTTATGGGGGACTGTCGTCATGATCATAGCAGGCCTGAGACTGCACATGGAGTTATGAACTCTAACCAAGTTAATGCATGTGTGCACGCTGGCCATTACATCACAATGTAGTAATGACGGCATTCTTTGTGATGTGACGTGTGCATGCTGTAACTGGTTTAGATTTCAAAAGTCCATATAGAGCCACAGGGGGACAGTCATTATCATGATGACTACTGTTCCATTTAAATATTCATGTCATCACTCAAAAAGTAGGTGTTATGAACCCATTGAGATTTCGAAATGTGCAAATGAGTTTCTATATAGTGTTTGATTGTACCATACCTTGATGCTATAAGAGGAACACCTGCATCAATAATACTAGCACATCCAGTGGCAAAACTAGTGTAACATTTAAAACCGACACATTTTTGCACTATGTTTTGAATGCTTCAAAGACACAAAAGAATTCCAGTTTGAAAATGCAGTTCTTATTTGAGTTGATTTACTTCTTTAAAGACTGAGTTTGTCATGAAATGCTGAGAGAAAAATGAAATTTCCATACAGCCTGACAGCAGTCGACAGGAAGAATACAAGTTCTAAACGCAACGTTCCAGTCTTCATTTTATGTCTAATACTTTTGTATTGATAAAAGATGAGAAAGTTTTATTATCAAAATAAATTAATGGTTTGTTTCATGTACTATTTTTCAGGTGGTATTCTTGAGACTGCCAACAATCAAGCCTTCAGCATTAACCATCACACAGATTTGAACCAAGATGAAACAAACTGTCCAAGTCTGAATAGTGCAGGAGGTTGGTGGTTTAATGGATGCTCTGGTATACCTGGTATAGACAATAACCTTAATGGTGAATATATCCAGCCTGGTGATATTATGGGTCCATACAAACGAGTCATTAGAGCTAGTGAATGGAATGGTACTCGTATTGCAAAGACTGAAATCAAAATACGCCGCCAATCTCCACCTCGTGGCTAAACAAAGTTTCTGGATGAAAGGTACAGTGCCACCTTGTCCTGGTACTGAAACTAAATTCATAAGAACACTCAGTTATTTGTTTGTGAAATAATTCCACCAATTGAGTATCCTTATACTCGGTTAATTCATGGGCTGGATATATTCACACATTTAACTTCATTGAACCACCTGTCACTTATGACTAGCTATTATTTTAGTGTTTGGGCAAAGAAGAGAATCTGGGCTTTTTGATTCTAGTGAACCCATGCACAGACATCATACACTTCTACTGGATGCCCATGGTTTGCCATTTTGGGAGTCAATTTGCATTTAGAGATTATGGTGAGTGTGTACACGCCTAAAATGGGCATTTCACAGAACAACACTGAGGGAAACAGACTCCCAAAATGGCCCAACCAAGATAATCTTATGGTGATGACATCAGGTGAATTGGGTCAATAAACTAAACTTGCACAATAAACTGGCACTGTAGCAATCTCATTGTGTTTTCTGAGTTTTTTACCCAATGGTAAAAGTAAAGCACTCTTTACACTGTAATTATAAGCAATGGGATCACTAAACCTAATCTCAAACAAACTGTCAATAATGGGTAATTTGTACTTGGTTTGACAAGTCTTAGATGCTCACTTTACGAGTTAAATGGTTCAATATTCTGATGATGTAGTACTGTCATGAGGTGATTAACTTTTACTGATAATCTTAGTAATGATTACCAAGAGCTGGGCCCAATTTCATAGAGCTGATCCAAAAAAAGTAGCTAAGCATAACAGAACTATGCTTATTAGGATGAGGCAAGCCGAAATACTAATTCACAACATGAACAATCTGTGAATGGTTTCCTGCTCATTTTTGCTTAGCAGGAAAACTGCTAAGCAATATTGTGTGCCTAAGGAGATCTATGAAATTTTTAAATACAGTGCATGTTTTAATCTCGGTGTATATTCTCCTGATATTTCATTGGTTATTGTTGTCATAGCTGAAACCATTTTTAAAACACAGAAAAGGGCTGTCTTTATTGAAAATCAAAGTGTATGCACATGTTAGAGAAGGTATTTAAAACCAATTGACATTACAGCATACCCTCTATAGCTCACCTGGAGAGTCCATTTGTCAAAGAACAGTCAACTCAAAAAGTTACACTCAACTCAGGGCCATGCACAGCTAGTTTGGAACCTTTTTGAAAGTGGCTGAGATGCAAATCATACATGCCATAAACACAGCAAAGAAAGACAATCTTATGAAGGAAACATCACTCCGAAATTACCTGTATTGTCTTATTGCCTATGAGTGTGTGCAAATGAGTGATTGAACAAAAACAACTGTGTTGCAAATGGGTTAATCTTGATTGAAAACTTATTGTTACAGAAATTACGTTTTAAAAATAGTTTCCTTATTATAATGAATTTCAAGAATTTGTAATTTAAGTAAAGTTGGTTGGTACAGTTTTTAGAATGTGTAATGTTTTAGATTGTAGAACGAAAAATCACTCGGCAGAAAGCGAATTTGAATGTTGTTACTTTTGCAATGTTAACAAAATGTACATTAATTAAAATGTATAACAAAAATAAAAACATTGGCAATTTTCTACCAAAGACTAAAGAAGGTTTAAATAGTTAAGAACAAAGAAGTTATTTGTGTGGAAAAAAATTAGAATGGATTTTCATCACATCAGTTTCAAAAATTTGGAAGCTAAAATCACTTCCTTTATTTAAAATTCAGAGACAAGAATATCAAAAGAGCTACGAAGGTAAATGAAGATGTTGCCAAGGTAACTGAAAACCTCTTTTATGTTTCATATTTTTTTATTCTAATGGTTTTTATAAATTTGAACAAGTCACAAATTTGGTGGTGATTGCTCGCAGTTTCAAGATTTGTGCAAGTATCAGGGGGGCTGATAATGTTACCATGTCTTGTGGGCAAAATTCAAATGTTATGTCATTGCTAATGCGTTTTTGTTGCACTTAGGCAACATGAAGTACTTAATACTTCCTGTGTGCATAATCCAAAAGAGATATGATTATGGACATTGATTTTACCCCAAGACTTGCTAAAATCTTAAAGGAACATTACAGAATTGGTAAGAAAAAAACTTGTAAAATATACTTTTGATCACATATTTAAACAAAACTTACACGGTCTAATGATGATGATAGTAGAAAACATCCCTTTAAATATTTCTGTCTGAAATGCCATATTTGGTGAGAAATGAATAAACTAGATTTCCGATTGGAGTTTATCGCTCAGTGAGCGTTTTATTCATTTGTTGAATCTATATGATTTCATGCAAATGTGTAATCGGTTTTCACTATTTTCTCGTGACCCAGATGGCCGATCGATCTCAAACTTCTACAGGTTTGTCAGTTTATGTATATGGTGGATAACATAAAGTGCTTACACTGCCACCAACTGTTAGCAAAAACCAATTCTGTAATGTTCCTTTAACCACACAACAAGCAATTTGACAAACAAGATCAGAAAGTAAACTTGTTTTTTGCACACTGACCCCTTATGATTACCAAATAACGAGTTTTGACAAGCAACTTATACAATTTGTGTAGCATTGAGCATCGTTCTAAGGGGAATACATTTACTGCTGTTGACAAAGTTAGCTTGACTCCAATCAAAGGCAGTATGATAATTTTATAATTCACAGATATCACAGTCTTCAATCTAGACTTTACAATTGATAGCCTAAAGCTACCTTAAAGTGCATATAATAATATTTCAACAATTAAAATGTTTACACAGAGTGCCTTTATATTTCTAATAACAGAGTATTTTGAATGTTCTTTGTTTCTGGTAATAAAGAGCGTTGTAATAATGGTGTCTATTATCATTACATGTAATTGGTAAATATTGTAATAGCTGAAATCATTCTTAAAATTGAAAAGGATTATCATGTATTTAAACTGAAAGGTAATCATCCATGTCAAAGGCAAATTAAAAATATACAAACTTAGCAAAGTGAACTTTATAGTTTTAAGACCTGTTTTATTAATGAGTAAAACAATGAAAACATACAATATTTTTGTAAAGCATTAGTTTTCATTGAAAAATGGTGAAGGAAAACATGTTTTAAGAATGATTCCTTAAATAATTTATGTAAAGCACTTTGTAGTGTAAAAAAAATGTTCAAGCGTAAAAAAGTTATGTCTCGTGCAATATGCTTCAAAAACGTTCATTGCGACTTAAAAAAACATTATCACTGAAGCTAGACTGGCATATCAAAATGAGTTAAAGCAACCATTTGAGATCCTCAGAGTTGCTTCATCGGATTCAAAAAACTCTGTAGTATTAATACTTTGTTGTCCAGGTCAAGTGCCCGGGTTTTGGAAAAGTTAAACCTTATCAGTAATATCATAAATTTAAGCAAAATGTCTCTTCAAATAATGCACAAAAACATGTCAAAATACGTTGATGTACACATCTGTGTTTTACAAAAGATCGGACATTGGGCATACAACATGAGTACAGTTCTCTTTGTGAATACTTGACTAACGCTATTAGTTAACCTACAAACCCCTCTACTATGATACAACAGTTTTGACTTGTCTGTGAATGCCGCTATCTTAATAAAAACACAAAATTCAAGTAGTGTATAGAATGCCCTTGTCCTATAAGTGTATTTCAGAAGTTAGGCATATTATTTATCTAGCGGCAACTCAAGTTGATTTCATATCAAGTTCTAAAAAGATCAGAATTGAAACAAAATGTTGAAATAAATGTTTTTGCCATGCCAGACTCTGTGAACAAGTTTTAAATTAGTTCCTTGAATTTATCGTAATGTGTAAAAACATCACTTTTCAACAAAATGGTTTAAACTGAAAATTCATTTACAAGTATTTCAAAAGATAAATTATTACTGATTATGTATACAAAATTCTCAAATTTAAGTTGCTTTTTTGTTGCAATTTCTCAGACAAAATTTGCTTAAAAAACGACAGTTTCCACTAAAAAAGTTTCTGAAAAAGTTATCAAGGCAAATAATGGTATAATATTTCCCAACTTACTAATAAAAATAGAGCCAATTTATTCCCTTCTCCTGAGTCCTATAGAGGAGGAGGAATTAAACAGACTGTCTTTATAGTTTGCATTGTTTACAACATGCTATTTTACCTTAACAATTACATTTAAAAAAGTTTAAGTTGTGACCAAAATAAAAGTTAGGAAGTGAGCTTTGAAATTGTTTTTGACTGCAGTTTTTGTTTCTAAAATTAGTAATTGCAGTTTCTATAATTCTTTCTATATATGTTAAAGTTGCAAGGCTCTATCATCTCCAAAAGAAGATTTGTTTTCTCTGAACGAATCCCCAAGTTTATGTAATAGAAATCTTGCAAAAACGTTTGTACATGTACATGGCTAATTGGCGTGAGACTATGTCAGATCCCAACAAAAAGTATATATATTGGTTATAATTAACTACCACTTTTCATTATTTAATTTTGTCATGCAATGGAAGGTAATGTTTAAACAGGCCAAACATTTGAACAAGCATCTTTAGTACATAAGCTACAACTTTGCCAATGATGTTGTTGCCGCACACAACACACATGCACCACTAATTCATTACTACTGACCAATCAGAACACAGATATGAAGCTTATGTTGGAATTTTAAAACCAGAGCCTCTCCTTATCCTTATGGATAAAGAAAGACAGGAGTACATGACACGATTTAACAAGAGCTAAGTTTGATTATAAGCGCGCATAAAAGTGCTAAGCAAAGTGTGATGTCACAAAACAAATCACTGAGCAACTTGAGGTATTTTGGATGACATAGGCCCTGAAATAAAAATAGTCCTATTTGCTGAGAAGTGCAGGGACACTTTTAAAGATTGATGCTCGGACGTTTTGAAAAATCCCACATGTGTAGGGGTGTTTTTATTTGGAGGGAGAACAACTCGATGGGCCCATGGACACCCATATCAAGAGTCAATGAATCATTCTCCTTTTACTATAAAAAGCTGTGAAACTTCTTCGTATTTTTCGTGTATTTTTTAATATTAAGCTAAAGCATCTTGCACTGTATGCCATGGGTTATTTTATTTAGTGGGGTGGGTGCACCCTTATAATTCAACCGTCACTAAAGTTGCAGGGCGCCCTCAATTGGTAAACATCTTACAATATTTACCGAAAGTGAATGTTGTCTGTTTCTGTGGTTTTATCGCAGGAAATGTAAGACAAAGGTGTTCGTTTTATACAAAGAGGTGAGTAGATAATCAGTGTTGTTCTTTGATAAGTTTAACCTAATTTGCACAATCCGCAGAAGAATTAAATATTTTCCACGTAAGCAACGCGAAAGTTGTCAAATTTTGTTTCCCAAAATAATATTGCCACTGCTTACACTGACTACTTACTACTGTTTACTGAAGTACGGTACTAACTAGCCTGGTAGGATGTCAGTATCCGTTGCACTGCACTGACGTGTATGCAACGGAGGAGTCCAGGGATAAATGTCTTAATTCTGGGCGATTAAAGTGGCGGCCGCCTCCGGAATTTTACCCGTGTCCAACCTGGGTTAGGTACCGTACTAGCACTAGTGCCCTGGCAGTGTTGAAATTCTTTTAAAATATGCCAAATCCTACTGTCACTATCCAAAAAGTAGACCTAATACATGAATTGTGAGGAGTTGGCTCAGTGGTGTCGTCCCTGTCTTTTACCTCACTTTGCAATGTCTGCTGTAGATGACCCCTGGTCAAAACCTGGACCGAAGCCCTGTGAGTTGTGGTGGATTATTGTAGGTTTTGCAGTCCCTACCTGACTGTGGGTTTTTCCTATTTTGGGGTTTCCTCCCACAGGAAAATTGAAATTTTGTTGTTATCTTCTCATTTTTTAACCCAGTTGGAACCATAACACAGTCATGAGGGTGCTCTGCCAACTGTGATGAAATTCAGACTCGGCTTCAAACTTAGGAACAAGTTGGGCCAATACTACAGGCATGAACTGCGTACAATGGAATTCTATAGTACCACCCTCTACGGCACAAAGAATCACATGTGCTTTACAGGGAGTTTCATTGAATGTCTTACTGATTGAACCTGAAGATCTTCTCAAGGTAAATAATTGCTTTCGGGCTGATTGATTTTATAAATTTCGAGCTACAAACAGAGACTAAACTGAGAAGATTCAGAGGCGCCTGGTCCTCCAAAACAGTGTTTAACAAAACAAAACAAAACAAAAGCTGCAAGAGAAAGCCTCCCTCAAGTTATAAAGAGTGAGGTCCTCTTCCCTCCCTTTCATTGTATTGACTGCCTTTCTCCGATGCCAGAAGATTCCTCCAAAGAACACTATCAGAAGATTCACTATCAGAAGGTAAGGCCCCCAACAATGTTGAGTTGCCCTCCACCGAAGAAAGCGTTGCTCAGGTTTCCTACTTTTAATAACAAAAATGGAGGACTCGGAAGTCCATTATTTGTGGACTCGGACTCGCTCTCAGAGCACCATGACTTGGACTTGGACTAGGACTCAACCCTAGGACCCGGCTTGACTTGGCTGGCTCGAGACCATCTCGAGTCTGGGAAAAGAGGGGGGAATACCCATTGGAATACAGCCACATTTCTTGTGGACCTATCTTTTGGGAATGTTCATTAAGAAAATTCCACTGGAAGATCCAAGTTGGAAAATTTACAACTGGCATGCTTCTGCCATTCTGCCTGTGTGTGGCGTGCGGCCATAGTGTATAATAGTTAAAATGTGTTGAAGGTTTAAGAAGCAATTTGGGAGCTGGATTTAAATAACGTCTGGTACATTGACTTGCTTATTCAGAATTTATCGCTTATATTAGAATTCTTTAGACCACAGAGACAGTTGCTATGTCACATGCTTCAGGGCAAACTTTCACAAAGTTACTTAAAGGAACATTACAGAATTGGTAATTGTAAAATGTACTTTTGATCACAGATTTACATAAAACTTACACGGTCTAATGATGATGACAGTAGAAAACATCCCTTGAAATATTTCTGTCTGAAATGCCATATTTGATGAGAAATGAATAAACTAATTTTCCGTTTGGATTTTATTGCTCAGTGAGCATTTTATTCATCTGTTGAACCTATTTGATTTCTTGCAAATGTGTAGTCGGTTTTTCACTATTTTCTCGTGACCCAGAGGGGCGATCGATCTCAAACTTCTACAGCTTTGTCAGTTTATGTATATGGTGGATTACATAAAGTGCTTACACTGCCAGCAACTGTTTTGTTAGCAAAAACCAATTCTGTAATGTTCCTTTAAAGATCTACTTCAGCAATATCTGCGAAATAAAACAAATTGCTGAATCTTAAACATAATGTTATTAAGTATTCTGACCTTGTAGATTGGATTGTTTTAAACATATATTTTTTTCGTAATTTTAACCGGAAAAAATAATCCGATCTTAGGGTTTTTAAAAACTCGCGCGCTTCCATGGCTCCCTCCATAGGCACCATGCATGTCCCATACTGAAGCACGTGTATTTACGCGCACCACGAACCAACTATAAGATACGTGGGTGAACCAGCGAATGATGACGTACTTATAAGAAAGGGGAAACCAGGAAGTAGCGATGTGTCGTGTGTTTACACGGTAACTATGTGTGATGATCTCATTATTCGAATACATTCACCAAGTTAAGACGTGAGAATTGACCATGCCGAACTCATGTTCTGTTGGTGGATGTACTTGGAACGCAGATAGGAACCCAGATGTGAGTTTTTGTTTCGATTCCCAAGAGATCCTGTCCAGAAAAGGGAATGGGTGCGTTCGGTGACCAACACAGGGTTTCACGGTGACAAAATGGACCATGATTTGCAGTGCCCATTTTACGGACGACTGTCGGGTTGCAACATCGCAACTAAAGAGCAGTTTTGGATTAAAAAGCTATAACAGGCTTAAGCCAGGTTCAATCCCAACCATGAAAGCCCCATCTGCAGTGCTATCATCTTTTCAAACAGAGAGTAAAACAGGCACAGCCAAATGAAACTAAGCGATTCAGCCAACACTCGTCTGGCATGTCATTTAAGAAAAGAGAGAAGAGCTGGGTAAGCAACTTTTAAGTTCTAAAACTAAGTTCTATGAGTATGAAGTTGATATTTTACCATCGTTTCTTTTCATTTCAAAACATGCACTTCTCGCAAGAGATTTCAAACTCAATAGTAGGGCTACCAAAACCATCAACAATTTTCCTTTTCACTCGATGTGATTGTGAGCATGATTCGAGTTCGAAGTTTAGGAAAGTTTGTAACTAGTTACCAATTCCACTTCACCTCCTTGACCTTGTCATCCCAGTGCACATACATGTGTACAAGACTCCCCTTCAACTTCAAGTACAACCTACAGACTTCATTATTGACCTTACATTGCTTTTCCAGTTTAGTTTGCTTTCAACATCATTGTATCCCTGGGGGAGGAGTACCAGGGGAAGGACCATGGTAAAAAATTACTTGGGCCTACAAAGGGCAAAGCCATACATGTGTGTGAATACAATGCCCAAATTATGACATTTTGACTTAGAGGTTAAATACAATGTTTGTTTTGATCTTTTGTTCAGGTTTTGCAAGAAGCTTTTGCTGAATATATGCTAAGTATGGTGACCAGGAGCCCACTGGTGAACAACTTCTCCCATCTAATGTGATGGAAAGTTCAATCACATCAGAGGAGGTACTGAAACGGTTTACTGGCTTGTTGCAGAAACAACCTTAATTATGTTTAGGGGAGAAATATTCAACCGCGGGGGGTGGGGGTCAGCTTCAAAATGCCTGGACCCCGAGCTGAGGGTTATTTTTATTTCATTACACATCAAAATGTGCAGTATCGGAATAATAATTAACTTTACTTTGCATAATCATACACTTGTCAGGCCTGGAATTTCATCTTGGAGAGGGCAAGGCCATTTTCATTTTGTAAAGGGTACTTCCATTGGAAAATCTTAAAGTCTATGGGAGACTTTTGAAGGGGCACCAAGGCCAACACAAGGGCAACGAAGGCCATGGCCTCCGTGTAATACCAGGCCTGACTTGTGAATATCTTAAAAGTTAACAATTTCCCTCAAGATTTTTAACAAATTTATAAACCCTAGGTTTGAGATGCATGATTCATGTCTGTTTGCAATTTTGTTTCAAGCAGAATTATTAAAATGAAAGAAAGGTTTATTTTGTCCTCCTATTACATGTATTAAAGAGATACTGTTGACATAGTTTAAACACCTTATTGTTAATGCAGAGGATTATTTCTGATGGTAAAATATGATTTATTCATCAAGCCATTGTGGATTTTTTTCTTTATTGATTATACATGTATTGTACATATTTTTTGTACACCCTTTATTATCTTATGAGAAGAGTTGTTTTAATGCCCATGTAGCTTTTACTTGACCGCAACCACATCTGGTAATTTAAATGTAGGGTTTTATTGAGTACATGTACACATGTATACCGTACTTATTTGTTATTGTTATTATTATTTGTTAGAAGGGTGATCAACCACAAACTTGTTTGCTACGTAAGATTAATGAGCAGCCCCAGTTTGTGCATATTGCATGGTGAACTAAAGTAGTTTTTTTTGGGGGGGGGGGAGAAAAAGAGGAGTTGGAGTACATGTATTGGGGTTTGCATATTTCATGTGTAATGTGTTTTCAATCCAGGGCAAACACAAAACAATTACACTTCTTTTTGACAATTTGCCAGACAACCTGTCTTTCTAAGCTTTGACTGTAATTTGAAATGTTTGTTTACATTTTCTTGAAAGTCTACATTGAGCTGAAAATTTTGATAAGTTCTTTTAGAATGTCTGTAGGCAAGAAGAGTAAGGATCGCATGGAATTAGTTTTGCAACATTCCCTTTTAATTTAGCTGTTTTCTATTTAATTACTCAATGAAAATTGAAACTAGACAGAGAGGTCAACTTTGGTGATACAACTTTTCTTGACATTAAGTATTACATGTACACTGTACTCTTAACTCCAAAAATATTGCTTTTTGTACATAAGGTGGTCATTTACCATGTAGTATATGCAAGAAGGGTAAGGAACTCATAGTTACATTTTCTTTTAATGGCAACGTGTCCCTTTAATTTATTAATTAAGCTGCTTTCTATTTATTTACTTCACTTGAAGAGGGGTAGTTGACTTTGCAAAAACAATTGTTGTTTTATTCTATTTTTCTTGAAATAAAATAATACTCATAAAGACTAAAGACTGATATGTGTATATTATTAAAAGTATTTATTGTCATTTACTCATGGATCATCTGAAAATGATTGTAACACACTGAAAATTTAGAGTAAATGGAGGCCACCAATCCCACCATGTTTGTATCCTCAATTCTGAAAACCTTCCTGAAAACCATGTACCACTACTAGATTAGCAGAACATGTTTTGATCATAGTATGATTTGAAACTTTGCATGGTGGGATCAGGTTTGCAGTGATGCTATGTATAAAATCTCGTTGTGAGTAGTGGTGGTTTTAAAAAGAACAGGTGGTTTGACAACTTCCTGAAGAGGATCAGGGCATACTGATCAAAAAATCAAGTTGTGAAACCACTGTTTCTTTTCAGAACCACCACTACTCAAAAGAGATTTTACCTATGGTGTCAGCGCAAACCTCACCTAATTATAGACATTGTTCTTGTAATGACACACATCCCATCTCAGTGAGCCAAATATTAACAGATTTTTATCAAAGATTGTGGTTCTCAAAAAAGTTCCCCTTTTGAAGCCTCTTTGCTGTATAACTTCCATGTTTGTAATATGTACATGTAAGTTGAATGCATTTCACTATTTTCCATTGAGAGGCACAACAGCATGAGCTTTATGTTTGACAAATAATTTGTACATCTATTTTTTGAGTCTCATTTACAAACATTTTATCAACTATAGGGGCTAAAAATACCACACTAAATTCGAGTGAGAAGAGGAATTCTTATTATATGATTGGCAATAAATTTTAGGGTTTTTAAGTTACTAATAGTCAAGTGGCGGGTAAACCCTTTATATTGTCCATTGGGGTTGGGATATGTCCTTCGGATGGCGTCCATGATACATGAAGGAAGTGGCACTCTGTTGAACCTTCCGAGGTAGCCCGTACACCATCTGACAACTTGCCTGTAAACAACATGGCGATTTCTTCTGCAAACAAAGTAGTTGAAGAAAATCAAATTAGGTAAACATTTGATATCAATATTTGTTTAAAAACACAGTTTTCCCATTTTGAAGAAATCACGTACGAGTAAGGGTGGAAATATACTCTTCTGGTTTGTCCAGTCGAAAAACTTGTAGGAGAACCCCCCCCCCCCACACACACACACCCTTACATATGGCTGTTACAGGGGTACTTTCATTGTTGTTCTCCTTTTTCTGAAGAAATCCTAATTGGGTCACCACCAGAACAAAGAAAACCTTATGGGGTAGCATTGCTCCGTAAGTTGGCATGTGTAAGCTCACACACACACACACACACTCAAGTGTGTCATGAGCTCCAATCGTGGACCCTCCTTTGTTCAACTCTTTGTCCTGACAAACGTGGACCCCATTGTTTTCCTTTGTGATAACAAACATGGACCTATTGTCCCTTTTGTTGTAAGTCCTCGGTTTGATTGCACTACAAACTCACACACACACACTTTTGGGTTCTTTAAAGAAGTCATAAGCTGTAACATACTCAACAATTGTGACAGAGATCAAAGTGTTTAGAAAAAATCTTGTACAGGTTTTATGGTTATTCGTTTTTCTGAGTTGAATAAATCTAATCCAACAGTCAATTATACTCAGGGTCAGGTAAGAGGCGTAATAATTTTTTTGGGGGGAGGGTTTGCTCCTTACATTAATTTTACAGTTCAATTAAAAAAAGACACTTACTGGTCTAGAGTCCCTTCAACTGCATCTCTGCCATAGTATTCACCGGTACTGTAAATACGCGGTTTGAAGTACAGCCGGGTGCAGACAGACTGCTTCAAACCAATCATGCACAGCAAGGCTTTGGTTTTCATCCTCTACATTAATGTTCAATGCTGCCATTTGGGCTCTTGTCTTCTGCACTTCCTTACAGCAGATGCAGTTCACTGCCATTGGTTGGACCACACAGTGTCCGCATGAGCACCTGAAAGAAAATTTAAATAACAGAAAATTAACGGATGAAAGTGTTGCTGTACTGACATAGGATGGACTATGTTCATGACCATTAACTAATTTTACGTGAACGGGGGTAATACAAAATGAGTGGGGATTGAAACGATGCGTGTCTCATTTATACATCTAAGTAAAAAATCATGCAATGTTTCGCATTGTTTATCAATGGCCGTTGTTCTTACTTTGTGTCTCTGGGAATTTTTTTTTATTTTATTTTTTTTATTTGAAAAGTGGTTTGTAATTGTAGTTCTGTTTTAAAGAATAAACATGACATATCATACTAGCCTAAAAGAAAACTATGAGAAATAATTAGCAAATGAGCTTGACATAAAAAATAATCCAATTAGGCTAGGACCTACCTCAATCATTTGCTAAAAAAAATAAATAAATAAATGCGGTAGAACAGTGACACTGACAGAAAATACGGCTTGTCAGGATCAGTTCGGTACTGAAAATAAATGTTATCTCCGACCATAGAGTAAGCCGACACACTGAG
Organism: Pycnopodia helianthoides; assembly: GCA_032158295.1. Lineage (NCBI taxonomy): Eukaryota > Metazoa > Echinodermata > Asteroidea > Forcipulatida > Asteriidae > Pycnopodia > Pycnopodia helianthoides. Next base: position 19,371,914 of record CM063255.1, on the reverse strand, counting down.
ATTTGATGATTGTATTGTGAAAAAATTAATGGATAAACGAGGAATTACAGAAACAAATAAAACAACATTCATCTATTTTCCTTCTCCATGGAACCCGGTTCTCCGATAAGGATACCTGCACTAACCCAATGGGAACAATTTTTGAGTGACACCATTCAATGTATCATGAAAACGTGAACCATATTGGACAACAGCAACCATTTCGTGAGAAAAAAATCAACTTTCTGCTGCTATTTCTATCCATTATAGCGGCCTCATATGCCGCATAGATAAATAAGTACTTCATGACGATAAAAAACAGTGAACATAGCATTGTTTGTTCTTCAAAAAACCTGTGGGACTCACCATTCAGTATTGTTTAGTCGACCTCCTGCATCAGGATTCGCACGTTCACGATCATCGGCGGCCAGTGGCTCAAACCTGTATGGTTTGGCACCTCGCACTTCCTCGTCAAGCACTCCCCCAGCTTCATCAACGCCCTCTTCGTCTTCGGAAGAGCTCCCTCCACCGTCAGATCTATCCTCACTATCAATACTATCATCTGTATTTCCTAATTCTTCTTCGTCCACACTGTGTTCCTCCCACGATCCGCTAATGTCTGACATTTTGTCCTCGTTTACTGTGTGAATAGCTATAGACGCGTACAATAAACACACTTCGCTGCGCGGGGGGTAAACAAGCCGTCTCCATTCATGTACGTCATCAGAGTCTATGGTATATTTTTATCACGTGACATGCCGTTTCCAAAAACTCGGTATGAGGAGCTGCTGAACGCTGGCCTAAATGACCTTTTTTTTTAATTACGCAACTACCGCTAAGTATTTTCATTAATATATACGTAATCATGAAACACAAATTGATTGGATTTCGCCAAAGTTTAAATTATCTTAGTACCGTTGAAGTAGATCTTTAAGAGACGAATAACATACATAAGCAATTGTGAATGACTGTTGCTTAATTAGGAACGTTCCAATGGTCCGCTTGTTCCCAAAGTTCAAGACACTTTTTAAAAGAACTGAAACTTGAAGAATTTGGGATAAAACCCAATTTTTAAAACTACTTTAAAATAAAAATTTATTTACTGTTGTGACAGTCTGCAGTTCAACTCCATCTCTTTCTGTAAAACATTAATGCAATCTGTGATTCAGGAGTAACAACACTCAAGCCTGGTTCATACTGCACATGAGTTGTGAAAGCGAAGCAAATTTCCCTGCGTCACAATTGGAAAACAGCCTAAGTACTCAATTATTTGTGTCACATAATTCGCTTTTGCTTTTGGGAGACTTATGAACTGGATGTTAAAAATGGTAGGTCTCATTGTGGGTAAATTTGACCTGAAAAGTTAAGATTAAAATTTGTAAAAGTTATTTTTATAGATTTAATAAAGTAAACCTTTCAGGAAAAAGATCCATTAATAATTAGTGGTACTTAATTCAAAACTCAAAATTAGCTGTTATCCCGGTATTATCTCGTGTCCATTAGCCATGTACAAACAATTTGCACAGTAATGTACTTAAGGGAATGTTTTCGCTTGTTTTTCGCTTACATGTGGAAACCACATTATCTGTCAAATGTTTCTTTTTTATTTTTCGGGAAAATTGGGCCATGCGTATAGTGGTGGTCATGAACTTCACATTCGATTGCAACTTCATATTGTTTACATTTTGAAGGTTGCATATAGACTGAAATGTCAATTGGGTGAGGACTAACCACTGTTGGAATGAGAATACTTCAATTGCTGTTGATTCTTGTATGGGATTGTGCGGGAACATCAGCATCCCCTGCGGAATGCTGCTATCTACTTGGAACACCAAACATGCTCATGTGGTTTGAGAAGTGTTCTCAATGGAACCTTATAAGTGATCCAACTTTTGAGGCACTTCCTAAATTAAGGAATTCCTATCGACAAAATCAGCAGGATGGCATAATGGTGCATGCATATTATCCCTAGGGCAAATTAAATTTCTTTTTGGCTTGTTAGTGGTTTTAGATCTTGAGGGTTTCCTCCATCTGTTTAGACCATTTGAGAAGGGACTGTTTTCACCAAAACAAACAAACTATTCACAACTACCAAACACTTTAGTACAATGGCGTAACCCTGTTCATAAACTGTGACTTAACCAGGCAGTGTTAAAGTGAACATATCTTTACTTTCTTTTGCACGCAGGTATCCTCAGTCCTTGTAAGTGAGATCATGTGACTTGCATATGCTTCACTATGTTAAAAGGCAACACACACTACATACTAAAGTAAGTTGTTATGCTTTTGTTTTCTCACAAAAAACTACACTGTAATTATTAAAGTTCAATAACCTATGTTCTGGTTATTGTATTAATTGTCAGACTAACTCATTGATGTAAACTTGCATAACATGTTGATTTGGTAGAGTTTTCAGTTGAATTCTTGTACATAATAAGCACGTCTTCTATGAGCTGGATTTACTTAAAATGTATGCAATAACATTATCGTGACATGTGTGTCAATCTGGTCTTTGTAATAAATCCATGTAGAAAAGTCCATAGTCTCAGTAACAAATGTTTTGTGTTTGACGTCAATATCTGTCATGTCTATGAAAAACTCTATTTTATTGCATACACATCATAACAACATTTTTTGAATGAATATTGTAGAGTTCATCTTTCTGAAAACTTTTTGGTTGGCAACTAGTTGAATATTTCAGGCATTCAACCACGACCTTATTGCTGGCAGATTGAACCCCCTGCTGCTGAGGTCATGTCATAAAAACAGGCTACGAAGAAATTAATAGGAAGAAATGATTAATTCAAGAAGTTTTCCTTGTTTAGTGTTATGATTAATTGCCATAACTCATAATAAAAAAAACTATGGTGGAATACCATATTACGCATGATAGAGGTATAATAACAATACAATTTTTGGTGACCCAAAAAGGGGTCATGACCCATAGTTTGTCATATGTAGAGTTAAATACCTCAATGATTTATATCTACATTCTCTAGCACAATAAAAGATTAAAACCCTTAAGAGCACGGCAGCCCCCAGACTATATCCCAACACATGAAGATTTCAGTATTTACTTGCACAACATCCAAAATACATGTGTAATAAATATGTTTTCTGTGCATTTCCGAATGATTTTTACATCCAAGTGACTGAGCTATTGTCTAAGTTGATTTGAACATTGTTTTAAATAGTGACAAGAACAGATGGCTACCCTTTTAGAGGGTTTGATCTGGGTAGGTCTGTATTTGACATTGGATAGTGCTAAATCATATGACTGCAAAACATTTTTCTGCCCTCAAACAAAAAAACACACACAACCCTGGGACCTGACCCCCCCCCCCCTTCTTAAATATGTGGAATGATTCAGTCAATGATATCAAGGACTCTGGCTCGCCCAGGTTACCTCCCAAATCCTTCCATATCCTGTCTGCCAAAAATGAAGGATTCAGAAGGACTGAGGGCCTTGGGTCAAAATAACAATAGATTACCACTCTTATCAAAGTCCAAACAGTTTGGTGTAAAGTGACATAGGAAAGGAGGATATTGGAGGATTGGGGTCACATGTAAGCAAAAAGGCCTATAGAGAGTAAGGGTGTCTGTAAGTCATTGTCTGCTTAGTGCTTGCAGTTGTTGTTTCTGTTCGATGCTCGTATAATTTGTTGTGTCTGATGGCTTAAATGTTAATGTAAATCTTAAGTTGAAGTGTGAATGTCAAGTTGAATGCCTCCACCATTTTTGATATCCGCTTAAAGGGACATTACAGAATTGGTAAGAAAAAAACTTGTAAAATATACTTTTGATCACAGATTTACATCAAACTTACATGGTCTAATGATGATGATAGTAGAAAACACCCCTTGAAATATTTCTGTCTGAAATGCCATATTTAATGAGAAATGAATAAACTAATTTTCCGATTGGAGTTTATCGCTCAGTGAGCGTTTTATTCGTTTGTTGAATCTATATGATTTCATGCAAATGTGTAATCGGTTTTTCACTATTTTCTTGTGACCCAGATGGCCGATCGATCTCAAACTTCTACAGGTTTGTCAGTTTATGTATGGTGGACTACATAAAGTGCTTACACTGCCAGCAACTGTTTTGTTAGCAAAAAACAATTCTGTAATGTTCCTTTAAATAAAAAATTATGAACATGAAGTGGCTGTAAGGAATCTCTATCTGTGTGTGTTGAAAAACAGGGTTTAAATTTCCATTATTAACTTTGATTAGGATGAATGTATACTTGACTTGTCTGTGTCGGTAAGGCTAAAGAAATGATTGTGAATCTGTGAAAACAAATGAACTCTTTTGACAAATACACATCCCATTTTTGTATACTACTCTTTATATAATGAAAAACAGCTTGGCTAGTCCGTCCAGCATTGTTCTGAAAAAGGGGAAAAACAGACAACTTTCTTTTTTAATTGCGAGAAATGCGTGCAAAAACTACTGTGGGCCACCTTCACTGGGTATAGTTTTGATAAAAAACAACATTCTCAAGAAATGGACCCATTTTATAAGAAAATAGATCGCTCACATTGATTATCAAACAGTTTTTGAAAAGATCATGTCTTCTTACAGCTGTAAAAATATTTTGTTGGTTTCTCTGGATATTTGCAAGAATAGCCTTTGTGTTTGGTCTGATATTTATATTTTTTCCTTGAATATTTTTTGTTCTATCTCAAATACGTAAGACCTTGTCTATAGATTTTCTTGACGGCATTTTGGCCATCAAACAACCTCTACTTACACTTAGACCTTCTAAGTTTTATTGATATTTTGTCTCAAAGAATAATGTCATCATGACGTCATGTCTCATCACAATAAAGGTGCACTTTTTGAAGTTGTAAATCTATAGAAATACAAACTTCCGATTGAGTTGAATCTTGATATGTCAAATAGCAGGGACAGGTTATAGGTGCAAAAATTAAGCATATTGCTAACACTGAATTAAAGAAAAATATAATGAGATTAGTGCAAGCCTGAATACACACATCTTTTAACAGACTGCTGTACCCATGGTATTAAAGTGTTGTTGCACTCTTTCTTGATACTTAAATTCTAGTATCGTTTTAATGGTACTTATAATTGTACTCTTACTCCTATTTGACTAGTGAAATACTCCTACTCAAAGTCCGTACTTGACACTCTACTAAAAAAAAAACCTGTACTTGGATTCATGTAATATTTACTGGACTGAAGGTGTACAGCCTTTGGGTAGTACTTGTGGTCAAAATTATGTCGCATTATTGACATTTATTAATTTTACACCACAGACATGCTTTACACGAAGAACTTATTTTTAGCTCTAAGGGTTAGGATATCCATTTTGCCTCGTGATATTGATTTAAACCAATCAGTCCAGCTTCTTTGTTTCTGTCAGTATATAGTTTTTTTGTTGTGATCAGCCAAGATTGCAGTAGAAGTTGAATTTTAGCTGTGTTTCCTTCTTTTTTTTGTTATCTCATTTTCACTAACTACAAATATACTGCATTGATCAGCAAGAAATTGATAGCAGACTCGGGACAGTGCAGTATGATGTCACTTTAGCTAGATACAACAACATGCTTGTGTCTGATTGGCTGACACTCAGGCACACACAAGCAATGTGAGAGTGTAATATCTAAATACAGTACAAACACGTATAGATATACACAGGGAGGTAGGCTCTATCACCCAGTGCAAGGAAAGGAGCTGATGATCAACACATACACCAAATTTGCCTCAGTTTTAGATCACTGTCTGCCTCTGTTGATAGAGTTGTTACTTTGTTCCTAAGGAGATTCCAGAACTCTGACTGACTCTGCTGACACTGTTAGTTTTCTTCAGTGGAGAGGACATGATGAGTTCCTTTCTATTGCTTTTCCTGGTTCTTGGTGGTAAGTCCAATGTATTTTCTATATTCATATCTGCTTACCAGTCAGTCTCTGCATAATTTCCCAGGTCGATTATTGCCTTGTATTATCATGTAAAGAATAGGTGAAATCTTCCTAGGTAATTTGAAACACAACAGACTTAAACAACAACAGTTAACATTTTTAAATAAAAGATTTTTGAGGGGGAATTTTTTGTTGAGTCCTTAACTAATGGGGATTTGTTTTCCTGATTAAAAGCGATTATTAATTTTTTTAAAAATTGGTGTTTGCTTATAACTAAAGAAAATTAAAAATGAAAGTTTTCTCCTGATAACCAACGTTTATCAAATTGTCAAAAAAGGCTCTTTATGATTTTTGGTTTACTGTGGGAGTTCGGAATGAGTAAAACTCTAAAATAATGCTGCAGATATTTTGTAAAGGCTACTCATATAATATTTATGCTTTTTGAAGAGATTTATTTTCTGTTGGGAAAAATTTGGGACTTCCTTTGATTGTAACTCCATAACAGATAAAAACTTTTCATCATTTTCTGGGTGACATGACACTTGCATATTATTACACCCACGACATTTTAAACCCATATCTGCCTTCATGGTCAAAATATACGAGCCCTAAACTTTATACCTGCCTAAGCCCATGTCTCAGTTTTTACTGAAAATTGCATTAAATATTTATTATATTCTGCCTCGCAAAATAGAGCTAAACCTTGTCTGTAATCTCATATGAATTTGGCCTTGTTTTTATCTGAAACCACTAATATTGAAAGTAAACAGAAATACATTAATCTAAATCCTGTAGTTATGCATTTGAGTTCTTTTACAAAGCTGTGTGTAAAATCTTTGTATTACTAACGATAAGTAGGCAGCTGTTATTTCTGTTATGAAAGAAATGCTCATGTGCTGCTTAATACTTGCAACCCAAAATTCAATCTGCAGATAAAGAATTGCATGTTGTCAATCAGGTCGAACTGCTGTGCGTCACTCGTAGCAGGGGCGTTGACAACAAATGAGTGATTGGCTTCTTTACAGCCGTAATAAATAACAGCTACCCACACCTTTTTGTTAATGTTATAAGTGTTTTAGGGTCTCGAGACTGGTCTAGGGACCACTTTTTATTGGTCTTGGTCTTGGTCTTGGTCTCCCTACTATGAGGTCTCATTCTTGGTCTCGAATATTTGACTGGTCTCAAAACAAAACCGGCTATTTACCCCGAAATTTGTTGGAGTACATGCACTTCCTTTCCCCCTGTTCCTTATTCTTATTTCCTTTTCTTTCGATCACTCTAACCCGTCTATACTACCAAAACCCCCCCTTTCTTTTCGATCTTCTCTTCAAAAATTTACCCCTTTTCTTTCCTCCTTAACCCCCCCCCCCCCCACACACACACATCTCATATTCCAAACCACATGACCTGTCACTCAAACCTCCTCCACACATAACCAGACCTTGCGAATTTATTCACACAACCCTTAGACATCAACCCCAGGTTATGTCAATTAAACATGCACTGCGCATGACACAAGGTTGGTGGACGATTCGACAGAGGCATGGTATTTAAACATATGCAACCTCTTTATGATCGCTGTAACTCTATCGTCCTTGTTGCAAAGACAACACAATTAAACATCCAAGGACCCTACTGTTGCAACTATGTCAAGAAGACTTAACAAAGGCAAAAAGAATTCGAAATGTAAAATGGCAAAAGAGAAATCTTCTCTCTCTCGTAAAATAAACAAACAAAAAAAGAAAAACAAGAGTTTGGTCTTTCTTCAACAAAAAGCCAGCAAAAGTCAACAGTTTGTAAAAAATCTGTCTGACTATAAGTTGTCCTTGATGGAAACGGTTGCACTAGGTAGAGGTCTGAACTTCATTCCTACACCCCAAAAACCAAAAAACAGCTATCCTACGCCATTCAAAACTGCTCTTCAGAAAAATGAGACTTAGCGTTTTAATGGCAGGGAAAACGAAACTGGGTCAACTTCATCCTTTTCGGATGCCATCAAAATGGACACCCCTTGCTACCTTCAATACAAACTTAGAAACTTACATTGAAGGTACATTGGAGGAACTGTCCAAAATGAAAATTTAAAATGTCGCATCCAACATTACCAAAGCAGGACGCATCGCTCTCATAGGCCTCAAGAAAAATCCAAACATTGATTCTTTGAAAACTGTACCTTTAAGGTATTGTCACGTGACGCTTAATGACGACAACATATTGGCACTTCAAATTGTAGGTGTAACATTTCCCGGCTTGAAGAAATGCGAGGTTTCAGACTGATCGCGTATTTTTGTCGGTATATGTAGAACTTGTAATACTGCTCCTTAATAACGTCGTTAGAACGGGACCTCAAATTCAATACATGCACAATTTTAACTTGTTTGCCCACTTTTTCTTGTAAAAAAACAATATTTGAAAAGTGCATTGTAAGCTCATGTTGATGACTGCAACAATGATGTCATGTACTACCTGTAAACACGTTGACTGCCTGTCATTATATTCGTAGGGCGTTCCCATTTGCAAAGTGCGTTGCGCATAAGTGGGATGCGCATGCGCACGTACCAAATAGGTACTTTACAACAACAAAAATTGAACATGCACATTCTAAGGTCGATGTCCTCACCACTGCCTGGAAGCGTATGTGATGCGTGCTTAGTGATGTCAGTGTATTTAAATAACAATACAAAGCCCTTTCATTCTCTATGAGTATACTCGTAGTGGCAGAATCCGTCTAGCCTGTTACTACGAATATACTCATAGGCGGCAGTCTACGTGTTAATAAATAATAATACCACCATACAAAGGTCATATGGTGGTGTACATTTTAAACTGATCTGATGTACGAAAGTTTGGATTTTGGCCCAGCAAAATGATTTTGTTTATGAAACAAAAACAAAGCCAAACTTTGACCCTTTCAGTATGACTGGAAATAATGGTCATATGATTTTGGCGTTACTTTTGAAATGTTACACCAGCCATGATCTGTCAGATGCCTAATTATGAACATCATTCTGTCTATATTTTGTGAAATACAGTAATAGCAATTGGTTTTTTAAAACTGAAAAACCTTGTAATCTTACACCTCATAACATCACCATGACGTCATTGTTCAAGTGCTGCCTCTTTGATAAAGTTCAAGTATATGCCAAATGTAAAGGTTCAATTCAATTTCAATCTTGAGTTATGCTAAAAAAAAAAGTTGAGGGGAAGAAGGAGAATACAAAATAATTGATATAAGTGAATTGTTTTTTTTACCGGAAGTAAATGTCACACCAGCGCAGGTCACACATTGTGTAGGATTTAAAGAGATATCATGTGATACAAAGATCCTGTTTTTAACAATTATTGTTCACCAGATAAGGTTTTTATTAAAATTAACAGTTAATTTTATGTCATCAATTATGGCGTCATCATTTTGACATTGTCCTTCCGAATAAGTGATGTTTCATTTAGGCCCTACACACTAAAACAAACAAAAAAACAGAACAATGACAAGTGGTGTTTGTGGACATTATTGCCTGAACACATCAGAATTGACAATTTCAAGCTTTACAAACAGGCTCAATTGTCAACTCATCAAGTAAAACTTGTGTAAATTTTTTCCTGTGTCATTACAAACAAAATTGTTTACTTAGAAAGCAATTAGTGTAAAAATCTGACATTTTTATTTTCTGTATTCCAAAATAGTGTGCAAAATCATCAAAACTGCCCTGTGTTAGTATCTGCGGGAAAATTGTTTTTCCTTGTGATTTAGGGTTTCCTTTAAAAAAGAATTGTAGAAAATTTCCTTGAAATTGGTTTTGAACTTTAAAAAAAAATGGCTGCCTTCGTCGTCCTTTGCCACTTTATAAAAGGCTTTGTGTAATTTTTGATACAAGATACGTGTGCCAAGTAAATCAATATCACTCTAGACTTTTTAGACGTTATTTTCACTTTGCTGCACACACTTCTCGCATGATAACTTTGGTTTATTTTTTGTTCATATCTTATTGATCAATATTTTGAAACCCTGTGCGACTGTGTGAGTGAGCGTGACTAACACATCACAGCCAGTTAATGAGGTCAGTTTGCCCTCGACCTAGGAAGACCTTCCCAGTTAGGATGTACACGTTGCAAATGTCAGATTTAATGGTTCGGCAACTGTTCGGCAAGACATCGGGCCAACCCTGTCAAAACGGCAGCATCTGTTGGGTCAACGTCAATATGTCCATAATTTGTATGACATTATGAGTAAAACATTGGGGCAATACAACATTTCATGAATAGCCCATCGTCAAACGTTGGAGCGACTGGTTTTTTTTATGGTTGTCAGAAATTTGATGTTATTTTCACTTTGCTGCACACACTTCTCGCTTGGTATATAGTTATTGATATCTTTTTGATCAATATTTGGAAACTTTGTGCATTTCTGTGAGACTGTGTGAGTGAGCGTGACTAACACATCACAGCCATTTATTGATGTCAGTTTGCTCTCTACCTAGGAAGACCTCGTTCCTAGAACCAAAGAGGAATCCTAGATTCAAAACCTGCCTTGTTAAAAATGGCCCAAAGTCTACAAAACTAGTTTACAAATTGTTTATATGACTATGAGTAGGATCACCTAATTGCTTTTTAAGTTGTTTACTACCACTTTAATTGATGATCTTTGGGCAATGGAAACACTCTCTTTATCAAAATATATGAGCCTTAAAATATCACTGTTATGCAATGAGATATATTGAAAAATTCAGATTCAACAAGCAGGCTCAACAATGAGTTCATGAAGTACAAATTGTGTAAAATTTGTTTCCTTTGTCATTTCACACATAATTGTTAACTAAAAATATAATTAGTGTAAAAAAAAGGCAATTTTTGTTGTTATATGTCAAAGTAGGTGACAATATCATCAAAAATGCCATGTAGTGGCAATTTGGGGAGTATTGTTTTTTGTCTTAAGCATCTAGGTCTTGCTTTAAGAAAAAAATTGGAGAAAATTTACTGGAACAAAGTTTTAAGAAAAAATCAAACATAAATAAAAGATGGCCGCCATCACCATCCTACGCTGTTTTAGAAATGGCACTGTACAATTTAATACAAGATACGTTTGCCAAGTAAATCAATACCACTCTAAAAATTTTGGATGTTATTTTCACTTTGCTGCACATACTTCTCTCATGACAAATTCTGTTTATTTTTGTTTACAATTTTTTGTTCAATTTTTTTGAAACTTTGTGCATTTCTGTGAGCGTGGTTAACACATCACAGCCAATTATTGATGTCAGTTTTCTCTCTACCTAGGATGACCTTGTTTACAAGTTCTTTATAGACCAATGCTAGGTTCCCACTATCACGATTCGCGCCACGATTGAAATCGTGGTCTTAATCGTGGAGTAATCGTGGTGATCTTATCAGATCTAATCAGATCTTTAGGTAAGTCGTGGCAATCTTGTTAATCGTAGAAAAATTTTGGCCAGTTCAAAAATGTTCTTTAATCAACACGAAAATTTTTTAATCATGATCATCGCATCAGATCATATTGGATCATAACAAAGCGCGACTGATCACATCTAATCGTGCTTCCAAATCGTGGTGATCGGGATCAACTTGGACAATGAACATCACGCTCTGTTGAGATGGTTGTGGGTTGCAGTGTTCACTCTGTGTAGAAGTTTAAGAAACAATGGTCAGTTGGCTTGTATATATATCCGTCAGGGTCCAATCATAGCTCAAATCGTGATGACTCGATCCATTGTGAAATACATCGCAACCTCAATCTTATCCTATCGCAACAGAACGCATAGGTTCGTGATGAATGTATCGGAAGGTATCCGAATGTATCTGCACGTATCCGATCGTCCCAAATCGGGGACCCCGATTGTGATGATCTAGTCACATTGAGACTCAATCGGGACAATCCTATCGGATCAGATATGATCATATCTGAATGGGAGACCAGATCGTGTCACCTGAAATTGACCAATCTTGACCATATCGCATCCAAACGCACCAAATCATACCAGAACTCTTCGACTCGCATCACCTCGTATCCAAACCTGACATTTCAGAGAAGTTCCACGATCAGCTACGAATGGCCAATCGTGGTGTTCGTAACGGATCGTACACCAGTGGGAACCTAGCATAAGAGTAGGTAAACCTAATTGCTTTAAACACAGCTCACACATTGTTTACAGGAGTAAGTAACTAACAATTAGTGTACATTGATTCGACCACTTTCATTGAAGTACTTTAGGCAATGGTACACTCTCTACATCAAAATGTGTGAGCCTCACATTATCACTGTTATGCAATGGGGTTATGGGTTGTTTGTCTTATAAGACTTGACAAAAGGGAAAAATAGCTCATTAAAAAATATTGGGTTTATTTGTACCAAAATAGGGGTGAAATCATCAAAGCTGCCCAGTAGTTGTTTTGTCTGTAGCATCTATGTTCTACTTTAACAAATATTTAAAAAAAATTACTTGAGGGGAGTTTCAAGCTTTCTGTAAATACAAAATGGCTGCTATCACCATCCTACGCCACATGGCACTGTATATGTTTTGAAACAAGATACATATGCCAAGTAAATAATTCTCTTTTAAGAGATTCCTAAGAATTGTGGATATTATTTTCACTTTGCTGCAAATACTTTTCACATGTTAACTTTAAAAAAAAAAAAAAAGATATCTGTTTGATAAATCTTTGAAAACCCTGTGCATTTCTGTGAGGCTGTGTTAGAGAGCAAGACTGAGACCACAGAATCAACGTTAGATTTAAAACCTGCCTCATTTAGAATAACCGAAAGTAAAATAAAAACTAGAAGTTCAGTTTTTGTCAACTACAAAAACCAGGTGTTCGGCTTCTGGGAGTACAAGCTTTGTGAAAAAGAAACAATAGTTTGTATTGCAGTTGCTTTGTTCTCAAGATATGTAACATATGGTTGAAATTGCAAAAATTGTCAAAAAAGAATATGATGTCGTCATCATGACGTCACTACAAATTCAAGCAGGTATTGTCCTTGACTAACAATACACCAAGTTTCACCTCAGTCGAACTTTTGGTTTGGCAGATACTTATTTTTAAAAAGTGCACCTTTAAAGCATACCACGTGACACATGATGACGTCATCAAGCTAAGAGTCCACAGATATGTTGCTATTATGAAGGCAATTATGTATACCAATTTTGAAACAATTATCATAAACTCTGACACAGACATCAAGTAAAAGTGTATTTTTAGATGTTTTTAATCTGCCGCTAGAGGGCGCACTTATATTTGTTGACGTCATCGGTATTAATTTTTTAAACCAGACCCTTGCCAGCCAGACTTGTATTATGTAATGGTACAGCATCAAAAGGTGTACATTTCAACCTAAAAGCCATTAAATAACGCCTTTTCAAAACATTTCACAGTCACTTTTAGTTTATATTGATCAAAAGGTCAAGGAAAGGTCACCCACATATCTGTTTTTGTGAAGTATGTAAAGCCCTGTCATATGATGTATAGATTGTCCAAATAGCTTATGTGGTTAAGGAAATATGAACGACTGTAGAAGAGACTAACTAATGAAAGGAAAATGTATGTTGAAAACTCCTCGAACAAAGACTATACACCAAGCGCACATGGTGCAATCACTGGAGCGTGACTCTGCACGGCATACTACCTTGTTGTACGTGTAAAATCTTTATGCACGACCAATGGTGGACCGATTGTGTAGAGAGAGGCCCTCATTCGTTAAGTTAAAATAACTTGGTTTGGTGGGGTTTCCACCATTTCCGCTATATAACATAAAGGGAAAGGTTTGTTGAAAACGCCTTGAAAACAGACAAAAACGAAGCTATTTAAAATATATATACATATATATAAAC